>JAAALK010000079.1:57243500-57474735 GCA_019279435.1 Zizania palustris | reverse complement strand
TTCTGTGGTTTTTGGCTTTTAGAAAGCTCAGTCTAAAAGCTGGCTTGGTTTGCTATTTTTTGAAGCTTTCGACTTTTCAAGGTGAACTGAAAAGCTCAAACAACAGACCCTATGTTACAAAAACGTTTTTATCTTGTGTCCTTATAAATTGTTTATCCTTTTAAACCAAGCATGCCTACACAGTTTCGCAAATTAGACTTGTTATTTTAGAGATAAAATTAGATTGAATTATAAATCTATTTTATAATTTAGATATTAACTTCTCAAGAGTTAGATATACGAACTTATGTTGTATCTCTATTTCAAAGCGATAATGAATTATTATATATCTCTGTAATGATCATCATTCCAGTCAGTTTAAGGTCATCCTAACATCTATCCTGTCTGACAGTTTTTATTTTGTCCTGAACCTACACTGCATTGACATCCTCTCATGATCTCTATATAATATATTTCAACTTTTTAGGGTTACGACAAAAAACAAATTACAACATTAAAAACAACATGCAATATAAATAAAGATTGATGTGATAGTTTAAATTTAATGCGAGAAAATATGATGGTGACAGACTTACTGTTGTTTTAAAGTAGTAATATAGATATAGAAATTTATTTATTTTAAATTTCAAATAATTGTTATAAACGTTGGCTTCATCTATTCGCTGCCAATGACAAGGTGGACCAGGCGCCCAGCGGCTCCTCTCCTGTCCAACCTCTCAACTTTACGGCCGTTTTTGGATCCGAATTTCCGAACTCCAATCGCCGGCGGCGATGGCGGCGACGGCGGAGGCAGGGAGGAGGAAGCGCGCGGCGGTGGTGGTACTGGGAGACATCGGGCGCAGCCCGCGCATGCAGTACCACTCCCTTTCCCTCGCCAACCAGGTGCTAATCCATCGCGAGATCTCTTATTTGTTTTGTTTGGATTTGGTTGGGTAAGCGTAGTCCTAGTCCCTTTAGCTACCCATGTGTGTGAATTTCGATTGCGCAGTGATGGTTAGTATTCCTTCATGAATTTTCTGCTTAATTTGTCACTGCTCGCCAGTGTCTTTTTATCCTAGGTTATAATTCTGTTATACCAGGTTACTAGCTCCGTGTTCTCAAGTACAGAATCTGTGCAGTTAAACTTGAAATTTCAAATCATTAATATATTAAAAGTATTAGGATTTGATACTTGAAATGATATCAGTAGTTTTGTCATTGAAAATGCTATCATATTGTTATATTTTTAATAATTTTTATAAATATATTTAGAAAAAAATAGCATATAAACATATGAATTGGATGCTATGTGATATCCAAAACATCATCAGCGAAGGCACGGGAGGGTGGCCATTTGCGGCAAAGTGGTTTTGGTTTAATTATTGCCCTTGATTTCTCTGTTCTCCCTTGAAAACGTGTTTTTCTTATCCATAGATTGTAAAAGTGTGATTAGGCATGTGCAAATATCAGCCATACGAGAAGGACAGGCTGTCAAGTGAATAGAAGAAAATGACTGCATTTACTAAGCATGTTTCTTCAAGTGGCAAAAACTTTGGAAAATCGAGACATGCTCTATGTTTTGGACAAACAATTCTAATGTGCCAGCGTATGCTTCTATGCTCTAATTTATTAGCCATTCTTTGTCCTTCTTGACAGGCCGGTATGGAAGTGGACATTGTTGCAAATGGAGGTAGTGTTCTTTCATTGTTCCATTGTACCTTTGAAGTTTACTCTAGCATTGTATCTGGAAGTTATTTATACCCTTAACTATACCACTTAGTCATATCATTCAGTCTGAATTTCCATGAGCTTTGTTTCCATCTTCTGTTTTTGTTTTTTCCTTGAAATTTGACATACTATTCTGCTTTGTGTGAATGAACAGGAAGTGACCCTCATCTATTATTGAGAGAAAACCCATCAATTCATATCCATGAAATGGTATCGATTGTTGTAAACCATTATGTTGTTATCTATTTTTTCCTGCTACTATTAACTTCAGGATTATATCTTTAGAAAACAGTTCAGTTAACAGGAATCTCAAAGATATCTGGTGCCCTGACACTGGTACTTAAAGCTGCCATCCAGTTAATTCTGTTAATTTGGTTTCTTTGTTCAAGATTCCTCGTCCCGATGTCTTCATTGTTCAGGTCAGTGGAAAGAAATTGCATTCAGTTTCTTTCTTTACATGCATGGTTCAGAATTACATGAACAATATGTATGTCAGCAATATAAATTCATTTTTTTGAGGATTTGGAGATTTATAATTCATCATCCATCGATCATGCTAGTAGATTCATAGTGTTAGCTCAGTGTCGCACAGCTTAAGTAGTAAACCATGCTGCACAATATATATATATATATATAGTATATATATATATATATATATATATATATATATATATATATGGTACTTATTCTTGACATCATTTTCAACTCAGCAGTGATAAGCATAACCTGTAGTGCATTCATTGTCTAATTTGACGTCAGTGAAGATGCTCCAGTCTCATCTTGTTGTATATCTTTCTACCATACTAACTGACATTGATTTTAATTACCTTGAAATTCCTATGTTTGACATTTATAACATTAGTTTTTGGTAATAAAAAACCTCGAATTCAAGTTGTGTTGCACAATAGCAATTAAACTGATTTCTTTTGTTTGGTCATCTTTTGTCCAACAGAATCCACCCTCTGTTCCAACATTGGCTGCTGTAAAACTGGCTAGCTGGCTAAGAGGGGCTAAGTTTATTGTGGATTGGCATAACTTTGGATATACATTGCTTGGGTTGTCTCATGGGCGAAGTCACATAGTAGTTAAAATCTACTACTGGTAATTCCTTGTCTTGTTTATTTATCTGCTAGTATATCATACTGATTGTATGTTAGTATAGTGATGTGTTCTGGCATTCTAGGTTTGAGAGGCATTTTGGGAAGATGGCTGATGGTGCCTTTTGTGTTACAAAAGCAATGAAACATGAACTTGCTCAAAATTGGGGAATCAAGTGAGATGAAGCTTTCAGCTAGTTTTTCTTGTCAAAAGCTTGCTCACATGCTGCAGTTTGTACTAAGTACTAGCATAACTGTTGTTTTTCAGTGCAACAGTTCTTTATGATCAATCTCCTGAATTTTTCCATCCTACTTCATTGGAGGAGAAACATGAGGTGAGCATCTATTTTCAATTCTTTCTGCATATTTGTAGTACTGCATATGTGACACTTAGACATGAAATAGTTGTTCAGCAGGTTGGGGAATTCCATTTGTAGTGCTATGGGCAATGCTGATTGCATCTCTGTTGGTATGTTCTCCAACCAGTTGACATATTATTCACTGTTGTGAGCATATTGCACTTTGATAGATTTTCTGTTGTTTTCCCTTACAATACAGAGAAAGAAGTGGAAGACAGGAATGCTACTGTCTTTACCAGTACAGTTGATGGTGAAATTTTCTTGAAGCCTAATAGACCAGCTCTTGTTGTGAGCAGCACAAGCTGGTCTGTTCTCTTGATCTGGGTGGTCCTAGTTATAGCATTTTCTTTTAACACCCAAAACAGATTTTTTTTTAGTGGTAGTTGAAATGTGAATAGATTTAAAGATCTTTGCTTTCACCACCCATGTTGCAGGACACCAGATGAAGATTTCAGCATACTTCTGGAAGCAGCACTGATGTATGATAGGCGTGTTGCTGCAACTTTAGGAGAAGAGGATTCAATCAATGAGGGTCAACTTTGGATTGATATCAAGAATGGGAAGCAATTTATCTACCCGAGATTGCTATTTATTATCACTGGTATTGTGCATTGTGCTTTATAAGATTCAGTAACCAGTTTTAAGGATTTTCCATATTTCCATAAAAAAACCAATTTTGAAGGTAAAGGACCTGATAGGAAGAAATATGAGGAGCAAATTAAAAGGTTGAAACTGAGGCGTGTTGCCTTTCGGACGACATGGCTTTCATCAGAAGACTATCCTTTTTACTTGGTAAATGAGTCGATTGCAAAAATAATTCCACATTGTAGCATAAATGCTTACTCTTTGAAGAATTACAGGATCAGCTG
Organism: Zizania palustris; assembly: GCA_019279435.1. NCBI lineage: Eukaryota > Viridiplantae > Streptophyta > Magnoliopsida > Poales > Poaceae > Zizania > Zizania palustris. Next base: position 57,470,703 of record JAAALK010000079.1, on the reverse strand, counting down.
ATTTAGGTGTATCATTGCATACATCGTCTTCTGGACTGGACCTACCTATGAAGGTTACTTAGCATTTTCTCTGATGAAATAAATAGGCATTTTTTTACTGCCTGTAACTTGGATAATTGTTCTTAGGTGGTTGATATGTTCGGATGCGGATTACCTGTTTGTGCTGCTTCCTTCTCCTGGTAACCAATGCTTCTTAGTTGTTTCATTTTCTATGTTTTGCCTTGGCCTTTAGATTTTTTGAAGAAAACCTTTGCTTTTTTCCCCTGTGTGCAGCATTGAGGAGCTTGTAAAAATAAACAGGAATGGACTTCTGTTCTCAACATCTTCTGAGCTTGCTGATGAACTTATGGTGATGGTCTTTTTGCATTTTATTTCTATATCATGTATTTGTATTGTTTTCGGAATATTTGTTGAGAGTACTGTGACTTAATTTATCATTATAAGAGATGTCAATCGTTGCAATTTCAAACCCATGCAGATGCTGTTTAAGGGGTTTCCAGAAGAATGCGATGTGTTGAAATCCCTCAAGGCTGGTGCCTTGAATACTGGGTCATCCTCCAAATGGTCGACAGAATGGGAAACTTACGCTCTGCCCTTGGTGAACCAGGTCAAAATTTGAACTTGGCTGGCTGGAGATGAACATTACAGTCACCAGATTAGCCTCACTTTCTAAAAAGAAATTTGCAGGTCACATCTTGAAGTGCATGGCTACATTCTAGAGATTATAACTTTACCTCTTTTTTTCCCCAATTGCAGGTCATAGGTTGAAATGCATGATAACATTCAACAGATTGGCAGTAGGGTGGATTTGTTACAGCCTGTTTCATCATCTGCTCATCCCAGACGGCCATATGTACATTTGAAGTGGAGCAGAACATATCATATATGTGTTTGTTAAGACCAGCTGTTGCCAGGACAAGTTTCTACCAAGCTTTTGTTGTATCGTAGTCTTCGTTGAGCACATGTCCAAGCTGTTTCAGGATGTGTGGCAACTAGAGCTAGAGCTGACCATTAGTTTAGTTTGATCTAGTACCTGACTCGAATGTATCCGGTCATATACTTTATTCGGTAAGCAAAACAGACCTGTACATGTAAGGCTGAACAAAAAACAAAATATCTCTCTAAAAAGTACAGTAGATGGCTCTCATTTACTGCAACCATGGGGGTTCAGCTATTTGTTCAAGGATTAGCTGGTGCAAGATTTCTTCTCTTCTCTACGATCATAGCGTGCCATGTTTGAGAATTATTCTTACAACTACTACTAAAATCTCTAACCCCCCTAAACAGTCTAGATTTTTGATATACAAATAAACTAATATCTAGAAGATAAAAAATATAAGCTTTTATAGATTCCCACCAATTTCGTATCAGAATATTAATCTCACAATCAAATCCTGAATTGCATCCGACGATTTGGAAGTGATCAGCATGGTAAAAACATCCACAATGTTAGTTTCTGTCTAAGAAAATCTTTAAGTGTTAGTATTAGTTCTATATATTGGGAAGGTGGTGCTAAGTAAGGAAATAAAAGATAAAGGTCTTATATACATGAATACTACTGGTCCTTCAAATTAAATACTACTATCTTTATTAGTTTAGGAGTTAGCAATTGGATGAGCGAGAGAGAAAATGATAAAGCAAATAATTTTTTATTTAGGGAATGTCTCACTTTAGAAGTACTAAGAATTTGCATTGCGGATGCTTAAGAGCATCTCCAGTAGATGCCCTATACCATCCCCGATAGTTAAATTTAGGGTATTTGCTCTAAAAATCACTCTCCAGCAGATTTCCTATTTCATCCCCTACCTTATCTCATCCCCTATTCCTCTTTCCTCATCCCCAAATCTAGGGAATCTCTCTTCTCCCCTATCCATGCCACATCAGCATCGGAAGAAAGAAAGAAAAAAAAAGAAAAAAAAGAAGGAAAAATAAAATAAAATAAAAATAAAAATAAAAAACAGAAAAATAAAAGGAAATTGTATTTTCTTTATAATTTTAAGATGTTTTTGAGATCAACTATTTAGAGTAATTATAGGGTATTTATTTATTCATGAAAAAAATAAAAATTCACAACAAAAATATAGTTGTTGAAAATATAACCGTTGTAATTTTTACCGTTGAATGATAATAAAAAATCTATCAATCATCAACAACAATAATGATCATACATAATAGTATATGTGTTAGAGATGTAGCCGTTCAAAATATAGTCGTTAGAATTTTTACCGTTAGATAATAATATAATAGAGTATTCAAAAATATAAGGAATGAGTTTTAGGGAAACTACTGGAGACCGAAGCTGTATAGAAATAGAATCTTTTAGGATCATTTCCTACGGGAGATGAGTTTTAGAAAAACTGTTCTAAGGAGCCACATACCGGTCGGACCCTGAACCCGGTTCGACCGAAACCCCACGAGGCCGAACCGGACCCGAACTCTTCTTGCGGAATAAGGAAAAGCCGCGCCGTATAGTCGCGAGGCCTGAAAGCGCAGCACACAAGTCACAACCTCGCCGCACTCGCTGGGAGCAAACGACACCGACCCCCCCCCCCCCCCCACACCGGCGGCGAGAAATCCGGCGAAGATGAGCCGCGGCACGGGCGCTGGGTACGACCGCCACATCACCATCTTCTCCCCCGAGGGCCGCCTCTACCAAGTCGGTGCGTGCTGCCCCTTCCCTAAACCCTAGCCTACTCGCCTCGCTTAGATCTGCTTCTGGGGGAGTCTGATCCGTCTGCGTGTGCAGAGTACGCGTTCAAGGCGGTGAAGTCGGCGGGGGTGACGTCGATCGGCGTGCGCGGCAAGGACTCCGTCTGCGTCGTCACCCAGAAGAAAGTGCCGGTGAGTTCTTCGATCCGAGCCGGTGCTTATCTCTTCGCTGCGGCGGCGCTTCTGCCCAGAAGATTGCGACTTTCTGCGGCTTCGGGACCTGATTAGATGTTAATACGGCTGTAGAAACCGGGAGACTGATTTATTTTACCGCCTATGATGCGGCTCTGATTGTAGGACAAGTTGCTGGACCAGAGTAGCGTCACACACTTGTTTCCGATCACCAAGTACGTCGGCCTGGTCGCCACTGGTCTCACAGGTTTGTTTACCATGTTTTACTTCACTGTATGGTTAGTGACTTGTTAGGTTGCATGGAATTAGCTTTGGAGAATCATGATCATTTTTGTTTGTGTGTTGATGATGAAGAAGAGATTGCTTTTATTACGTGTTATGCTTACAGTTTAGTTATTCCAGATATCAATTTTGAAATTCATGCAGTGGGAGTGGACCACTCACAGTGATGACTGGTAGTATTGCTAGTTAATTTTTCTATGATGGTACAGCAGTAGAGGATGCAATTTCCTAGTTTAGTTTTGTGTGGTTTTGCTTATTATGTAGGAATTAGGATACTTTATTTACTTCAATTGAAGTGTTTTGTGGGAGCTGATGGTCAATATGGGATTCTTTTAGGCATCATCTTTTGATCGGAAGTAATTTTTCTGGTAGGATTTTAACACATACTAATAGCTTTGCTGGTTGTTGGGTTTGTTTACATGAGACACTGGAAGCTGGTTGTTGGGTTTTGCATGAGGCACTGGTTGGTATATCAGTATGTTAACTGTGTTGTGTGTTCTACTCTTACTAGAATGAAAGATAGAAAGTGGTCCTTCTTTTGGGGTACAGAAAAACACCACAATCTGGGAACCATATGGAATTTCACCATGTTAGTTAAGTTATTATACATTTGCCATCGTTGTCCACATCAAGGTGTTTACTTTGTAATGTTGGGTACCTCACATAATACTTTTTTTCTTGTTAGTCTCTTAGTGATGATTTAGGATTATGTCCTTATATTTCCCTGTTTAGTTTTTCCCAAATATATTAATCCTGCATTGATTATAAACATGTTTTGTTGTTTCACAGCTGATGCAAGGTCCTTGGTCTACCAAGCAAGGAATGAGGCAGCTGAGTTTCGTTTCAAATGGGGCTACGAGATGCCTGTAGATGTATTAGCAAAATGGTATCATGCCTTATCCTTATATTAGTTCTCAGTTTGAGAAATGTGGTTGGTTATATGATTTGCATTTCATAGAACAAAGAGGTAGCTATAACGCTACTTATCTGGTTTATGTTTCAGGATAGCAGACAAAGCACAAGTATACACACAGCATGCCTACATGAGACCCCTAGGCGTAGGTTTGTATTATCATATCACATGACCTATTATTCCATTAGCTTATATTGTTCTAGTTGTAATCAAACAGCTCGAAGCTGTCCTCTATATTCATTCTTTGGTTACATTCTGTAGTTGCTATGGTCTTGGGCTATGACGAAGAGAAAAATGCTCAACTTTTCAAGTGTGACCCAGCAGGTCACTTCTTTGGGCATAAGGTATACAATAATTTTGTATGATACACTTCATTATCTTTCGTTTTGTTTCCCTTCATTCTTAGGTCACTATGTATCAGTTGAATGTTGAGTTTTCTGTCTTCTTGTGGACAAATAGAAATTTGTTCCCTTTTTAACACCGGATATTTTATTTTTTCAGGCAACTAGCGCTGGGCTTAAGGAGCAGGAAGCCATAAATTTTCTGGAGAAGAAAATGAAGGATGACCCACAGTTCACTTACGAGGAAACTGTCCAGGTAAGATTCTTCCTGCAAACGTGATGCTCTGACTATTTCACTAATGTGGATTGCTAAAAGAGCTGTTCATAATTTCTTTTTATGCTACTACCCTCTAGAAGTTGGTTTATATTCTTTGCTAACTTTTATCATATGCTCTCAGATTGCGATTTCAGCATTGCAATCCGTTCTTCAGGAAGATTTCAAGGCCACCGAGATTGAGGTATACTGTTGTTCCTGAAAACAAAATGTCCTTTCTGAAGGTTTCTGAATTCTGCTCTGCAAGTCGTGCTTATGTTGTAAACTGCGGTTGGTTTGTCAGGTCGGTGTTGTGAGGAAAGAAGATCGTGTTTTCAGAGCACTCACGACAGAGGAGATCGAACAGCACCTAACAGCCATAAGTGAGCGCGACTGAGCTAAAATGAAATTTGACGTGTCACGGCTTCACACTGAACTGCCGTCCTTCGGCACCGTCATTTTATTTAATGTTCAGCCAAGAAACATCCAGTGAATCATTTCATGTGTAGCACCAAAAAACAAACATCCGTTCGTCTTGTACTCGTTGGATTCTCTTTCGTTGTGGTTGAATTTGCTACGATTTACCTGGATGTTGCCGGCAGTTTGAGCCATTTTCTTGCAGCGTCCTTGAGGAGTCGTCCTGCATCCTGTCCTTTATAATGCTCCTTCCTACTGTTTCCTACTAATGTCATTAGCACGAAAATGTATGCTGTACCTAACAAAATCTTTTAGGGCACTCTGATTTCTTATCTTATATAAATTAATTTATTTAATTTCATATATATATGTCATTCAAATCAACTTAAATATTTTTTCCTATTTATTCTTGTGAGACTATTTTTTTAATAAAGACAAACATTGAATAAAAGATGGAAAACATATATAAAATAAAAGATGAAATATATATATAAGTTTTTAAAATTATTTATATTTTAAAAAATGGAGAAGCCAAAAATGATTTATGTATAAAAATTATAAAAGATATCAGAGTTATTATATGTGTTTGATGGAGGGATATTTTGGGATGAGACGTGGTGATTTTATTTTTGATGGTGTTTGGATGAGAGGTGGAATGTGATGATCTCTAGGGATAGATAGGCTCGTTCTACTTGTGCATTAGAGAATGACACGACAGGTCCATATGTAAGTTATCACATGTCATATTGTCATATCCCTTTAACCAAATAGAAAATATGGAGTGGATTCCCTTTAACCAAATAGAAAATATGGAGTGGATTCGTCCCGCTAACCAAATAGAAAATATAAGTGATTTATTTTTATTGATTAATGAGAATCAAGTGAATATATTGAAGATGTAGGATATGGAGTGGTTTTATATTGTAAGACGGTGAATGACAAGTGATACTTGGCTACGAGGGGCCATGCAATGGTGAAGAGCAAGCAAATACCTAGCACTGAAGGACCAATACAATGGTGAAAAATGAGTATAAGCTTTGCCTCGATGAACCCTATAAGTCCATAAGAAACTACGAGCGATTCATGTCACTTATTTAAAGTATGCAAGAAATGAAAAAGAGAAGAGTAATTTCAGACTTTATGTGTTGAAGGATGTCGAGTGGCTTAAATATATGGAAGCATTCACACTTCCTATGTTGACCTACAAGCCAAAATTCAAAGTGGACATTGCTTAAGGCAAATGTATAAATGTTTTGAGACTAACGTATTAAACTAGTTTTATGTAGGTGAATAGTCCCAATGATAAAATGATTTTAACTTTGTCATTTCTTGAAAGTGAAGAAACAAGATGGTGTGAAGGTGTTTCTATTTTTATAAATCTTTTATACTTTCATTTGAGTATAAGAATGCCAAACTATTAAGAGGGATATAAAATTGATGTGTTTGTATATAACTCGGTGCTCAAAGTGGTATATCACATTACTATTTTAAGAAAAAAAACTAAAACCATGAGCTTTTCTCCTTGATGTTTTAAGCCTTATTCTTTATTGTGTTGGATAGCCTTTTGAATAATCTTTATAAAATGTCCAAAATCATTAAAACGGACTTCAATGTCAAAAGTTATGGTATTTTTTCTAGAGTGTTGCTAGGAATTTAAGATGTTTTGGATGGAGCCGAAACTTCCGGATCTCTAGGTCCAAAACCTCGAGATTGAACCAGAAGTTTCGAGATTATCGTTATGTTTCAGCCCAAAACCTCTAGACTAAACTGAAAGTACCGAGATTATTGTTCTATTTCAGCCCAGAATCTCTAGAAATATCTGAAAGTTTTTATTTTGGTATAACTTTTGTCCAACAATTAGCTTCAAGGGTGGGGTCTATATAAACCCCTCCACCTCTCTTTTGAGCAAGCTTAACACTCCCATTTCCCTAAGATTTAAAAGCTTATAGAGTTCATCCCACTTCATATTTAGTTGGATCTAGTGAGGAATAGTGAGTTGGGTTGAGAGATTTGTGAGAAAGCAAATCCTCTATTGTGTTTATTACTCTTAGAAATTGAGGTCTCCTAGATAGCAAGACGTCGTCTGTGAGCAACCAATGATTGTGGTGTGCCAGGTAAAATTTTTGAAGATTCTACCTCACCTCTACAAGGGAAGAGGTAACTCTAGTGAAACACAAGCTAAATCCCGAGAGTTGCTTGGTGAGGAAAAGGGTTGAAAGTGTTGGGATATGGGGAGGCTACAAGGATCATGAATCATTACCTTCTAACGCAAGATGCGCTAGTGCATCGGAAGATGTTGAGGAAGCGCGCCCTCGTTCAACCTCACCTTGCTCTGCCATTTGTCGACGATCTAATCAACAAAGTCCGACGATCTCCACGTGAGAAAGACGATAAGTACTGTTGTTCAAGCAGTGTCTCTATGAAGTCCACACATACAAGGATGAGATTGGTCTCACACCGGCATGCTAGCATCGATCGTGAGAATCGGGGAGACAAACCAATCTCAACACCTTGAGATCGATGAGGGAGAAGAAGAGATATGGCGACTAGGGTTTTAGCAATAATAACAATAGTTCACGACCTCTCTCTTCCTCTCTTTATATAGTCCTAAGGTATGGGTCTTTAATCATAATTAAAGCCCAACAGATGCAATCTGTTTTACCTCGATTAGAACTTCTGATTCTTGATCAGAACTTACGATTTTGACTCTCGATCTGTAAATTAGAAATAATCAGAATTTTCGATACTCTATCAGAACTTCCAACCATCCTAGATTTTTGGAACTTCCGATCAACTCCAAAAAACAGAAAACTCACTCCAGATCGTGGAACTTCTGATTTCAAATCGAAACTTCTGATCAGCTCTAGATCTCAGAACTTCCGATCCTAAATCGGAACTTCCGTTACCTCCAGAAACTGACTTGCAGAGCGCCTAGGCTGGTCAAAACTTCCGATCCACCTAGAATTTTTTTGGTCACAATTCCTTCAGAAAGAGAATCAACTTTTTTGGCCCTCTCAACGGAGATGTAGGATTGGTAGATCTAAACTTCGAAAAAATAAATTAAGTGTCCTTTGTTGATTTGTTTTTTCTTCATGTTCATGGGCTAGCTTATTATATTCATATATGTTTTAGCATGATCAATGTGTTCATACTTATTTGATTGCAATTGATGAATATGATAGCTTCATAATACCTATTAGATCTTGCAAAAACAATTGGTCTGAACTAGAACTCATTATCGATTAATTATGTTTATTGTTTGTTTTAGTCTGATCTCTAAATCTACCTCATGGATCTATTTTTCCTAGCATAGACATACTTTCTATTCTTATAGATTTGCTATAAAAAATCCTTGAACGATCTATTCCGAGAGTTTTAACATTTATGTTTGAATAATTTTATAGAAATGCATATTCACCCTATCTAGGTAACATCTATGTCTTTTTAGTGATGGAGTTCCAGCGATGCGATGGATATCCAGTGGTCACAGGGTGAGGCCGACGACACACTAGGTGATTTGCAGTGTAGGAGAAAAACCGATGATGTACGAAAAAATGACATGTGCAAGGGACGACATTGCCAACCAGATCTAGCCACTCTCTAGATAAAGATAACCATCTTCGAAAAGACCGAGATCACCGTCTTGAGCAACAGCGAAAGGATGAGAGCGGTGCTAGATCATCTACTCTAAAGTCAGTCCTAAGATTTCGAGGGCCCAAAGCAAACAAAAATCTGAGGACTCTTATACTAATACAAGAACAACAACAATAATATACTCATATACATATATACATATGAAATATTACTGATACATAATTAAAATACATCTAAAATTTTTAAAAAATATTTCTAACAAAATTAGTTTTTAGAAAAAAAGAAATTGACGATGGTATAAAATATTAAAACCAAAATTTAACAATTTTTTTTAAAATAACTTCCAATACGTGGAGCTAGTGCGTGTCTAGGCGGTGGCACCGTCGGCACCGGATACACGTTAAATTGTGAGAGAAGAGATTGAATAAAAGATTGTAGATTAGATGTATTATATTGAACCTCAAATAAGACCAGTATATATAAATACATACGTAGAGATAAGATATGTGATATAAAGATAAAGAAAGAGGAGATATAATATCAACGGGATAAAGAATCGCAGGCTAGCATACTTACATTACTCATGAACAGACGGTATACTGGTTATCTGCATCCTGCGATCCGGCATGTCATACGTGCAAGCAGCGCGAGTCGTAAGGCCACATGGAGAGAACATATCGCCTAATTCCGCAAATTTTACAACGTTTTTGCTGACAAAAAAAACCTGCTATACGAATATTACAACAGCTATTGTGATATTTCTATTCTGCCACTACTCATCTCTGCCATATACAGTAGTACAGGTCATTCTTTTTTGTCCCCCTGTTTCTCACATCTGAATGTTTTATTTTTTATTTTTTTGGAGCCTGACATCCTGTTACTTCATTAGTTCACTGCAACAGGACACGGAAGAGGCCCGGCTGTACCTGCGTGTACTGGAGGCCGTGTTCCAGTAGGTACTGCTCGACGGCGGCGGTCAGCCTCGCCGGAGCACGGGCGCTTGATATTATGATCACCTGTAGCCGACGGCCTGTGGATCGAGCAATCTTCCGTCGGTTGTTGAGCTCATAGTTCAGGACGTGTATCGCCTCGCTTGCATGAAGACCGCACAGGTCAATTGGGGTATTTTGCTCCTGAACCAGGCCTTGACATTCTGGCATTTGGAGCCTGGTAAAGCCATGGAATGGGTTAACTTTCATACAGTAACAAACAAAAAGATGCTTCTTAGAGTGATGGAATTAAAATGAGGCGAGCTAATGCAGGCAGGTGGATCTTGATGTGGGGTTGATGAATACCTGTCTTTGTAATCTTAGGTACCTCGCTGTTAGGTAGCTATGTCTCTTTGTTTTGGGTTTGTGCCTATGTTCTGGCTAGCTGGTAATTACCGCAGTACTCGTTTGTTGTAGTACTTGGGTTATGCTTTCAATCAAAGCGGGGCAGTTTCCACAAGTGTAGCAGCTATGTATAATATCAATTGGCATAATTTATCGAGTAACCTGATCAGTATGCAAACCAGCTATAGCGGTTCAAAAGGGGATAGATATGTTATAGTAATAGTGCAAAGGTTTGGCTGGTTATTGCTGAATTCAAGACTTAGTGGTTTTGAATTCATGCTACTTGTACGACCTAATATGATATTATCTTGGATTCTTGGTAATGTTCATGCCCTAATATTACTCGAAATTCCAAATAATAATACAAGTTCTCGGAGGCACAAATATGATTTAAGAAAAAAATTATGCTAAGCAGGTCGATGCATTGTTTCAAATCCTCTCATTGGAAAGGATTATCAAAACTAATATCAGAACCATTTGTATGTGCAGATGTGTTCATGGTACAGATGATACCATCATAAGAATGTACATATACGATAATCTATTAATAGGTGCTGATGGCAATGAGGAATTAATGTCTTACCTTTGGCGGTATAATGTTTCTCGAGCCTTTTCCTGAGCTAGTCTGTTTTGGATATTGTAAAGCTCCTTGATGTTTAGTTCCTTTGCTAGAGGATTGCCACCAGTTAGAAAAGTCTGCCTATCCTGCTAAAATTTTGAACAGCAGACTGAGCAAATATAATAACAAAGTCAAGGGGAAAAAACAATTCCTGTAATTCAAGATATTTTTCTGAGGCATAATAACTGAATAGTATAAACAACAATGCAAAAACCATAATTCTAATATTCATGCATTACAGTAAAATCCAATAAATAATATTGTGTCACAATAAAAAAACAAAAAACAAAATACTCACACCAGATTGGATTGTAAAACTAGTCCATATAACATAGCTGCATACCAGGTCAGTAAAAGAATTTCCATAGTACCATGTTAAATGTTCAAATCCAAAGCACCTTTCAGATTAACAAGACACAAAAAAAAATTAGTGGTAGTGGTTTTATTTTACCAACCAAGTGACAACTACACCTTTTAGCCCTTATCTCAAACTGAGAAATCTTAATTAATATAAAGTGGCCAGATGGTCCGTTCGTCTGCCCCTACGCGCCTCCCCGCGCAAAACTGTTCTCCCATGTGCATGCGCCTCCCCCGCGCAAAACCGTCCGGGCCTCTGAGCGCAGCGCCCCGCATGCAACAAAAACGTCCGCCCCGCATGCATGTGCGCTGGAGCAGAAAAAAATGAGGAAGAAGAAAAAAGGAAGAAAAAGAAAAAAGAAGAAAAAGAGGAAAAATAAAAAATAAGAAAGAAAAGAGAAGAAAAAGAAAAAAATAAGAAAGAAAAGAGAAGAAAAAGAAAAGAAAAATGTATTTTTATATTTCGGTCTTTTAATTTATGTATTTTGCGTGGATGTACGAATTGTGTAAAAACCCTTAGATTTCTGAAAAATCATGCAGAAACATAAATTTTGCACAAAAGCCCTATTACAAAATAAGGTTCTGTTGCAAAGTACAGACATCTGACTAGTAATGATAAATGTTGAATAGAGTGCATGATGATTACTAATATTTTTAATACTTCATGCACACTAACATAAAATGATCATATGTATTCTCTAACAGATAAAATGATTATACTGTCAATACTTTATTAAACAAAATGCACAATAAATTGGCTAAAAATGTACCAATACTTCAGTATCGCAGAGTAGCATATCTACCTGTTCCAGAAGTGCATGCCGTAGGCTTGCAAAATCGTGAACTTCATCCTTTGATTCCAAAAACATGTTTGCTGTCATCACAAACAAGTTCAATCATAAGGAAAATAGGCATTTATATTGTGATAGGTCCATGAAAAGACATGTATGATGTATTATAATTCAACAACACTACCCGCCGTATCAGTTTCAAGCCAAGCAGGTCCTGTTTGGACCCCAGCAATATTTTGCAGAGTGTTGTTTGAAACCATATCATGATTGCCATTGTATGAGCTACCCATCAACTGAGAGCCTCTGCTTGAACCAAGACCAGAAACAGGCAGATTAGTTGTCTTGTACTTCCCTCTAGGAGCATCCAGGGATACATGTTCCCGCCCAGCCAAAGGTGAAACTATATCATCTGTGAGTATAGCTGAATGGGATCTACATGTATTGTTTGCCGGACCAAAATCTTCTTTGTTATAGTTCACAAGACCATTTTGACCATATGATGCTGGTGATGGAGGACTTGAATGTCCAAATGACAGTGACCTCAGATTCTGATTGAGTTGCCCATCAACTTTATTCTGCTAACGAACATACGATAATATTAAACAAATGCTTGAAGCATAAATCAGGCACACAATCATATCTTCGGCATTCTCGTTAAGCATGTTCAAGAGTAAGAAAATCATCACAAGACACATGGCAACAAAATGGTAAATCTAAGGAAAGATTTCTTAAAATTATAGTAAAAAGTAGACAAGTTTTGCTAAGAGATTAATCTGATGAGGAATGAACAAAAAATATGTTTAGTACTTTCTACGGTACACACTATTTCAATTATTTCAAAATTTGTATATAATACCTAAAACAGATAACCAACAGTGGTTCTACTGTTCTACATATGTAAGTTATCAATCATGTGTAGCTCAACTGCCCAAAGTCCCAAACCCTGACGCACTTTAAAATTGTGATGAATAGTAGGAAGAAAAACAGACCTCCAGCTGACTCATGATATCCATAGTCGAGCTGAAGCTACGCCTGCTTCCATAATAAGCATCAGTAAGATTTTGAACTGGAGCTCCTGAAATTTTAAGGATAAAAGAGGGCTCATACTGCTACCTTCAGTAAAAAAAGAAAAACGAAAATCAAATCAACACCATACCAATGGTAGAATCTCCATTGTAATGACCAGCATCCCTTCTGTTTGTATTATATTGTCCACCATTTCTTATTGTCTTTACCCATGGAGCAGCAGTTGGATTCATAGTACTTGCAGTTGGACTCATCATAGTAGCTCGCGACTGTTCTTCTACATAAGTTGGGACAGGAAACTCGATCTTTGAGCGTGTGCTCAGTGTGCCCCTAATAAAAGGAGAAGCACGGTGTTGCAAACTCGTTGTCTGGTTTGGAGAAAACATTGAAGCACCAATGCTATCATTTATTGACAAGCCTGTCAGTGAAAGATTATCAAGTCCAGCACTCTCATCTTGTTCCAGAACTTTGAAATCAGGGGTAATGTCATCTGGAAGCTGTTCTTGCCAGTACCGATGTGCTTCGTCATCAGGGTTACTTGGTATAGCGGGCTCTGGTTGGCCTGCACTAGTGCCTTTGGAGGACCCTAATACAGAAATCTTGGCTGTGCCTGATCTGTTTGAAACATCACTGACAGATCTAAGGGATGAAGGAACAAATTCTTCTGCATTTGGATTTAATGCAGTGGCCTTGTTTACCAAACTTAATGTTCTTTCTTCAATAGACATAATGATGATGAGCAGCTGAAACTCTTGCTGGAGATATTCTTCCTAGTCCTATCATATAGAATAGTGCAAGATAGTGTTATGATTCCTAAGAAAATGTTGGCGGTTTAGCAAGCAAGAAACATAACTACATTTATGCGGAACTAAATTTATCCCCAAACAACGTTGAAAAAAAGGAGCATGACTCTTTTAAGTGTGATTTTGCACCCCCCCCCCCCCAAATCTGAATATATCCAACTAGATGAATAGTGATTAGTGAATTGCATTCGTTGCAAAATATAAATTCGGAGGCTCTATTATTACATAGTTTAAGTTGATAAAAGTTAAATATAATAGACAAACTGGAAATCTCATACAGTGTGAAGAATAAAAAAAAGTATAGATCCCTATAGGGTTTTCTTGTGATGGTACATTTCTCACATGCCTAAAGACAAAAGTTTTAAAACATTTATATGGTATAAAACTTATACATTGAGGCTGCACATGATTAGCAGAATCATACTATAAGAAGTTAAAGAAAATAGCTATCCAATAATCTGCAAATCTGACGTAGCAAAAGGAATTTAGGAAAGAGGATTGAACATACAAAAGTAAGCTCCAAGTCACATAGGAACCAACTTTTTCTCATTTTTTCTGTTAGCTTAAAATGGAGATGGAAACCTCAAACCTGTAGACTAATCTTAGAAGTTCACATCAGTGCACAAATAAGTGTTACACACCAGGATTCCACTTGAGAAGAAGCAAAACCAGCTCGATTGCCTAAACAGAAAATGCACTGCCAACTGGCCATCTCTAACCATCCCTAATCGCTCCCGATGCTCTTAAAATAAACATGAATTTAGTGTCTGCACATTCGATTGGATAAAAAGTGCCAGAGAGAAAAACATTGCCTATAAGGGATACAATTATGAGTAAAAGCTTCTAATAGTAGCACTTATTAGTGGAGTACCCAATAAATGGAAAAAAAAACTGGTGACTTTAAGCATAACAAAGCTAAAAACATATTCTTTTTTATGCAACAATCTTTGAGAGAAGTAATCCATTAAATTCATGATAGTTTCACGAGGACCACATTACCATCACCGCGCGCAACAGATAAAAAGCCAACAGACCATGGCTTGAGCAAAATAGCTTAAAACTTCTATAATTGACATAACTGTTTTCAGCCCTAAACAGAATTCGATGAAGAATTGCAACAGAAAAAACAAACGAACATCTAAAACCAGTGATCCTAATTATTATATAATCCAACGCAGAGATGACCCCATAAAACTATTCTCCACCAAGGTATCCAAACCATAATCCAACGCAGCATCTATAACTAAGCTAAAAAAGGCTAAGGTATCACTGTATCAGTTTTAACCCACACGCCACAGCCCAACGATCACGACCGAGCTTGTACAGTGCTCCAATGAAAGTAGTCACTCGAATGTAACACTATGCAGTAAGCGCATGAATTACTGAACTGATGAGACCATGTAAATCCACAGGTCCACAAGTGGAGAGCACGCACACGAGCCAAATCTAAACACCACAATATTCATTGTGACGCACTGACGCAACGAAGAAGCACCTGGAGGGATGCTTAAGCAGCACTCGGCAAGTTGAAACCAACGAAATCGAGCGCCAAACTAGCCAAATTGAGCAGCTCTATCAATTAATCCACAAAAACCCAGGCGTCGAAGAAGCACACGAAGCCCAATTCAATGCATCGGCAATCATCCCCTAGGATCTAGAAGCATCGGCGCCCTCACCTCACACAAGATCGACGAGCCGTCGCACGACACGGAGGAGGCCCAAAACCACGCGTGCGACGCCACCCCCAGAAGCTTCCACTCAGCGCCGCCTACCGCTCCGGCGGCGCAGCACGCACCTGAAGAGAGCGGAATTCCAGTACGACCCCGCGATTCCAGAAGCTTATAGAGGATCGGAGATCTCACCTGCGCCTTCTCCTCCGTCCACCCAGTGTCAGGCTTCCCTCCCCTCCCCTCTCCTCTCCTCTCCTCTCCAAGTTTTTTTCCCCTTTTTGAGTGATTTTTTTTTTTGCTCGTTCTCTCTATCACTCTCGTTGGCTGTGTTGACTCGTAGCCTTATATTATTCGGGCATTCGGGGACGCGATAAGGATACCACGGGCTCCTCCGGACCCTCCGATCAGCGCGCGCGCGCGCATCTGGCCGTCGGTTGCTGCGGGGAGGTGTAGATTAAGCGGGCCGTCCGAGCCACCGAACTAACGCCTGAATGACAGGTGGGCCCGACCCCCGTGGCGTGTTTTCTTGTCCCGTGAGGAAGGCTGTGGGCCCACCTGTCTATGCGGTGGGCCCCGGGCACCGTGGCCGGGGTCTATGTCAGCTGTGCTGACTGATCAGTGGGTCTCACATATGGTGGGACCCGAATGTCACGGTGTGTGTAACGCGCGGCGGGGTGTCCCTGGTGATTTTAGGAGTCGCGTCGCGCACTGCTCGATGTGCGGGGAGCGAATATTTTATAATCGATCCGTTTTCGAAATAAAAGTTTGAGGAATTTAACAATAAAAAATGTTTATATTTTTAAACCGAGGGTATTTTTTATTACGCTCGGCGCTGTACTTTTGAGATTAATTTAATCCTTATTCTAATTTAAGCTATCCAAAGGCACAAAACAAACCTACTGATTTAACCCTTGTATTTGATGCAGCTTCGTAGTTAAGTACATGTGTTTTTTATTTATTTTGCGAGTAAAAACACCGCTAATTAATTATCCCAATACCAGATATTATACTCCTCTGGTAGCACTTATCAGAAATAAAGATAAAAGAGGTGATCAGGTGAATGAGATGGATGGCATTCGCATGCAGGCACGTCTGCAATTTGGTATTGTTTTATTGAGGTCTATCTGAATTTTTTGCTGTTTACATCCTGATTTCTGAATCCTTAGCTTTGATCAACATTCATTCAACAGATGGAGTCACATCACTCACATGTATGAGCTTGCCAATATATGTGTGGCAACTGGCAACTCAGACTGCTATTGGTTGGCCTTCTGTTCATGCATAGGATGTTGCTGGGACACCTGTTCTACTCATACCAGTGGAACCACTGCTCAAAGTCTAGATAAGAGGATTGTGTAACCTTGTAAAGCCAGAAAAGAGAAATGCAGCTTACCTAAACAGAAAGCGTCTCAGTACGAAAAGGGTAACACAGACTTCAGTTACCATAAGCTGTTTCTGAATGGTAGTCACCTGAAAATGTCACGAGTAGCAACCAACTCTGGACAAACACCTCGTTAGTCAAATTAGCGAACTGCTGCTAGTACAGAAGCAGATTAACTGAGACTGTGTAGCTTAGCACAGAATCAGGCAGTTTTTTATACTTTAAGCTCCACGTTAGAAATTATAAACCAACTCGATTTGCTTAGCCAACACAATCACATAGATCCGTGGCTCACTGCCAGCTCAGCAAAGCCAATGTGTCAAACTTAATGATTTGCTCAGAGACTCGACACAAAACTAAAAATAAAAATAAAAATTTAATAAAGAAACAAATTAGTCTAAATTTAATAAGATACATCTAAATGTTGAAAAATTAAACAATTTTACGATTAATCTCAAAATATATAAATCATGGCATCCACATTGTACTAGTAGACATGAAGACAACAATCATGATTTCAAAAAATATGATCAATAATCATACCGAAAAATAGTGCACACGTTGTACGGTAGACAAAGATTAATCCACGGTTGATGCAGGGGTGCTTATATTGGTATTGGATTGTCGTACCCGACGGTAGACGTAGACGAAAGGCGCATCATAGTAACAAACTTGAGTAGTGAGCGCTTACTAAAAATCTTATTCGTCCTCTTCCAATGCAAGATCACAAGATCGAGAGGTTCTGCAGACCTGCTCTCCCACTCACCGATACACGCAGGAGAAAAGGATGAAATAGACTACGATGACAATGCAACGGAGAGAAGAGGCCAATAGATGGATATTTATATGGTAGCAACACAATCTCGTGTTGTGATCACGATCTAAATCGAGTCAGTTTCCATATCCCAAATAATTCGCCAAGTTTTCCAAAAATCGGAACGATCAACAAGAATTATGTTACCCGCAACACGAGCGGAGTGCTAACCGCTGACTCCCAAGTATTGAGTGCTAGACTCCCGGGTGCTAAGGGGGTGTTTGGCACTACTCCACTCTTGTTTTTTTAGATCTGCTCTACAAAACGGTAGCCAAACAGAACCGGATCTAAGTTTTCAGATCCACAAAAAATTAAGATCTGAGGCTCTGCTCTTTGTTTTTTGTGGAGTACCTCCTAGGGTGCTCTACGAATTCTGTTTTAAAAATAAAACGTGGAGTTGAGAACCCACCTTGGAATTTTTAATGACCCATCAAACCGTTTTCTCTCTCTCCATGTTTCTTTTCTTTCTCCTTCCGCCCGTTCGTTTCTCCAACAGAAGTAGAGACGGGCGATGCGGCGGCTCACGGCGTCCAAGGGCGGCGATGCGGCAGCTCAGTCCGGCGGTACAGGACCCGCAGCGCTCGCGCCTGGCCAGGGCGGTGCACTCACGCATCACGCAGCGCTTGCCCAAGGCGGCGTGGGAGCAAGCAACAGCCCTGACCAGGGCGACGCGGTGCGGGCTCACGGTGTTGGCCAGGATGGCCAGGCCGACGCGGGGCAGGTGAAAATTGTTATGCGCTTGATGAGTGATTTGTTGTGCACTTATGTGATGAACTGTATGTACATTTGTATTTCTCTCATCGTGTGGAATTCTTCTATTGAAATGCTATTGTTATACTAGTAAATGATGATATTTATACTCAAGTGCTGCTAAAATTTATATTGAAAAATTGTCGAAATATGTATTTTGGATATCCATATTGCATAACTATGCTACGCTTTTGTCGAATCATCCTATGCTGCTACTCGTGGAAAAACTACTAAAATGTATGTATTTTTTATCATTGGATTGCATTCCAGTGTATTTTTCCATCTGGCTTTTCCCTTTTTAGTAATATGAATTATTTATGATTAAAAATACAAAATATTATTATTGTGGTATAACTATATTAAGGTATGCCAACAAATAAAGTGTAATACAACTTAGGGGCAAAATAGTATATTCCTACTAAATTCCACTATTTGCGAATTTAGATCTACTCTGCAAGCCAAACATGTGTTGATACTCCACAGTGGAGTAGAAACTCCACTATAGATCTGATTCTAAATGGATTTTGTGGAGTAGAGCAGATTTTAGTGGAGTGGAGTAGTGCCAAACAGGCCTTAAACTAACCTCCCGATCCTCGAGTGCCAACCTAACCTCTTGATTCTTGAGTGCCAAGACAACCTTCTGATTCGCGAGTGTCAGATTGAGTACCTAATTCTTAAGTGACAGGTCTGAGTACATGCTTTCCGAGCACCGAGTGTCAACTCTTGACTTTCGATATAGGCCTTTAATATTTATTTAAGATTTTCTGAAATATTTATATGGGTGTAACCCAAATTTCCAGCACTAAATACATTAATTGTTGTTGTTAATCGGTTATGGGATAGAAAGAGCAAACTTATAAAGGAAAACTTACCTGATCTATAACCTACTATGCAATAATTTATAAGTCAACATTTGAAATTGAATTTTGGATGCTATGTTATATATGATTATATTTAAAAGAACATTTATGTTTAATTTAAGAGCCGAGACAACGACATGGTGGTGGGAGAGATAGGGTTAGGGTGAAAGTGGATGGGCGATGGGTTTTGTTCAATGGGTAAATAAAATTCTGTAGAATATGAAGAGTTAAGGACTAGCTTATCAGTTACTAAGCTTTTGAGGTATATCTATTACAAATTTTGAAAAATCTAAACCATCTTAAACACTACTATTCCGTTAAATTTTAAATGACACAATTGATTTTTATCTAAATATTTGATCATTTGTCTTGTTAAAAAAGGTTCTAGAAGTATCTAGCCCACAAGCTCCCTCAACTGGCCTAAAGCTGCGTAACCGTTTGCCGTCTGCCGCAGATGAGATCATGAGATAAAAATTACAATGTAATCATTGTTGCGTTTGCGTGAACTCTGGTTTAACCCGCACTTGCACGTCTTAATCCAGGCCAGCGCGTCGTCGCATACAAAAGACGCACGCCTACCGGCCGGCAAGCCGCTGCCGCTGCCGCTGCCGCTGAACCCACCGGGGCGGGGCTCCCTCCCCCATCGTCCTGCTCCATGGACGGCCCACCTCTCCTCTTCCTCCTCCTCACCGCCGGTGAATAGCACCGACCACACCTCTCCCCCCACCGGCTGGCGGTATCCGAATTCCAAAACCCGAAACAGTATCCGACTCTCATCTCTGGTTCTCTGCAGGCTTGCAGCCTGATGACAGCCTCTTTTTCTAGTGGAGAGTCCTTGAGGTCGGCGGCGGCGTCTGGGCAAGAGGTCAATCCGGTCATCGCGGTTGCGGCGGCAGCGCCGGCGGAGGTGGAATGGGCGGACTGCGCGTGCTGCGGGCTGAGGGAGGAGTGCACGCCCACGTACGCGGCCGGAGTGCGCGCGCAGTACGGCGGGCGGTGGCTGTGCGGCCTCTGCGGCGAGGTGGTGGGAGAGGAGCTCTCTGCGGGAGCCGGGTGGTTTATGGTGGAGGTGGAGTTGGTGATCGCGAGGCACGCCGCCTTCTGCCGGGCGATCGGCTGCAGGTCCCCTGCCGCGGCCGAGCGGCTCATCGCCGCGGTGCGGCGGCTGCTCCGTGCCAGAGAGAGCGGGAGGAAGAAGGAGAAGGCCGTGGTGGTGCTGGATTTCCACGACG
Organism: Zizania palustris; assembly: GCA_019279435.1. Classification (NCBI taxonomy): domain Eukaryota; kingdom Viridiplantae; phylum Streptophyta; class Magnoliopsida; order Poales; family Poaceae; genus Zizania; species Zizania palustris. Next base: position 57,450,425 of record JAAALK010000079.1, on the reverse strand, counting down.
CCTGAGACAGATCGAAGACTCTTCCAGACTCTTACCTACCTAGGTCAACCCTCCTGTCTTTCTATACCTCAATTACTGCCTAATTTCGTAGTTTAATTATATTTAGTTTGGATTTGGAATAATTACGTGCTTAATTTGTACGCAAGCTCTGCAAATTCTCCAGCTTTGTGTAAGTGTGAAGCAATTGAAAACAACATTCTGGAGGAGGGGGGAATTCATATAATGAGACTATGAGAGCTCTATAGGTGGAAGGATTCCATTTTCTCTTTCCATGTTGTTCCATCCAATTTTGACAAGTACCTCTGGAGATGAAAAATTCTGCTCATTTTTTCTAAGCCAGAAGCATAAAAGATCGGAGCATACTATAATTTCTTGGTTTTGTTGGGATTCTTGGGATATGATGAGACTGTCAAATTTGGCAATGTGATTGAGAAGCAACCGCAGATTAGCTGGATCATCTTTACACTAGATATGTTCTCACTTTTTCTGAGCTTTACAATTTGTATGTTGCACATTTTTCACATTACATCGCAAGAACAGAACAATATTGCCAAATCTTAGAGTTAGATGCATGGTTGCAGGAGTAATAAGTTTTCTCCCATACAGAGTACCATAGTGCAAGGCTTCAACTTGCAGGAGTAATAAGTTTTCTCCCATACAGAAAATTAAGGAAAGTTACATAATACAAAAGTGTTGGACTATGGATAAAAGCCCCCACCTCTCTCGCTATAACGCCTAGGTTTTATGGTTGGGTTGGCTAGGTGGGGTGAGCCTAACATGGTATCAGAGCCAAGATCCTGGGTTCAAATCCCCCTGGCCACGCATTTCCGCTGCGTGTTTTCCCCCACTATAACGCCTAGGTTTTATGATTGGGTTGGCTAGGTGGGGTGAGCCTAACAAAAAGTATATGAAACACTAGGGATTCAATTTCAAGCAAGATTCGTTCTTATCTGTTGGCCTGCAGAGGAAATCATGCCATGTTCCTTACCATTTCTTTAGCCAGAATCCAGGAAGAATTAAAATTAACAACTCGAAAGGAAAATAAACCCTAGAATCATCCTTTTTATTACAAAACAGTTGATCAAGCTTGTGATGGATTGGAAACAACGGCAATAATTGCCACTTATTTTTTAGTGCGTTTGATGTTGATTCCAGGGTTATTGGTTGGTTGGAACAGATGGCAATCTCCCAAGGTTTGGTGGGGGTGATAATCAACCATGGCCTGATGCATATCTTCACATGCTTGCGCATAGTGTAGTGTTCCTGGCATATTCCTTTCGTGCTTCTCATGATGGATATCCTCATTTTTGAGGTGTCTTTTCCCTAATTTTTTTGATTTTTTTTTGAAAGAAGCAGGAGATAGAGTCTGTCCCTAATTAAACTATACGTGAAAATCTCTACTATTATAAAAGCGGCGACTTACTCGTCCGTCCGCAGGCTTCCTCTCCGTACAGCGCACCTCTCACTTCCCATAAAAAACCAATCAAAATTTATACCCTAAAAAAACCAGTGCAACCGCCTAAAAAAACCGGTGCAACCGGCCATCAAAGCGCGACGTGCGCGCCCCGCCCGCTGTGCAACCGCCCACGTTCGCTGCGTGCATGCGATTCATTGCGTGAGAAAGAAAAAAGAAAAGAGGAAAAGAAAAAAAAAGAAAAAAGGAAAAAGAATAAAAAAGAAAATAAAAACCAGAAAAAGAAAATTGTATTTATATTTCAGTCTTTTAATTTATGTATTTTGCGTGGAAATAAAAAACCTATTATAAAATAAGATTCTGTTGCAAAGCACATGCCTCTGACTAGTTAAACTATACGTGAAAAGCATGGGCTAATGCGTCGGCCGTGTTGGTCAGTTTGGCAAATTAGCTGTTCTTAATTAGTTTTCCCCTTAAGAGTTGCTGCTCCCGTAGAAGTGTTGTGACATGACATTATCCTTATTTTTCCACGGGAATGTTCCAAAACATGCCATGATTAAATTATACATATGCTGGAGGCCAGTGATTGTCTGGTCGAGTGACCGCAAGTGTTCTTTCTTCTTTCCAGGAAAAGGAAGAAGACAGCAACCACTGTTCACTGATGACTGACATTTATAATTTATGCATCAGGCTCGCTGCATGGATACTTGGATAGAGCTTCTTGCAACTTGCACCATAGATTTATGGGGACATGGACAGCCTCACAGCCACTTGGAATTTAAGAAGGACCTTGGTCCTTGGCTTTGGCTCGCCACAATATCTTTCTTTGGCACCATGGGGCCTGTGCAGAATCTTCCAAAAGGAAGGATTCCGGTGAGTAGATGCTTCCTGGGGATGTTGCATGCGGCAAATCCCCCCACCTTTGTTTGCATGGTCGCTGTTGACTATTTATTCATTGCCACAAAGATTTTATTTTTAATATTTAAAATGCGTCTCGAGAATTGTTTTTAGCATGTTTTCAGTTAATGTGTGCACAATTAATATGTTCCGGTTAACTAAATAGCATCACCCAATTAATTTCATTGGAAATTAGAGCTAATAAGATTAATTAGGAGCTTTATTCACGCTGTTAATATGTCTAAATTAAAAATAAGTTTTTATAGTACAGAATGATTGATCGTTTAAAATAAAAATTACAGGATTTCCATATAAATTAATTTGTTTTCTCTAGAATTTGCATAAAACTCAATTATTTTGAAAGGAGGCAATATGTCTGTTCTTTTAAAAAATTAAAATTCCCTCCGATAATTTTTAAATAACGCAGTTGTCTTTTATCTTAACGTTTGACCATTTTATTCAATTTTTTTTTGAAATATCATTTATTTTATTATAATTTGTTTTATTACTGAAAATATTTTTAAGTATAACTTATATTTTTGCATATTTGCAAAAAAAAAGACAATGATCGGACGTTGAGATAAAAGTCAATTATATCGTTTAAAAAGTTAACTGAGTGAGTATTTTGTTAAAGATTATTCTCTTATTATGTTCTTACTCTATAAAAATGATGTATTTGATCATTTAAATATTCTCTCTCCTTTTTAACTGGGATAAGCCTATGTTTGAAGCGGCCTACACCCAATGGCCGCGTCGTCCATCCCGGCAACCCGCGTTGTCTCCTTCCTCTCGTCGTCAATTCCCAAACCGCACCAACCTACGCGCAAACCCTAACCTAGACGGCCCGGTGTCCACGAAACATCACGCCGTCCCCTAAATTCCCTCTTCTCAGCTCAATTCGGCATGCCTGCACCGGGAAACCCTAGTCTCTGACCTCACCGGAGATGATCTCGTCGGTGGGATCGCATCCTCTCCGGGTTCGCCCCCTCGCCGCTGCTTCCCTGGTACTGTTCCTCTTCCTCCTATACAGCCTCTCCGATGGGAACCTGCCGCAATCTCCACGGCTGTTGGGTTCCAATTCGCATCCCGTGCACCGTAGATTCCTCTCCGATGCCGATCCTATCAGCCCCGCAACCAAAGGCGGCAACCTCTCTGAGATCGCCAAGCAGAACGGCAAACCACCGGAGGATCCCTCCGTGGCGTGCGCCGGGATAGCTCGGCACGAGGGTTCGGCTCCCAGTGCGAGTTCCTCCAGGCGCACCCGCCGTGTCGCTCCGGCGGGTTCGTGGACTACTTAGGCTTCTTCTACTGTCGGTGCGAGAGGTTCAGGGTGCTCGGCTATGCTATCCTTGCCGCGTGCCTGGCGGCTCTGTTCTACATGCTAGGCAACACGGCTGCGGATTACTTCTGCTGCAGCCTTGAGAAGATGTCTTCGCTGCTGCGCCTCCCGCCCACCGTGGCTGGAGTGACGCTGCTCCCCTTTGGAAACGGCGCACCTGATGTGTTTGCGAGTATTGCAGCATTCATGGGGACTGGCGCTGGGGGTGTTGGGCTGAACAGCGTGTTGGGTGGAGCTGTCTTTGTGACATGCGTTGTGGTTGGAGCAGTGTCATTGTGCGTCGCGGAGAAGAATGTGCATATTGATACAAGATGCTTTGTGAGGGATGTTGGGTTCCTTCTGATGACTCTAGTAGCTCTGTCAATTATTCTGATTGTTGGGAAGGTGACAGTCTGGGCAGCAATGATGTTTGTGTCGATTTATGTGATCTATGCATTTGTGGTGGCTGCAAATGAGGTCTTGAGAAAGCATGCACGGAGGCTTAAGTTCGATGTGGTCACACCATTGCTGCCTATGAGGGGGAGTATGTTTGCACAAGGGACAGGAGATTATGAGTCTGTGTACAGTTCACTTCTTGAGGAGGACTCAGATTCTGATGTGGCTCGAATAAACACATCCTTGCCTCTGTGGATGTGGGATTCTCATGTAGCCATTTACTCAAATAATGGGATCAGATGTGGTTTCCCTGACAATTCCACGCCATTATGGGGTTGGAATGATGAAGGGGAAGTGGATGCTTCGACAGTTAGCGTCTCCAAGCTGTTTTTGTTTTTGGAATTGCCCCTGTCGATACCAAGAAGGTTGACAATTCCAATGGTGGAGGAAGACCGGTGGTCAAAAGAATATGCTGTTGCTAGTGCTGGCTTGGCGCCTGTTCTTCTGGCGTTTCTTTGGAGCAGTCAGGATGAGGTATCCACCAAGGCTCGGGTAGCAGCATATGCGATAGCTGCTACTGTGGGGATTGCACTTGCTGCTCTTGCTTTCATATTCACTAGCCATGAACGACCTCCAAGGAGATTTTTATTCCCATGGGTGTTAGGAGGGTTTGTGATGAGCATTTTCTGGTTCTACATCATTGCAAATGAACTGGTTGCACTTTTGGTTGCTTTTGGTGTGATATTGGGTATCAATCCTTCAATTCTTGGGTTAACGGTGTTAGCATGGGGTAATTCGATGGGTGACTTAGTGTCAAATGTTGCCTTGGCAATGAATGGAGGAGACGGTGTGCAGATTGCAATGTCTGGATGTTATGCAGGACCTATGTTTAATACTCTCGCTGGATTGGGAATATCAATGCTGCTGGGAGCTTGGTCAACAGCACCCAACTCTTATGTGCTTCCGCAAGACCACTCTCTCATTTACACGATGAGCTTCCTGGTTGCTGGATTGATCTGGTCTCTTGTTATGCTGCCACGAGGTGGCATGCAGCCTAACAAGATACTCGGAGTTGGTCTTGTTGCTCTTTACTCTGTTTTTCTTTTTATTAGGGTGAGCAATGCCATGGGGATATTGTCACTGCCTGGCTTGAGTTAGTTGCTTCTCTTGTAAAAATGAGACGCAGATCTGCACAAAACTGCTTGCCAGCGTCTATAATGTGCACAAATGAAATGGAATCACACGTTCTCAGATCAGTTGTCGGGTGTTACAGGTTGGGTGTGCTGATACGACACTGTTCCTGTACCTACCTTTCAAGCCTACGAATAATCTTTGTTCAGGTGGCTATTTTGTGTGTAGTAGTAATGACCTTTTGATTTTGTTCATGCGGCTATTTTGTGTTTAATAATAACCTTTTGATTTGTTCATGCTTTTACCTCGATCCTTTGGCGGGCTAAAAGTAAGTAATCTGGTATCCGATATTCCGTCACGTCGTTTACTGTCTAGACATTATTAGGCATGCAACGCCTCAGCATGATTTTCACTGCGATGCTAAAATACAGTAAGGTTGTGTTTGGATTCAGGATATTATGGAATGGGATGGTTCCATCCCTCTTATTTGGAATGAAATCATTTCATTTTTTATTTGTTTAGAGGGATGAGTTTGTCTTATATTTTTGTTTGGTTGAAAGGACGAATATATCATGTGATATTTATATGTGAATTTCGCATATTATTCTCTTATGTTGTCTCCTCATTGTTTAGGAACGAGTTCGTTCTAAATCTAAAGAAAATATTCTCTTCTTAAGATCATCCGTCTTATCTATCTTTTACCCAAACACTTTCAAAAATAGACTCGTCCCATTCTGTCCAGGATATCTGACAGAACACAACCTAAATCTCTTGTAACTTATAAGTTGTTTGATGATACTATCAAGCTATCAGCAGACTTTGAGTATTCTGGCATGCCATCTGTTCTAAAGTCTAAATGACAGGGATTTGGATCCAAACAGACCTCCCGTATGAAATGCCATATAAGCTTGTCTTCTATGCTCATCAAGTAGGCCTTGCCATATGCCCACATTTCACATTTTTTTTGCCATATGCCCATATTTCACTTTTTTTTTCATTATAAAGATCGTGGCTGAGTTGCAGTAGGTGTTGTAAACAACTTCGACGCCCTGGTACCTTCGTTTTTTAAAAATTATGAGCAGGCAAAGCTCAGAGGTGTAGAGCATGAGCATAGTAGCAGATTTTTCTCGTTCTCCACGATGCTGAGCTTTTCCCAGTAAATGGCGACCATGTTAACATGGGATAGCAAGCTTTTAGCAAAAATTTCTCGTTCTCCACGCAGGATGGGCGGGAGTGGGGCAGATGCATGAGGCGAGGTGGAACCGCCGCCAACCCGCCACATTCGGCAGGTGGCGGCGAAGGTCGAAAGCAACCGGAGGCAGGGGCAAGCAGACGGTCCGGGAGGTGGCCCCAATCGTGGAAGGGGAACTCCGGCGCCGCGGTGGAAGAGGACGCGACGGCGAGCGGCTTAGGATGGATTGGAGGTCCTGGTATTTTTGGAGGAAGCCCCTGATTTGGATAATTGGATCGATCATATTTGATTCTAAATAATATATTATATTCAATAAAATATAGATTCAAAAAGAGGAACCAATTATGAATGGCCTGGCAATATACGGCGCCGCATCGCATCATCAAATGGAGATGCTGTTCGGCACTCCGCGGCAGGTGACACCCGGCGGCGAGCTGGGCGCCAGCAGCTCGTACGGCAGCACCCCCGCGCCGCATCGGTTCTTCCGGCTGTGGTCGGCGTTGCGCCTGTCGATGGTCTCCTCGGCGCGGCGAACCTCGGCTGCGAACAAGCTGTGCGCCGCCACGGCCTCCTCGTCCGCCGTCCACGGCACGCCGCCCTCGTCGCGCCCCTCGCCGAGGTACTCCTCGTCGGGTGAGTGGGTCGACAGCGTGTCCACCACCGCCATGAACTTGGTGGCCCCCAGCACCCCGGGCATCGCGTTCAGGAAGAAGCGGTGCGGGTCGGCCAGGAACGCCGCGTCGAGCTCGAGGTGGTTTGATGGGTCATTTTGGATCAAAGAAAACCGAAGATGTGCTGTCCACACACTTCTATTGGCCTAGGATGAGACGAGATGTTGTGCGCTATGTGGCACGATGCACTACTTGCAATAAAGTTAAGTCTCGTCTAAACCCACATGGTCTTTATATGCTGATGAGGACATCACTAGCTCGGATATGACCATGATTGTGAGCAAACAAACTAAGGTGCATGCTTTCTACGTTAGATTTAAATTTTATTTATTTGAATCATGGATGCTACACCATGAGGTACTTTTAATTTAAATTACAGAAATTCTCACATGGATCAAGCAACACGTTGAGAGCGCAAAAAGAGCATGGAACATCATGGAAGTTGATTGGGGACCAAGTCAAGGGCATGAAAACATAATATACAATTTTGGGACGTTATTTATGTGCCAAGAGAAAGTGGAAATTAACTTCTACACATTTTCGACACGGATTCGGACTACATGGACAGCAACAAATTCAAACGTGCACAACTTTTACATGGCAGCTCTGATTTGGATGATCGTGGACTTTTTGGAAAGATTGAGACGTCCTCTTTCCAACGGATGCAGCTACACTTCCAGATTCGATCCGAGGAGATTACAATAACCAAAACAATGCGTGTTACTCAGACTCGGACTTCAAGGAGAGCACGAGATTCACACATGCATATCTTTCACATGGAATCTCCGATTTAGATGATCTTGGACTTTTTGGAAAGCTGAGGATGTCTAAATGGAAGATAATATATTTATTCCACCGAAAGAATCACGGCCAAGGCTTAAGGATCTAAGTTTCTCTTTTCTAGTAATTCTGTTTTGGAAATAATTAGTAGTTTCTATATGTAATAAGTTTCCAAACTTTGGGGACGTCCCTAGGGCTATAAATACCCTTAGAGACTTCAGTTGTAATTCGGTTTTTGATTAGATAAAAGTTTAGCCAATGCTACTTGTCCGTGTAAACCCGTGATCGGTTAGATCGCCGGTTTTACGTTTCAGAACCCCAACTACCCTTTGTGCGTCTTTCACATCTAGCAATTGTAGTTGCTCCTTTATCTTGTTCTTGTTTGTTCTTCGATTGCTTGCAGGAACAAGGTTGATCACCGATAAGATCAACAACCCTTGGAGTTGGTGTATCGATCGCTAAGGCGCAACACGAACGTCTCGTACGGTTGTAGTCGAGTCGTCAACGCCGTCTCCATCCAATCGAAGTTACCTTATCCTATCAACTCACCGAAAGATCGGGCCACCCATCATTCTCCATCATATGCCTCTGCCCGTTCCTAGTGTACCTTGGGAGGATATTTCTATGGATTTTGTGTTAGGATTACCTAGAACTAAGAGGGGGAGGGATAGTATTCTTGTGGTGGTAGATCGGTTCTCTAAAATGGCGCATTTTATACCTTGTCACAAGAGCGACGACGCTACAAATGTTGCTGATTTGTTTTTCAGAGAGGTCGTACACTTGCATGGAGTTCCCAATACCATCGTTTCAGATCGTGATGCTAAATTTTTAAGTCATTTTTGGAGGACGTTGTGGCATAAGTTGGGGACGAAGCTGCTGTTTTCTACTACTTGTCACCCCCAAATGGATGGGCAAACGGAGGTCGTCAACCGTACATTGTCCACCATGTGAGGGCTGTTTTGAAGACCAACTTGAAGCCTTGGGAAGAGTGTCTACCTCATATTGAGTTTGCATATAATAGGTCAGTACACTCCACTACTAAGGTAAGTCCGTTTCAAGTGGTTTATTGCTTTAATCCGCGTGCTCCTATTGATTTACTACCATTGCCACCCTCTAAAAAAATTAAATTTTGATGCTACTACACGTGCTGAATTATTGCTTAAGATGCATGAAACTACTAAAGCAAATATAGAGAAAATGAATGAGAAATATCGTGCTTATGGTAGTAAGGGTAGAAAAGAGATAACACTTGAACCGGGTGATCTTGTTTGGTTGCACTTGCGCAAGGATCATTTTCCTGATTTGCGAAAGTCTAAATTGATGCCCCGTGCTGATGGTCCTTTCCGTGTGCTTGAGAAAATAAATGATAATGCATATAAACTTGAGTTGCCTGCAACTTTTGGGGTTAGTCCCACATTTAACATTTCAGATTTAAAGCCCTATTTGGGAGATGACGATGAGCTTGAGTCGAGGACGACTCCAATTCAAGAAGAGGAGGATGATGAGAACATCACTTCACATGATACACACATGGATTCTCCACCTACAATTCAATTACAAGGACCAATCACACGCGCCCGTGCCCGTCGCTTGAACCATGAGGTTAATTCTTTCCTTAGCAACTATGTTAATATTTGTTTGGACGGGATGTTACTGAATACTAGTGATATTTTGTTGCTTAGGAACATGGGAGATGGAATAGAAGAGTTGGAGTTGAAGACGGAGTCGCACGGATGATTTGAAGTCAAGAATTCGCTGGTTCGGACTACATCGACCACCATGCACCAAAATGCGCATAACTTCCTCATACGAAGTCCGATAGATGCGTTCTTGGACTTTTTGGAAAGATGAGGAGAAGACGGATCGTTTGCCGTTGGTTTCGCCTCATTTGGAGTCTCGAGTCGTCCTGTGTGACTGAAACAGTCTTGCGTGACAGAACTGGGCCGAGTTGGACCTTGTACTGAGTTGGAGGCCGTGTTGGCCCATAGTCCAGGTCGTGTGCACCTCCTACAGGCTGTCCACGCCCTATATTGATGCCAGCCGCCTTTAGGGTTAGGTTTTTGTAACACCTCAATTTTTCAAAACAATAAAAATATTATTAAATTCAATTTCTTGGAATTATTATTTCTGAAAATAACTTAAATACCTCTTTATACCCTTTTGAACTACAACATAGAGTAGACGACCAAATTAGGAGGTGGAACTTTTTGTATATGATCCTAAGGCCAAAAGATAATTTTGAGAATTTTTATAAATTTTTACCAGCCTTGGAAGTAGCCCTAATCTTTTAATCTATTTTCTGGAATTATTTTTATTCAGAAAAACATTAGAACAGTATTGGGCCGTTTCCCCCTCCCTTCTCTCCCTCCCGGCCGGCCCAGCCCACCCCCCACCCGCGCACGCCTTCTGACCAGTGGAGCCCACCCGTCAGTGAGCCCCTCTCCTCTCACGCGCGCACCCGACGCCTTGGCCCCACCTGTCGGCGCCAACCTTCTCCCCTCGCGCGCGAACCCGACACCCCGGCCCCACCCGTCAGACGCCACCCTCGCCCGTTCGCGCCCACTGGCTTGTGGCCCCCTGTCGTCAGGATCGTCTTCAACCCCGCGCCGGCCCCCCCCCCTAATCCCGCCGGCGAAGACTTCGCCTCGGATCCCCTCGCCGGTTCCCCCTTCCGTTAAACCGAGCCCGTCATTAACTTCCCCGAGCCCCGCCGGTCATTTAAGCACGTTAATGCGCGCGTTTAAGTCCCTGGACCGCCCTCACGCGCACGGTTGCGCCATCGCCGGCGAGTTAAAGCCCTCCTCGGCTTTCCTTGCATGCGGTGCCCGTTAAACCCCCGCCGGACCCTATTTAACCCCCCTGCCCTCCACCGCGTTCGGTCCACGCTTCAATTCGCACTCAGAACGAACAGAGCACCCCTCCTTCGCCTTTGAGCACTTTCCCCCTGCTTCGCCTCCGGCCGCCCCTCGCCGTCGCCTCGGACCACCCCGGCCCTCGCCTCCGCCACCGTCGTGACCGCCAGGACGTCCCCTACCTCGGCCACGTCCCCGCCGGTCAAGGAGATCGCCGGAACCCCATCGCCGACGAGGAGCCCGAAGTGCTTCGCCGTCTACCCTCGCCGCCGACCACTTCCCGTCGACCCCTCGCCTCGCCGAAGGTACCATCATGACCGCCGTAGTGCCCTCTTTCCATTTCTGGGATTAGCTAGGACCGCCGTCGCTCGCCGTGGCCGTTGGCCCGCTCGCCGTCGTCGGAGAAGACGACCGGCACGGGTCGAGTACCCGTGCCGTGTCGGATCTGATCCCGACCGTGCGATCGCGATCGGACGACGCACGTGAGCCCACGTACGCGATCTAATCCGCACCGTCGGATCTGGTCAAAGCGTTACGTTTTAATCTCGCGCGTCGATTTTCATTTAACCCGGCGTGCGATCTCGTGCGTCCACGTGGTACCCCTTCGCGCGTTTTAATCCTAGCCGTCCGTTGTCACTTAACCCTCCCGCCTCGCACCTGGCCACCGGATCCAGATCCGACGGTCCAGATCGAGCCGGCGCACGCGCACAGTGCGCGGGTTCACCGTGGGCCTGGCTCACCGTGGACCCGAGAGGTTTAAAATTTGAAAATAAATTCCAGAAATGCTTTTAAACTTGTAAAATTCATATCTAATGCATTTGAACTCTAAAAATTGCCATTCCAATTTTAGAAAATTCATAAAATTATTCTCTACATGTTTATGCAATAAAAACAGTAGGTTTATTTGGACATTTTCATGTTTATTTAAATAAGTATTCAAATGCCCTTAGGATTTAAATGTGAATTTCAATATTTAAATTCCAGAAAAATTGTATAATTGTCCTTTACTGTTAAACACTAAAACCACTAGGTTTCCTATAAATCAATTGAACTAAATTGGTTAGAAAACTCAATGTAGGGTTATGCCCACTTAAATACTCTTTTATGAAAAACAATGATTTATTTAGATTCACTTTAAATTAATGAAGGAATAAATTTCAGAACTTTAATATCTGAATTTATTTTATTTTTAATCCAACCAACCTTAACTTATATACTTGCAATGTAATGTTATATGGTTTGATTGAATGTGGTACTCTTTTTATTTGACTTTATATTAAAAAGACTACGACGTCGCCGAGGAGCCGGAGTACTTCCCGGAAGTTCCTCCCTCCCCATTCGCTGAACAAGGCAAGTCACCAAACCAATCTTTGAGCATATTGAACCCATGTTTGATTAAACTATCGTTAAAACACATAGGTTATATATGCATTAGTCAAATGAACCCTTACAATATATTTATTTAGGATCCCCCGACCTTGATGTGCAACCCAAGCCATGCTCTCTAGCCTAAACTCCTTGTCACCATATGATATGTGTTATTAGCTAGTGTCCAATGTATCGACACGATCGCTATAGGATAAAAATGAGTCGTAGTACTTGGTTCTACTATATGATCCCCATGGTTTCTTATCTATGGAATTCTGTCGGTGTTGGAGTTATGGTTGTGAGTGAATGCATGGTGGGTTCCGGGTGCAAGCTAGGGCATTGGTCGGTAGCACCCGGGGCACTATAAGGACCGGTCTGAGGGATCCGTTGCAATACACTTCCGTACTAACCACAAGTCTAGTGGGTAAGTCCTAACTAAGGTATGGGTTGTTCCAAACCGAGGCCACCAATTGGAGATGGGTCAAGTTGCACCTGCGGGTGACTTGTACCAATGTGGCGCAAAAGGGGGTGCGACGTTAGCCGGGATACGGCCCGGCGCGCCGGCGAAACCTAGAGCGGGTGGTTATCGCTTGGAACATCTCATATTGAGGTTTTGGCACGAGTTCCCGTGAAATGGGTCATCTCGTTGGGATGAGTGCGTGCCTTGTGGGTACAGTAGTACATCTCTGATCAGAGTCATAAATCTTTTCGAAAAGCCGAGCCCACGGTCAAGGGCGGGTTGCGTGACATCCCACAGTTAGTCTACTTTGAAAATGTATGTGCATGTTGGATTGTCATGTAAGGACTGTTGTGCGAGGAGGTAAAACGTACTCCTCGAGTTAGTGGATGTTGTTGATGTTCATGTCTACTTTTCCGCATAATTAAAATGTGATTACATTAAATGCAATAACTGTAAATGTGCTTTTCCGCACTTTGAGCCATTACCCTTCCTTGTTTATTACCTTGCATTATTATTTGCATTTGCGGTGGCTTGTTGAGTACTTTTTGTACTCATACCCGTTGGACCCCACAGAGGATACCTACTATGAAGACGGTCTGGAGTAGCGACCCAGTCGAGAAGAAAGATCCTGAAGAAGGAGTTCGTCATGCCGTTTTCTAAAATATTTTATTTGCTGCTTTTACTAAAGACAATGATGTAATAATTATGGTCTGCGTGCCATGAATACTGTATGATGTACGTATGTCGCATGATGAACCTCTTGGATTATTGTTTTTCTTATGAAATTCAATAATGTCTCGATTTGATAAATCGGGGCGTGACAAGATGGTATCAGAGCCGACTCGACTGTAGGAAGCCAAACAGACCCGCCTAGCCACGGACCATAGGAAATTATTTCTCGAAAATCTAATTTACAAATTTTGTTCCTCTCCTCACTTTTATTCAACTTGCTGTTTTGTAGATGCCAGTCTACCGGGTTCAAAGCTTCTGCCGACACTTTGAGGGCTTCGTCAGGGAACTCCGGATGATGCTCACATTCCTCGGGTTCCTCTTCGAACCCGAATTCCAAGGGATCTACTTGGAGGAATTCGCCGGGCCTTGCGACGTCTCCCTCACCGTCCACGGCTCCGGAGAGCATCTGCCACCCTACACTACGGCACTTGGAGGCCCGACCTTCGACGTCGCGTGCCAACGAGTCGCCCTCCAGGCCCTCATGGAGCTGAGGATGATCTACGACGATCGTCTTCAGAACACATCCTTCCGGCTTGTGCCGAAGCGTACTCCCGGCGCCCACCGCAGTATCTACCACGGAGTTCACTCCGTGCGTGATCCAGCCATGGCCCGGCAGTCACGTCTTCTACAGGCTATGGATGATCTCCATACTGAGGCGGTGCTCGACGCCGACGAGCACCATGAGGCGGTCGAGTTTCTTCGTGGAGAAACGAAGAACTTGATCCAGCAGAACGGCGAGCTGCAGCGCAAAATCATGCAGCTGCAGAAGGACATCGCTGAGATGGTCCCTCTCCTTCCGAGGAAGAGGAAGCCCATCCGTGAGCCCGTCCCTCGCCCCAAGCGGATCCCACCTCACCCCTCCACCGCCGGACCATCTACCGCCAGCGTCCCTGCACCACGCCCCGGCCTCGTCTCCGACCCTATCATCGAGAACTTTCTCGAGCCCACCGTCCCTTCGGAGCCGCGCACTCGTGGTTCCGAGAGCACGGAGACTGCCTCCGGTGGCGAGTAGGCGTAGGAGTCACTAGTTTAAAAATAAAAATTCGTATGTGGTGCTACCCATGACGAGTGTGTCTTGGGTAGAATAAAAACTTGATTGTAATGAACATTTTACCACTGAAATTATTTATGAGATGAAGCTATTATCGTGCATTGTTTTGTCAATTCGTTTGTCTTATGACTATGCATATTCAGAAGATGGCCGACCACCAGAACCCCGACTCCAACAACGGAGCAGGAGGAAGCCGGGATGCGCCCGAGGGAGTTGTACCTCACTGGGGTGCGACAGGCCCACGTCAGTCTGGGTCGCCTTCCGCCAACCACCCCACCTTGGCGGAAATGATGGCAAACCAGAATCACCTGATCACCGCCCTCCTCACCCAAATGCAGCACCAACAGGCTCAGTTGGACCGTCTGCAGAATGGGGAGCCCGCCCCTCGCGCACCAGCACCCGCGGCCGCTCCGCAACTCTCCGAGTTCTTGCGTGTGCGCCCGCCCGTCTTCTCGAGCACGACCAACCCGATGGAGGCCGGAGATTGGCTCCGCACCATCGAGAAGAAGCTCGACCTCCTCCCCTGCACAGACCGGGAGCGAGTGGCCTTCGCCACTCATCAACTCCAGGGTCCCGCCGCTGAATGGTGGGACAACTATCGCGCGTCCCAGCCAGAGGGCCACATGGTGACTTGGGCGGAGTTCACCATCGCCTTCCGCGCCGCCCACGTCCCCGCCGGTGTCATCGCGGTCAAGCAGCAGGAGTTCCGCGACCTGCAGCAGGGCAACCGGACTGTCATGGAGTACCTCCATGAGTTCAACCGCCTCGCTCGCTACGCACCGGAGGAAGTGCGCACCGACGCCCTCCGCCAAGCCAAGTTCCTAAGGGGACTTAAGGATGAGCTGTCCATCCAGCTCGTCGCCGCCGACTTCGCCGACTTCCAGCGGCTGGTCAATAAAGCGCTCATCCAAGAGACTGAGCAGAACAAGCTGGACCTCAAGAAGAGGAAGATGATCGCCTTCAAGCATCAGCAGGCGAACTCTCAGAGGCCCCGCTTCGTCCCTCCGCCACCAGCGCCCGCCTACCATCCTCGGCCCGCCTACAGGCCACCTCATGCAGCCGGTGGATCCAACGCCGGGCATCCTCGCCCCGCTCCACCAGCTCCGGCCGCTCAGCCCGCACCGGCCACCAAAGCCCCGATCTTGAGGGATCGCCAAGGAAGGCCGGTCGTCTGCTTCAACTGCCGCAAGGAGGGGCACTACTCCCACCAGTGTCCCCACCCCAAACGGCCCCAAGGCGCGGCGCCCAACCAGGCGGTGCGAGCCCGCGTAAACCACGTCAACGCGGAGGAAGCTCAGGAGGCGCCAGAAGTCGTGCTCGGTACGTTTACTGTGAATTCCGTACCGGCCTTGATATTGTTTGACTCTGGAGCGACACACTCCTTCGTCTCCAAGGATTTCGTAAAATCACATGGACTGGACGTACTTCCGCTACCCACACCCATGGTTATTACTACTCCCGGCAACAAGACCTTAGCCCGCTTATATAGCCCTAAGGTTCAGATTGAGATCCTAGGAGTATTGTTTCGAGCCGAGCCAGTTCTCATCCAATGCACCGGACTTGATTTCATCCTAGGGATGGATTGGTTGATGAAGCATAAAGGTGTGATCAACTGTGCCAACAAATCCGTCACGGTGACCAACCCAGAAGGCGAGGTCGTTACCTTTCGTATGACCAGTCGCAAGCCGCTCAGTGCGTCCCTTCACTCTTTGGCCCTTGAAGAAGTACCCATAGTCAGGGAGTTCGCGGACGTCTTTCCTGAAGATCTACCGGGAATGCCTCCCAAGCGAGACATCGAATTCAGGATCGAGCTTGTCCCGGGGACCACTCCAATCTCCAAGCGCCCATACCGAATGGCCGCCAATGAACTAGCCGAGGTCAAGAGCAACATCGAAGACCTTGAGCAGAAGGGTTACATCCGACCAAGTACCTCACCCTGGGGTGCACCGGTCATATTTGCCATGAAGAAAGACAAGACCAAGAGGATGTGCGTGGACTATAGAGCCTTGAACGACGTAACCATCAAGAACAAATACCCATTGCCTCGGATCGACGACCTGTTCGATCAGCTGAAAGGATCCTCGGTGTTTTCCAAGATCGACCTCAGGTCAGGTTATCACCAGTTAAGGATCAGGGAGGAAGATATACCCAAGACTGCTTTCACCTCCCGCTATGGACTCTACGAGTACACTGTGATGTCGTTCGGACTCACGAATGCCCCGGCCTTCTTCATGAACATGATGAACAATGTATTCATGGAGTTCTTGGACAAGTTCATCGTGGTATTCATCGACGATATCCTCGTTTACTCCAAAACCAAGGAAGAACACGAGACTCACCTCCGTCTGACCCTCGGAAAGCTAAGGGAGCAGCAACTATACGCCAAATACAGCAAATGCGAATTTTGGTCGTCTGAGGTGAAGTTCCTCGGCCATGTCATATCTGCCGGAGGAATAGCAGTGGACCCAACCACCGTTGAAGCGGTAACCAACTGGCTACAGCCAACGACCGTGACCGAGATCCGGAGTTTTCTCGGATTGGCCGGATACTACCGCCGGTTCATCGAGAATTTTTCCAAGATCGCCAAGCCTATGACCAGACTTCTGCAGAAAGAGGTGAAGTTTGACTGGACCCCCGACTGCGAAGAGAGCTTCCAGACTCTCAAGATGAAGCTCGTGTCAGCCCCCATTCTGACTCTGCCAGACATCCGGAAAGACTTTCACGTCTACTGCGATGCCTCTCGTCAAGGATTGGGATGCGTCTTAATGCAAGAAGGGAAGGTGATATCCTATGCCTCCCGGCAGTTGAGACCGCATGAGCTGAACTACCCAACCCACGACCTGGAACTAGCCGCCGTGGTTCATGCCTTGAAGATATGGAGACATTACCTTGTGGGAAATCGGTGTGAGGTCTTCACCGACCACAAGAGCCTCAAGTACATATTCACCCAACCAGATCTGAACCTCAGGCAAAGGAGATGGTTGGAACTGATCAAGGATTACGACTTGGGCATCCATTATCATCCGGGCAAAGCAAACGTGGTGGCAGACGCCCTTAGTCGAAAAGGGTACTGCAATGCCATCATGATTCAAGACCAGGCTCCTCTACTTTATAAAGAGATGGAAAGGCTAAACCTAGGGATCACCACCCGAGAATACCTCGCTGCCTTGGAGTCTCGGCCTGTCTTAATAGACCAGATCCGAGAGAAGCAGAAGGAAGACCCGGACATCCTGGAGATCCAGCAGAACATGAGGAAGGGTAAAGCCCCCGGATTCTCCGAGGATGAACATGGTACCATTTGGTTCGGAAGCCGAGTATGCGTACCCGACCTACCTGAGTTGAAGACTCTCATCCTTCAGGAAGCCCACGATACTCTATACTCCATTCACCCCGGGAGTACAAAGATGTACCAAGACCTGAAGGAAAAATATTGGTGGGTCAGTATGAAGAGAGAGATAGCTGAGTATGTGGCCAAGTGCGACACATGCCGGCGAGTCAAGGCAGAGCATCAGAGACCTGCCGGACTTCTTCAACCTCTCAAAGTCCCTGAATGGAAGTGGGAAGAGATAGGAATGGACTTCATCACGGGACTGCCCAGGACCCAAGCTGGTCATGATTCTATCTGGGTGATCGTTGATCGACTCACCAAGGTAGCTCACTTCGTTCCGGTCAAGACAACTTACACCGTCGCCAAGTTGGCTGAGTTGTATATGACCCGGATCGTGTGCCTCCACGGAGTTCCCAAGAAGATTGTATCTGACCGCGGGAGTCAGTTTACCTCCAAGTTTTGGAAGAACCTTCAAGAGGAACTCGGCACCCGGCTGAACTTCAGCACCGCCTATCATCCACAGACCGACGGTCAAACCGAAAGGGTCAACCAGATATTGGAGGATATGCTTAGAGCTTGTGCTCTAGACTTTGGCGGAATGTGGGACAAGAACTTACCTTATGCAGAGTTCTCCTACAACAACAGCTATCAAGCCAGCCTGCAAATGTCCCCGTTCGAAGCACTCTATGGGCGTAAGTGCAGAACGCCGTTGCTCTGGGATCAAACCGGAGAGTCACAACTGTTTGGGACAGATTTATTGAGAGAAGCCGAAGAGAAAGTTAAGATCATAAGAGACCGACTGAAGGCAGCCCAATCCAGACAAAAGAGCTACGCCGATAACCGTCGAAGAGATCTAGCCTTTGAGGAGGGCGATTATGTCTACCTCCGAGTCACTCCCCTCCGTGGCACTCAAAGGTTCAACATGAAAGGCAAACTAGCACCCCGCTACGTCGGACCTTTCCAGATCCTCCGTCGACAAGGAGAAGTGGCATATCAACTTGAACTGCCTCCATCCTTGGCAGGCGTTCATGATGTGTTCCATGTCTCGCAGCTGAAGAAGTGTCTCCGTGTGCCCACCGAGCAAGCCGACCTTCAGCAGCTCAACGTCCAAGAAGACTTGACCTACATAGAGAGACCCGTCAAGATCTTAGAAACCAAGGAAAGAGTAACCAGAAGTCGCGTCGTCCGCTTCTGCAAAGTCCAATGGAACAACCATCCCGCAGAAGAAGCCACTTGGGAAAAAGAAGACGAGCTGAAAGCCCAATACCCCGAACTATTCGAGTAGCGTTCCAATCTCGAGGACGAGATTCTTGTAAGGGGGATAGGTTTGTAACACCTCAATTTTTCAAAACAATAAAAATATTATTAAATTCAATTTCTTGGAATTATTATTTCTGAAAATAACTTAAATACCTCTTTATACCCTTTTGAACTACAACATAGAGTAGACGACCAAATTAGGAGGTGAACTTTTTGTATATGATCCTAAGGCCAAAAGATAATTTTGAGAATTTTTATAAATTTTTACCAGCCTTGGAAGTAGCCCTAATCTTTTAATCTATTTTCTGGAATTATTTTTATTCAGAAAAACATTAGAACAGTATTGGGCCGTTTCCCCCTCCCTTCTCTCTCTCCCGGCCGGCCCAGCCCACCCCCCACCCGCGCACGCCTTCTGACCAGTGGAGCCCACCCGTCAGTGAGCCCCTCTCCTCTCACGCGCGCACCCGACGCCTTGGCCCCACCTGTCGGCGCCAACCTTCTCCCCTCGCGCGCGAACCCGACACCCCGGCCCCACCCGTCAGACGCCACCCTCGCCCGTTCGCGCCCACTGGCTTGTGGCCCCCTGTCGTCAGGATCGTCTTCAACCCCGCGCCGGCCCCCCCCCCTAATCCCGCCGGCGAAGACTTCGCCTCGGATCCCCTCGCCGGTTCCCCCTTCCGTTAAACCGAGCCCGTCATTAACTTCCCCGAGCCCCGCCGGTCATTTAAGCACGTTAATGCGCGCGTTTAAGTCCCTGGACCGCCCTCACGCGCACGGTTGCGCCATCGCCGGCGAGTTAAAGCCCTCCTCGGCTTTCCTTGCATGCGGTGCCCGTTAAACCCCCGCCGGACCCTATTTAACCCCCCTGCCCTCCACCGCGTTCGGTCCACGCTTCAATTCGCACTCAGAACGAACAGAGCACCCCTCCTTCGCCTTTGAGCACTTTCCCCCTGCTTCGCCTCCGGCCGCCCCTCGCCGTCGCCTCGGACCACCCCGGCCCTCGCCTCCGCCACCGTCGTGACCGCCAGGACGTCCCCTACCTCGGCCACGTCCCCGCCGGTCAAGGAGATCGCCGGAACCCCATCGCCGACGAGGAGCCCGAAGTGCTTCGCCGTCTACCCTCGCCGCCGACCACTTCCCGTCGACCCCTCGCCTCGCCTAAGGTACCATCATGACCGCCGTAGTGCCCTCTTTCCATTTCTGGGATTAGCTAGGACCGCCGTCGCTCGCCGTGGCCGTTGGCCCGCTCGCCGTCGTCGGAGAAGACGACCGGCACGGGTCGAGTACCCGTGCCGTGTCGGATCTGATCCCGACCGTGCGATCGCGATCGGACGACGCACGTGAGCCCACGTACGCGATCTAATCCGCACCGTCGGATCTGGTCAAAGCGTTACGTTTTAATCTCGCGCGTCGATTTTCATTTAACCCGGCGTGCGATCTCGTGCGTCCACGTGGTACCCCTTCGCGCGTTTTAATCCTAGCCGTCCGTTGTCACTTAACCCTCCCGCCTCGCACCTGGCCACCGGATCCAGATCCGACGGTCCAGATCGAGCCGGCGCACGCGCACAGTGCGCGGGTTCACCGTGGGCCTGGCTCACCGTGGACCCGAGAGGTTTAAAATTTGAAAATAAATTCCAGAAATGCTTTTAAACTTGTAAAATTCATATCTAATGCATTTGAACTCTAAAAATTGCCATTCCAATTTTAGAAAATTCATAAAATTATTCTCTACATGTTTATGCAATAAAAACAGTAGGTTTATTTGGACATTTTCATGTTTATTTAAATAAGTATTCAAATGCCCTTAGGATTTAAATGTGAATTTCAATATTTAAATTCCAGAAAAATTGTATAATTGTCCTTTACTGTTAAACACTAAAACCACTAGGTTTCCTATAAATCAATTGAACTAAATTGGTTAGAAAACTCAATGTAGGGTTATGCCCACTTAAATACTCTTTTATGAAAAACAATGATTTATTTAGATTCACTTTAAATTAATGGAGGAATAAATTTCAGAACTTTAATATCTGAATTTATTTTATTTTTAATCCAACCAACCTTAACTTATATACTTGCAATGTAATGTTATATGGTTTGATTGAATGTGGTACTCTTTTTATTTGACTTTATATTAAAAAGACTACGACGTCGCCGAGGAGCCGGAGTACTTCCCGGAAGTTCCTCCCTCCCCATTCGCTGAACAAGGCAAGTCACCAAACCAATCTTTGAGCATATTGAACCCATGTTTGATTAAACTATCGTTAAAACACATAGGTTATATATGCATTAGTCAAATGAACCCTTACAATATATTTATTTAGGATCCCCCGACCTTGATGTGCAACCCAAGCCATGCTCTCTAGCCTAAACTCCTTGTCACCATATGATATGTGTTATTAGCTAGTGTCCAATGTATCGACACGATCGCTATAGGATAAAAATGAGTCGTAGTACTTGGTTCTACTATATGATCCCCATGGTTTCTTATCTATGGAATTCTGTCGGTGTTGGAGTTATGGTTGTGAGTGAATGCATGGTGGGTTCCGGGTGCAAGCTAGGGCATTGGTCGGTAGCACCCGGGGCACTATAAGGACCGGTCTGAGGGATCCGTTGCAATACACTTCCGTACTAACCACAAGTCTAGTGGGTAAGTCCTAACTAAGGTATGGGTTGTTCCAAACCGAGGCCACCAATTGGAGATGGGTCAAGTTGCACCTGCGGGTGACTTGTACCAATGTGGCGCAAAAGGGGGTGCGACGTTAGCCGGGATACGGCCCGGCGCGCCGGCGAAACCTAGAGCGGGTGGTTATCGCTTGGAACATCTCATATTGAGGTTTTGGCACGAGTTCCCGTGAAATGGGTCATCTCGTTGGGATGAGTGCGTGCCTTGTGGGTACAGTAGTACATCTCTGATCAGAGTCATAAATCTTTTCGAAAAGCCGAGCCCACGGTCAAGGGCGGGTTGCGTGACATCCCACAGTTAGTCTACTTTGAAAATGTATGTGCATGTTGGATTGTCATGTAAGGACTGTTGTGCGAGGAGGTAAAACGTACTCCTCGAGTTAGTGGATGTTGTTGATGTTCATGTCTACTTTTCCGCATAATTAAAATGTGATTACATTAAATGCAATAACTGTAAATGTGCTTTTCCGCACTTTGAGCCATTACCCTTCCTTGTTTATTACCTTGCATTATTATTTGCATTTGCGGTGGCTTGTTGAGTACTTTTTGTACTCATACCCGTTGGACCCCACAGAGGATACCTACTATGAAGACGGTCTGGAGTAGCGACCCAGTCGAGAAGAAAGATCCTGAAGAAGGAGTTCGTCATGCCGTTTTCTAAAATATTTTATTTGCTGCTTTTACTAAAGACAATGATGTAATAATTATGGTCTGCGTGCCATGAATACTGTATGATGTACGTATGTCGCATGATGAACCTCTTGGATTATTGTTTTTCTTATGAAATTCAATAATGTCTCGATTTGATAAATCGGGGCGTGACAGTTTTGCTTTGTTTGCATCTACACTTGTGTGTTTAGATCCCGCCCCTTGCACCGGACCGATTGGCTGCTGCATAGGCGTTTGTGAAACCTCACCTTTTCATCGTTTGTCTGTGATTTGGCATTCGACTTGTATCCTTCCTGTTCTTGCTTGTGTTCTTGGGTTCGCTTGCAGGAATTAGCCTTCGTGGCGAGGTCAATTGCGTCCTGCGTGGTTGATAACCAACGGAGACAGTGGTGTAACGATTGCAAGGTTTTGATCCGCCGGACCGGAGCCTTGGATCGCCAACGTCGAGATTCTCCACCAATCCAAGCTATCCTTTACCTAGCGGAAGATCGGGACCAATCCCCCATCACCAATGGTACCTCGCACAGGCTAGAATCTTACACTCAAGCATAATTTTTCATACGCGTGAGACCTTTTTAGCTTCTTGAGCACATACTCAAACACATATTACTATAGTTGTTATCCTCCAAGAGACTCAAACCTATCTAAGACCATTTTGTATCTTGGTCTTCGAGATAACCATAGAATTCTGAACACAAATCCTCATATACTAAACACAAATCACCTCTATGGTTAGCCCCATTAGAGGACTAGCATACATCTTACACAACGACAATTGGTGCGCCAAGTAAGGGGTGATTCTATGAATTTTCCAGTTTGGATTACATGACCATTGTCTGCAAGTTTAGCTCTAAGGTTCCTGTCGGCTCCGTCATCACCTTCTAGAGCCTTACCTTCGTTGGCTACACCATACACCAACTCATCCTCTCAAACTCCACCGTCAACCTGGCGAATACATCGCGCACGCCCACTATGCGTCCAATCGCCTCCCCTGCTCAAGGCGCGGCTTGCCACTATAATAGGGTGGTCCCAGTGCACAAGCGCCTAACTCCGTCAACCACTCGGCGACCATTCTCCATTGACTCCCCCATTGACTATGTCATCTTCTCCACCTTGAGTGGGTGTACGGTCCAATGTCGTCAATTCACTGAGGTCATCTCAGTGTGGTCCAAGAAGATGAGCACATCGATCAAGACAATAACTCCACTACCAAGCATTTTCATGATGATGGCTGCCATCTCTAACGATGAACCAACCACCAATGTTGTCGATTCTAGCACCCATCGGTGAGAATGTCGAAAGCAGAATGCCAACTGTTCCACTCGCTGCTGGGGAAAGGCTCCTGTGGCCAAAGGTTCATGCTCGAACAACCAAGAAGGCTTCACGGTGGACTTTGAAAGTTATGTCGTGTATCACACGCCAATGGTTAACCTCATCATTATTGAGAGAGCACTCTCTGCTCTCCTCGAGATGCATAAGCTCTAGAGAGTCTGGGCAATGACACAAGCCACTATCACCCAAATTGATGATTTGGAATCTCCTGACCGATCACGCTCCACCGGCCACAACACCGCTCGACTGTCCAGCCCTTCGTGGCACTCCCGAGTGAGTAAGCATCATGAGAGCTCCTACTCGGGTGACGCCTAGGAGATCCTCAATCAACTACACGATACACATAATTTCATCTCTCACCACCACGGAGACCACGATCGTGGTGATATGCGTTGTTGGGAACAATGTGACCAGAGCTACGACACTTCGGGGGTCGATCGGCAAGATGATTTTGACTCTCACCACAATGGGTTTTTGTCCTTCACTAAACGACTTCGCTAGGTGGTCTAGACCAAGGGTTCTTCCCTATGGGCATAGAGCCCTACGATGGCAAGACCGTCCCCTCGTAGTGGCTATGGTTGTATTACACGACCGTCCGAGTAGCTAACGAAGATCAACACGCCATAATGAATTATCTCCCTATGATGCTCGCGTCGACCGCCATCAACTAGTTGGTGATACTTTCAAAGAACTCCATCGACTCTTAGGATCAAGAGTGTAATATGTTTAGCACCAATTATCAAGGAATATGGCAAAGGTTGGCCTCTCGGTACGACTTGTGAAAAATACGCCAAAGGAGCAATGAGTCTCTCCATGACTATATTCGCTGATTCTTCGAACGCAGGAACACCATCGCTAGCATCTCCAATAGCAATGTTATTTCTATTTTCTAAGAGGGATTGCGAAAGCCTTCAGAGATTTTATGCTATCTATTGATGAATGAACCGGTAACGCTTGGCGAGATGATCACCATCGCCAAACAATATGCCAAGGACACTGAGCGCAAGCAAATGCACCCATCCACACGAGAGACTCCCAAATAGAAGAATCACCTCGACATTTTCGACTGGCTAGAGCAGAGGCAGAGGCTATAACGTGACCGGTGGGGTAGGTGGCGGGGTAGGGGCAGCGAGGACGAGATCTAGCGAGCGACGGGCTAGGGTGATGGCATGGCCAACAGAGGCAAAAGCGTGGCCGACTAGGCTAGGTCGAAGGTTGTTAGATTTGTGTCGAATGTGTATGGTTTAGTTATGACTGGACTTTGAGTTGTAATAGGGAATAGGTAGACTAGTAGAGTCCTAGTCTAACTCTCTACCTAGGGGCCATATATATGTGTGTGTGCGTGTGTGTCCAACCCTTGTGTAACCATGTAGACAATTTAGGTGGTCGGTTTGGGCATGTGGCATTACTACGGTGTATCTGGATACCAGCGTAGACACCGTTCATGGGGAGGAGCACCCATATTAATGCCCCGGAGTTGTAGGTCATATGGATTGAACTTTGTTACCAAAATATAGTGCCTCGGTGTTGTCTCTTCATTATGATCTTCTCATGGCGTCTCTTCAATTTTGTTAATTCCACTGCATTAGGCCATACGGGCCTGATTTATTATAACAAGTAGTATCAAAGCCAGGGATTGGGAAGATCATATGAGAGGCATGATGATGTTCCATATTGCGCTGGATTGCACGAGGCACGTGATGATGGAGCATGCCGACAATCGATGACTCGATCGATGGAATTGGAGCACTTCGAGCAGGTAGTTCGAACCGTCCAATGAGCTACGATCAACTAGGATCAAACCAAACATGGAGAAATTAAGTTGACTGGTGGCTATGCTGATGTTCGATGGTGGGTCGGTCAGATGTGATGCCCAGGAGATCGATGGTGTGGTAGGAAGTAATACGGTGATGGCGGGAACTCAACTCATACGATGTGAGCATCAACTGT
Organism: Zizania palustris; assembly: GCA_019279435.1. Taxonomy (NCBI): domain Eukaryota; kingdom Viridiplantae; phylum Streptophyta; class Magnoliopsida; order Poales; family Poaceae; genus Zizania; species Zizania palustris. The sequence continues at coordinate 57,424,939 of JAAALK010000079.1, read as the reverse complement.
TGTTAGGCTCAAGGTGGAGTAAACAACGACGATGGTAAAACCATGGAGATCTACAAGAGTTTTGTTTGCAAAGGATAATAGATCTAAAAAGGATTCAAACATGGTGTGGTGTAGATGGCCGTAGGTGATCGGATAGAAACTGCACGGTTACTATAGCACAGGCGAGCCTACCTATGGCCCAACAATGAACGTGTAGAACAGCCTAGCCCAGGGGGCTTCAGCGTAGCCAGGTGCCTCTTACCTCGGTGGCTGGGCGATGGCCCAACGGTGAGCAGCCGACCCAAGTAGTCGTGCATCACACGATGCGCCCACGGCGCGACCTAGCGGAAAGGTGCAGGCCCAAGCGACCTGTAGTGCAGCCCGTGGAGCAGCCTGGCGGATGGCGTCGGCCCGGTGCGACCTAGCGAAGGCCTCCAAGCGGGTGCTGAGTAGGCCAAAACCAAGAGAGGACCTACGCATGAGAATTTGAGTCAGATTCGAAGAAAGAAGATTTTTCTTTTTGGAGTCCGACCAAAAGTCATTTTTTGTCCAAATTTTATCCTATTTTTGTAGAACTTAGGGGCTTCTTTCAAGGGTATAAATATAGACCAAGGGAGGCCAAAATATGCAGATCTAAAACAAAAAGTCTTGATCAAAATCAAAGCCTTCAATCAACAAGGGGTGGTTTTTTGAGCACACGACAAGGGAACGTCTTGTGCAATCGACGTGAGGAGGTCGATGGAGGCTTGAAGACTACAAAGGCGAAGCCTTTTGGTGGAGTCATTGTTAGCAATTTGATCATGACAACATGCGATCTAATCGTGAATCGATGGATGGCATCGATGTCTCATAAATTTGAGGCGATGAGGTTTGACAAGATTGGCAACTTCGGATTGTGGCAGACGAGGGTGAAGTATTTGTTGGCACAATAGGGAATCTTGAAGACTCTTACCGATAAGAAGCCAGAGAAGGTGGATGATGATAAGTCAGATGAGATGAAGGCACATACATATGCGACTATCAGATTATGTGTTTCTGATCAGATCATGTATCTCATCATAGAGGAAATGTTACCGAAGAAAATTTGGAATATGTTGGCCAGTCAGTTTATGTCCAAGACATTGACCCAAAAGTTGTATCTGAAACAGAGACTATGTTGCTTAAAGATGCAAGAGGGGTCAGATCTCACAGAGCATATTAATGTCTTCAATCAATTAATCGTTGATCTTGTGACAGTGAAAGTGAAAATTGAGGATGATGACAAGGCAATTATTCTTCTGTGTTCGTTGCCAAATTCTTATGAGCACTTGGTTACTACATTGATATATGGCAAAGAAACCATCAAGTTAGAAGATGTTGTTACGTCGTTGATTCCTCATAATCAAAGGAAGAAGAATAATACAATAGGAGGGTCTTTTGACGACGCTTTGCATGTCAAGAACAATCATGACTTAGATTAGAAGCAGGGTAAGAAGAAGAAGAAGAAGGGGTCGTTGTGTTATAAGTGCGAGGAGTGGGGACATATAAATAGAAATTGTTCAACACTGAAGTAAGATGGAGGGTCCATAAGTTTGGAACCTTCTAATAAGAAAGATGACTCAGATGACGATGATGATGTTTGTGGGATCGGAATGGCGACTAGAGGGGGGTGAATAGGCGCCTCGACAATTTCTCGTGAATGAGATGGCCTGTTCAAAACACCCCAACGCACCTATACAAAATTCAAAATTCAAGTCTGAATCAAACAGTGCAAATCAGAGAAAAAACATGATTCAAAGTTCAGTTCAGATCAAATCAGAGTTTGAACAGTCGATCTATGTTGTTGGTATTTGAACCTCCGAAATACAGATACTATTTTGGCAAACGAACAGTCGACAGGAAGGTGTTGATCAATGTAACTCCGACAAGTTTCAGAAAACAGAAAAACACTCAGAGATTCAGACTTTCAACTTCAACCACAAATTTCAGTTCAGGTTTAAAAATGACCAAATGTTTTTTAGTTGAGTTCACAAGATTTCAAAATTCTCTTTGAACAAGAATAGTGTTCTTTGATACAAACTAAATACACAATCAGCTAAACAATTTAGCTACCAATCAAGTTATCCTAAAAACATTTTAGATTCAAATTAGTGTATGAATCAGGGTTATATTTGAGTCAACTTCTGAATTGAATCAAAACAACACTTTCAGTTAAAATCATAATTTTCAGAACACTCTATTTCAGAACATAAAGATCCAGTTTTGAAGTTTTAATTTCAAATAGGAAGTCAAATCAGATTGAACAGATAGAAGTGCAAAATAATTTCAACTACACTGCTAGATATGATCACAGTACCTGACAAAAGTTCCTGAACAGTGGAGAGTTTTAGAGTAAAATATACAGGAAAACAATATTGAAACAAACAAGGCCAGCTGATCAAGAATAAATCACAACCAGACTCAATTCAGATCAGAATATGTAGATATGCACTAAATGTTCGGCAAGGGAAACAATTCCTTGATCATGAACAGTGATAGCACAAGCTGTGAATCATAATTTAGAGAAGCAGCAAATTTAAATTCAGAACTGAGAGAACCTGAAAGCAATCTAGATTATTCAGAAACTACAGAGACCAGCTTCTGGTTTCAGATTTTACTTTCAACACAATTCAAACACAAATGTACTCAATTCAGAAACAGATTTGATATAATGACACAAACAAGGTGTGATACAGTACTGAAAACAGTACTAACCAATTCAGTTTAGTTTGTCAACTTCAGTTCAAATAACTTCAAGCAGAACTCAAATGAAAATATAGTTTCTGAAATTTTCTAGACAATGAACAGTAACACAGGTTCACTTCAGCACTCAAATAAATGTTTGCACAGATTTTAGTTTAGTGTTTCAGAGAACTAGACAGACATCTCACAAGTGCTGATATCAAATTAGTTCAAATTATTGCAAGAAACCAAACTTGGATCTGTATAAATTCTATTCAAACTTGAGTTCAGATTTCTGACTTCAGTACACTCAAAACAGAAATTTCAGAAACTCTACAGTAATTTCAGTAAAGAATCAGAACTACCACTGAAGGGTATTTTCAGAGAATAAAATTGATCTGAAGCAATTGCATTTATATCTTGAAACCAAGTCTGAGATATTCAGTCAATTTGTAATCTGATGCATTAGGGGCTCTTGCTCAAAGTATACCCTATAGCTTGTAGGATATCCACTACAAAGAATGGTAAATAGAGCTAGAGAATCAGAATACCAGACAGAAAAATTCACAGCCATTTGTGATGCACTTTTATGCTTTGTCTGCACACAAAAATGACTTCATGCATCATGCACATGTGTTCAGCAGTCCAGATGAGACAGCAAAAAGAAATCAAAACTCCAAAGAGAAAGAACAAAGAATTTCAGGGAATCAAGCTGAATAAAAATGCATCTCAGTGAATACCAAACAATAGATCAGGCAAAAGAACTTGGATCAAGTATACACATACAAAACGTTGTAGTTTCTTGAGAATATTTCAACTAAGTTGGGCAATAAAGTGAACTGAAACCTTGCTGAAAACAGTTTTGCTGAAAACCTGTAGCAGATCCTAGAATCCCAAGCAGTTTACTGTAGCACATCAAAGATCCTTCTCCTGATCATGTTTTCTCAGATTTATGTGAATAAAAGTTGTTCTAAGAGTGCTCTACTTGATCTAGCAAGAGAATGACTCAATCAAAATGCACTCAACCATTTTTTCAAACACCTAAAGGGGGTTCTACTCAAATCTGAAAAATACAGAACTGCTCTAAAAAGAAACAGATGTACCACTTTGGATCAGAAAAAGAATCACTCAGAATCACAAAAACCAGTTGCAACTTTCGAAAATGGAATATTCAAATCATCCTCAACAAAAGATGTATAAACATCAATATCAACTTCTGCACTAGATTCATCAGAAATTTCTGCACAAAATCGATCTCAGTTCAGATTCATACCTACGCCTGGAACACTTCATATACTGTCGATGCACTGTTCCATTTTCAGACAGTGAACAGGAAGACTCAGATTTGATCCAAACACAAAAGCTGCTGGAATTTGTATAAAATTGAGATTTGGTTCAGCCAAAAGAACAGCAAAAATCCCCTACATGCCCATGGATATGGTCCCCTATTTATAGGCCAACCATGGGGGTATTTTCTAAAAAGAACCCTCTAGAATTGAAAATTACACAAAAGTTCTATTCTGAAAATATACCAAAGGAGTACACTAACTCTAGACTCACAACCTTTTATTATACAATGTCTCAAACTAAAAAGACTCCAAACTATTAAAATTAACAAAACTAGATATGCGACGGTTTTCAGCAAAAATCGATAAAACCTCTCAACCCTTCGACTCGTGACACCGCTTCGCGACTCCGAGCGCCAGCAAGACACTTCCTCTCTCCATCCCCTCGAGCCGCCTGAATGCTTGCCCTGGCCTCTCTCTCGCAAACCCGATCGTGACGCCGTCGCAGTCAGTCATCCGTCCAAGTCTTGCTCGATCTCTTCGTGCACTCTTGAGATTTTCTCCAACTTCGCCTGGCCTCCCTGATCCTCCGGTATCGAGCTCCCCGCTTGACCCTTGATCACTCGCCGTCGATAGTCGGTCAGCATCTCTACTCGGCACATCCAAGACAAGCCAAAACAAGAATGCGACGCACCGCCGAAACCCTCGGCACACACTCCTCAATACTACATCGAACCCCTCGATGCACTCAACCCAACACTCCATCGCTCGTTCATCTCAAATACTCACCCTTGTTAATCACTCATCATCCAGACCGAAACCACCCTTGGTTTCACAATGTTCTCATAGTATCAAGTGAAAAGTCTTATAAATGGTGGTTGTTGGATTCAGCTAGCTCATTTCATGCAACACTAAAAGAGAGAGTTGTTCTTATCTTACACTGCCGATGACAACGGTGGCTTTATTTACTTGGGTGATGGCTCGGGTTACCAAGTCCTTGGAGTGTGCGACATCAAGTTTAAGATGTGCGATGGACAAAAGATACTACTGATGGGTGTGAAGCATGTACTAGGGTTTCAGATGAATCTAATTTTCCTTAGGCTATTGGACGAGGAAGACTGATTATATCAGACGACACCTTATAAGAAGACCTTAAGAATTATGTATGGAGATAAAACAATCATGATTGGTGAGAAGTCAGGCGTACACCAGTACAAGCTAAAGGTGGCGTAGAAACCGTTCATGGAGAGGAGCACACGTAGTCATTCTTTACGATCGTAGGTCATATGCACTGAACTCCGTTACAAAAAATATCATGTTTTAGCATTGTTTTTTTATTGCGATTTTTCCGTGACGTCTTTTCAATCTTATTAATTCCGTTGCGATTATTATAACAAAGTTCATGGCACGGTAGGCTTCGGAAGACAGTGGGGGGTAGCGAGGACAGCGTGGCCAGCGCGGTTCTGGTCTCCACCTCTACGTTGAGGAGCATCCGAGCGACGGAGGAGTCCACGTAGACATAGTGGAAAGGGTGATGAGCCTGCACGGATTTTTTTCCCCTAGCATCATGTTTTGTCAGATTGTTTGCATGCTGAATTGCTCATGCACGCCTGATATGCTGGTATTTACACGCTCTAATTAACTCTATTCAAATCTAAGACAATAATTAACCTGCTCCGATCCACAAACGTTTTACGGTTTTACTGACCAGACAACTCCCTGAACCGGATTCACGTCGACAGGCATCGCTTGATCAGTACGTAGCCCGGTCAGTAGAGAGACTGCGAGCAAAGGGCGGAAAAAATTCATCACTCCGGCTGCACCACGGCGGCTGCAGCAGCCGACTGATCCGCCGGGCTATCAGAGCTCCTCCGGCCCGCTCGCCTCCTGCTGCCGCTGCCGCTGCTGTCGCCGTCGTCGGGCGGCGCGACGTACACGAAGGTCCCGACGAGGCCGTCGACGTCGTCGAGCGCCAGGAGCGGCTCGAGCGCCTCGACGACGGCGGACATGTGCGGCCGGGACTTGGGGTTGAGGCTCACGCACCGGTGCGCCAGCGCGGCGGCCTTCTGCGCCGACCTGGCCGGGTACTGGCCGGCGAGGTTGCGGTCCATGACGCGGTCCAGCCGCCGGGCGTCGGTCAGGTACGGCCGCGCCCACTCCACCAGGTTCTGCTCCCGCGGCGGCCGGTTCTTGTCCACCGACTTCCTCCCCGTCAGCAGCTCGAGCAGCACCACGCCGAAGCCGTACACGTCGCTCTTCGCCGTCAAATGCCCTACAGATTTTCGTCAAAACCAAAACGAATCTCGTTTAGTCTCGGCGATCGATCAGACTGCGAAAGATTGTAGCTTTCGTGTGCGTGCTGCACTACGGCTGCATCGTATGTACTGTACAGTATACCAGTCATGATGTACTCTGGTGCAGCGTAGCCCTGTGTGCCCATGACTCGCGTTGACACGTGCGTCTCGTCTTCCTCTGGCCCGTCCTTGGCTAGCCCGAAATCTGACAGCTTGGCTTTGAAGTCCTACGAACAATTCAGGAAATGAAAAACCAAACTAAGATTGCTACAGAACTGTGTAAAGAAAACTTTCTGCTGCAACTACAGGATTCAGTTGACAAATCAGTAGACCATATTTTAGGACTTGTTCAGACGGAAATATCACTGAACCAAAGCATTCAACTCAACTTAAACAACTCCACTCCAACAACTACTTAATTTTTCGTCCTTTTTTCAGTGGAAAGAAGTCGTCGCCCTGTTTTATCAAATCAAAACAGGACATGTCCAAGCGCTGCAATAGTTGAAACTGAAACCTGTAGAGCCGTTCTTGTTCACAGCCATCACAGGGGTGTGACCTAGTGGTCAAGATTTGTTGTTTAGTAGTTGTCATCTGGCATCATGACAATTTCAACAGTTTACCCATTGGAAATTAAGAATAAGCAACCAACCATGCATGCATCTAGGTAACTTTCTTGGCCACTAATACGCTGATCAGATATTTCCTTCCAAATAAAAAGAAAGTTCAGAGATCAGACGGCAACTGAGCCTAGCTACCTCCGGGCCGGGGAGGTAGGTGAAGAACATAAATGGTGATCACGTAGTTCAGCACGTACCGAGTCTAGCAAGATGTTGGAGGTCTTGAAGTCTCGGTAGATGACCGGCTTCTCGGCTTCATGCAGAAAGGCCAGCCCTTTGGCGGCACCAATGGCGATCTTCAACCGTGTCGACCATGGCAACGACGCTGCGTACTCTGCACATTTAGTTCACCCACAGTGCTCACGATAATCAGACAAGATGGTTATAGCTGAACTAATGGATGTGCATACATAAAGTGCGAGAAGAGCACAGCAAGATGTGGTGAATTATATCGAAATGGTTGGGAGAAAATGACTCCACTTGTATATACCACAAGAGACAGAGAGAGAGACAGGGGATACGATGCAACACTACAATTAATGGACGTCACAACAAGGTCTAAAAAGGCAGTTTAAAGCGTCAAGAACAACGGGAGAAATCAATTGAAGGGTGTGGAGCAAGGAATGCTGCTGGATCGATCATCGATATGATCTAGCTAGACGCAACGCCAGTTTTCCGAAAAGTTCATGCGAGCAATATAATTAAGCTGGTGAAACCGTGCCGTCCTGTTCAACTGATGATGCACAGCTTACAGATCATCACTAGATCGAATTCTTTTTAGCTTAATGATGCAGCGAGGAAAAGGAGACCGAGCTAGTGAAAGCAATGTTGCCTGCAAACATTTTCAGTTTGTCATTCTTGTACATTACACCAAACTTCAGTGTAATGTGATGTCAGTTTGTCTAACCCCAGTTACTATATCTTAAGTGTGATGTTCTCCTCATTTCAGGTAATTTTGGCAGAAGATATACAGCTATCACACCAAACTTCACAAGCATATTCAGAAAGCATTCTAAAAAAATTGAAGTTCTGCAGGTCATAAAGTTTTAACAGTTTTTTTCATGCTTACTTTTGAAAAGATGCTTCTCCAAGCTGCCTCTCGTCATGAACTCGTAGACGAGAAGCCTGTGCTCATCCTCGTAGCAGTAGCCGACCAGCTTGACGAGGTGAGGATGCCTCAGTTGCCCCAGAAAAATGACTTCAGTCTGCATATGAACATTCATCATTATTGTGGCATGTATGCATTTGTAGGCTAGTCAGTCAAGTGAACTTTTTCCTTTGTTTTGCATTAAGTACAGCTTTCAGCTTAATGCAATCTGAATTCTTGTCATGGTTAAAAAGAAATTCCCAGCTAATAACTCAAACCTGATTACCAGAACATCTCAACCAACTCTGAACAGGTATAATCAAGTCTCACAAGCTGAGGTACTAGCTAGTAGCAAAACCACACTAGCTTATTACCATCATCAGCTGGTACAAATTGAACACTACACTCATTAAACTGATCCTGTAAATTTCTTTCGTACATTAACTAGGTAAGGTGATGTGCTGCTATTTGATTTAATTAACAATGATAATTGGATAGCCAAGGCGTGTCAGCTAGTGATGTGTAGTTGCGTACAAGTGCAATCCTATCGTGCAAGTAATGAATTGAGTCGAGTGGTAGTGTTAGTTTATTGGAGGAGTAACATATATGTTATATTATTATAGGATGCTATCACAGATACAACACTCTATATCAACACTATACTATAGACATTTATAATTGGTAGCTAATGATATTTTATTTTACTTTTGGATGAAATTATTTGCATTAGTAAAAAAATACAGTAAGTAGCAATTAGTTCCGTACATACCAGCCACTCGTTGTGTCCCTGTGTGCCCTCGAGGTCGAGCAGCTTGACGGCGACGGGCTGCGCGCGGAGGCCGGGCCTGACCTTCTCGTCGACGAAGCCCTTGTAGACGGGGCCGAAGCCGCCCTCGCCGATGAAGTTGGTCATGGAGAAGTCCCTGGTGATGGCGCGCAGCTCGGCGATGGTGAAGATGTGCAGGTTCGAGCCGGCCAGAGACAGCGACAGGTCCTCCGGCGACACCATCCCTCCCAGAGCCGACCCGCTCAGGTCCGAGAACGACAGCCTGCTCTGTAGCTTCCTCTGCTGCTGCTGATGATGATGATGCTGCTGCCGCCTCGCCGCCGCCACCTTCTTCTTCTTCCCCCCGCCGCCGCCTTTCTTCCTCCTGCCCCCGTCGGCGCCGGCGCCGGCGCCACCGTGCCGCGAGCTGAAGCACCCGAACAGCGAGCTCCACCCCGGCTTCGCCATGCGACCGCGACACCGTGTGCGTGGGTTACCCGCAGCTTTGGCCGGATAGAACTCTCTATATATACGGTTGGTGGCCGGCTGCCGGTGTTAACGACGTCTTCTTGCTTGCACGCCCGGGTTAATCTGTGACGAAGCGGGAGTGGTTGCCTTCATTAATCGAGCTAATTACAACGGCGGCGCGCGGCCGAGCCGGGGGGTTTTGGTTTGGTGGCGGATGGCGTCGCGTGGAGAAGCGGAAGCCCTTGGCTTTTTGACTTAGCGCGGCCGGAGTATTCATCACACCGCGAAAAGCTTAAAACTAAAATTTTTATATAACAAATTATAGTTTTATTTAATTATATATCTGCGATGTACATTGTTTGTTTACTTAGGCTATTTATAATGGGGTTTTATGGGGTGTTTTATGGTATTAATTACCATGCCACATCAGATTTTTTGCTTACATGGCATTTAATTAATAAAGAAAGAGAATGAAGTAGTGTCATCACCATGACATGGTGCTAACCCGTTTCCAAGACGGATGAAACAAAATGAAACAACCATTGAGAGCTAAATCATTTCATCAGAGAGAGGGTATTTCATGAGAGCTAGTTGCATTTAATTACACTGGTTAGCCTAGAAAACAGTGAAATGAAACTCTCCACTGAGAGAAAGTATTTCATTCAGTTGTAAAACTGACGTGGCATTATAGGAAACAGTGCTATGAAACTCACCATTGTGAATAACTTTACGATACTTACAAATATATTAAATATCAATGTAGTTGAGAACGAGCATGCGTTAGATTTTATTAAAACATTTAATTAATTAATATATATTGCTAAAGGCTTCCTCCTTTACGAGTCAGGACGCAGTTTGCTTCGACCGAATACAGCACACCACGCCGAAGAGGAATGCGTTTATTCAAAGTCATGGCTACTCATCATTTCTTCCGAAAAAAGAGAGATCTGGTTACTTTTAGTTCATGCGTTTTCACCACGTGTTTGTCTACTGATTTGCATACACAGTGTTGCAATAAGAAGTAGTGCTAAGGAAATTTTTTGACTCGATACTAGTTCTATATATTAAGAAAGTGGTATGGAATACTAAGCAAACTAAGATAAATCATGTGTTCTATGTATAGATACTAGTTTCATAGATTAAATAATACTATTTTTTAGTTTGATAGTTGCTTATTGGATAGAGCATGCCTATTTTTATAATTTTTAATGTTAGAAGGAATTTCACATCTAACACTATACATTGTAACATTTTTTTCTAAGAAGACAATTTGCTTACATGCTATGTAGTACTAGTTCAGAATTACTATACATTGTAGATGCTCACAGGGCCTCTTTGAATCCAAGGACTAAAAAAAGCTAAAGCATTTATGATGAGTGGAGAGAGGGCATTTTAGGGCATGTACAACCCTGACACTGCTGCACGGTACTTCAAGCATAAGACATAGCTAAAACACAATATAGTACAGTGAGCGTGTCTAAAACCTGTGTCTTGCTATATTCATTGCACCAATCAGAGCATTCAATAAATTAAATTGACCAATCAGCTAGTCCTATGCCTCGAGCATAGAACCAAGACACAGTGTCTTCGTTAAGAGACGTGTCTTGAGTTTTTTTACATTTACCCCCTTAGACACACCCGAAAACACAACTCAAGACACTCATTGTACATGCCTTTGGCCCCTCTTAGCTCCTCCTTAGATGTTAATGGACTAAAAAATTTTAGCCTCTAAAATAACTAAATTTTAGCTCCTTTTACTTAACTTCTTGGATCCAAACACCCCCTTAATCTCCTCTTTGGTTTAGGCAGGAAACACAGATGTGTGGGTTGGGTGCAGCGGTAATATATAGCTTATATATACAAGCTTAGTTGCTTGGATCGATCAGCTAGGCAGTTAGCATCAGCTGCTCACCAACACACACGAGTTGCTAGATGGCCCTTTCTGGAGTGACATGCATGCCCTCCGTCCGTTCCGCAGCCCTCAGCTCTCTAGTCTGTACTTAATGTACTAATATCAAAGCTCCCTTTCCAGAAGCTGTACTGCATCATCTATCAGACTTGCAGGGAACGTGAACGCTCCTGCATGTAGTCCTATCGGGTATAGCTAAACACCAGACGACAATTAGTCCGTGGATAATCGAATTAATTAAGGTGATTCTAGCTATATATATGGTCGTACTTGTACGATACCTGCGTGCGTACTGAACATTAGCGACTTGTCTGTACTATTAAAACATGGTTTTGTATCAAAATTAATTAAGGCTACTTTAGAAAAGTGGTTTTTAATGGCAGAAAGAGATAACGAAATTAATACTAAAAATTATAATATCTCGTGGTATTTTTGCGATTACTATAAATTTTTCCATTTTAGAATATAATTAAGAGGATAAAAGGATGGTTGTTTTCAGTTACCAAAATGATTTTTTTCCGATTATAATTCGCTGCTTTGGAGCTCTATGCTGCAGCAAGACACGCGTGTTAACGTGTACCTAGCTTCTAACTATCCATCGACGTTACATTATCTAGAAGAAATTAACCTTATCACACATATCTAGCGGCCGGGTTAGCTATAAATTCTAATCGATCGTATTATAATATCCAATCAATCATAATTGCTAGTTTTGATGGATAAAATAATAGAAAATTTTACTGTCCTTACAAGGTATTAAGAAATACCATAATTTTAAATATAATAATTATTAACAAATTTGACTTATCCGTCTCTTTTGCCGCTCATCTCCACGCCACTAATCTTCGACTTTTCATAAATTTCTCCAAAGAAACGAGTGCCGAGGTTAATCACCGCTAAATAAGAAATGCTGTAGATAGAACATGACCAGCTTTACGCTTACAATGGGGTAGCTAGTACAGTGTTTATTAGGGTTTCGGTCTTTCAGAACCTTCCTCCAGCGCGTCGACGAACTCTGCAGACTGCAGGAACAGGACAGAGCACCAAATTTCAGAACCTTCCTCCTGCCGGCCGTCCATTTTTATATGTGCATGTCATGAAACAAAAGCTGATCTCGATCGCGAGCCAGCAGGCAAGGAAAGGAACTCCTCAGATGGTGGACAGGTACAGATGAATTTCAAGGCTGGGGTTAGGTATGCTGCCATATAAAACCAGATGTACTAGATAGTTAATGGTGATTGACCAGTACTGGAATCAATTAAAATAGGTGACTGTGTGGATTAAATCCTAATATATGGTCGGTGTTGGGTGCAACTCTGGGTGCAGCAGTGGGTGGATGACCAAATGTTGCAAGTCCCCTTCCACAATGCCCCAGTGGCAGATCATGAGGTACAACCAGATAACTTCTTTGGAGAGCCGATGGTGGACGATGTGCAATGGGACCAGTGGCCTCAACCTCAGATGAACATGCCACAAGAACATCAGGTTCAGGAGGAGCTGAGCATGGAGGTGTCCGGTTTGTCTTTTGGCTTAAACAGCGGTTCCACCACTGCCTCAGCAAATAACAGCTCTATGTTGGCACTGGCACAATCTGTGGAAAATGCCATGCAAGAAGTTGTCTCTCTGCAGATGCCTCAAGCAACCTTACCAAGACCTCCAATCAGGTTTTTCTACAGTAGGAGAAACCGAAAAGCAGATGATGTGAACAGGAAAGGAAAGGAAATTGCAAACTTACCTTCTGCAACTGTAAGTTTTTCGGTGGAGGGGCTTAGAAGAAGTGCAAGAATTAGAGATAAACAGATGGGATATAGGACCTCATACATCAATCGTCGTTTCTCTGATTTCTATGTGCAGGCCTCCACCTCTAAAGGAGGAAAAGGAAAGGAAGTACTGCCAGACAAGCCAACTCTCCAGGATTTCTTGAATGTGAGCCTAGACAACGGTAAGCAGTTTAGTGAACTATCATTTGGTCAAATTAAATTCGCAGCCACCCACTATTGTGGTCTCACTGCCCAACAAGTGACATTAGCTAAGCTCTTGATAGATGAAGGACTTCATATCCAGCTAGCTAAGGTCACTACTTCCAATCCTGGAGATGCAAGGAATGTCCCCAAGTAAATGGAGTTACAAGAAGACGGTGGAAGAAGACTGCTTGGAGGCACCTTTTGGTTGTGTAATAGACCTAGATCTTTTAATTGTCCCATTAGGGAACTGGATGCAATGCGACTCATTTGGGCCTGGAACATGGATCCTGGGATGTAATTATGACACTGCTCTTTGGCTATGGCCTTATCAGGGTATTAATCTAGTTGGGACTTTGCACTACATGCTGTCAGTTTCTTTATTCCAGTATTCTTGCATCTTGGCTGCGAGAATTCGACAGTTTCATAGTTCAAAATGGGCAGAAACCACAAATGGACAATTTTAAACTGGAACATCAGGGGGCTCAATGGTCAAAACAAAAAATCGGCAGTCAAGAACCAGCTGTTAAACAAGCAAGTTACAATTTTCTGCATTCAGGAATCGAAACTCTCACACGTGGACCACTCTGTTATGAGAACCTTTGCCCCAAAGAGATTCAGTAACTTTGCTTACTCCCCCTCATCTGGTTCATCAGGTGGAATCATTGTGGGTTGGGTAGGATCACGCTTATTAGGGGTCCTTGTTTCAGCTAATCGTTTTCAAGTCACTGTCCACTTCAAGTCTATAGCGGACGGTAATTCTTGGGTGCTATCTACGGTTTACGGACCCTGCAATTCTCAAGATAAAGCGGTTTTTATTAATGAACTACAATGCTTAGATCAAACCTTACACAACAACTGGATATACTTAGGGGATTTCAACCTAACTAGATTCCCGCAAAACAGAAACAGACCTTCGCATCACCATACGCAGTCTGAACTATTTAATGATTGGATATCCCACAATAGTCTAGTTGAAATTCCTTTACAGGGTAAAAAGTACACATGGAGCAACATGCAATGTAGCCCGATTCTAGCACAACTTGATTGGTGCTTTACATCTTTATTATGGGCAAATGAATTCCCCAAAACTTTGTTCATCGGCTTAGACAGATTCATCTCGGACCACATTCCTTGCTTGGTTGAAATCAACACAAACATAGACAGACCCTCGTTGTTTCGCTTCGAAAATTTCTGGATTGACATGCCAGGATTCAGGGAGGTAGTAACTAACTCCTGGAACTCAGCCCCTATAAGTCCTGATAATTGCGCTTCAACTATGGCTTTTAAAATCAGAGGGGTAGAGATTGGTTTAACGAGATGGAGAACAAAAAAAGGAAAAATTGAATCAATTATCAAAGCTTGCCACGTAATTATCAAAGCCATCGATATATTTGAGGAGCGGAGAAGGCTTAACATCTTATAAAGGAATTTCAGATCCCTGCTCAAGGACCAGATTTCAAACATGCTTCAAATCAAGCACTGCTATTGGAAACAACGGTATACTGAAAGATGGACAAAATTAGGAGACGAAAACACACATTTCTTCCATTTGGCGGCAACACAAAGGATGAGGCAAAACTCAATTCAGTCTCTTTTGTCTCCCGAGGGGGAAACTGTTTGTACCCATGCACAAAAAGCAAGTCTATTATTACAAACTTTCAAGACCAGACTCGGCACTTCAGAGGTTGTTAACCTGCACATTACATTACCGATCACTTTTTCGTTGATTCAAGACACTTCGCACCTTACAACACCTTTCACAAGGGAGGAAATTGACAACACATTAGCCAGTATGCCGCAAGACAAAGCACCTGGTCCGGACGGATTCAATGTTTTATTCTACAGGCACAATTGGGAATTAATTAAGCAAGACTTCTACAATCTTTGCGCGGCTTTTCATGAAGGCAATGTGGACCTCACACCTCTGAACAAGTCTTTCATCACGCTAATACCAAAAAACTCAGAGCCAGCATCAGCAAACGATTTCAGACCAATTTCACTGGTCAACTTCACTATTAAATTAATCACAAAGCTTCTAGCAAACAGGCTGCAGCCAATCATGCAACGTCATATTCACAAAAACCAGTATGGGTTCATAAAAGGAAGATCGATCCAAGATTGCTTAGCATGGGTATTTGAATACACACATCAATGTCATCAGGAAAAAACAAAACCAGTTGTGATGCTAAAATTGGACTTCGAGAAAGCTTTTGATTTGGTGGAACACTCAGCAATCATTTTTATGTTGACAAACATGGGTTTCTCACAAAGATGGATTAACTGGATATCCTCGATTCTAGGATCAGCATTTTCAGCGGTCCTGCTCAATGGCTCGCCAGGGGTATTCTTTCACTGTTTGAGGGGAGTGTGTCAAGGTGATCCTCTATCACCTCTGCTCTTTGTAATAGCAACAGAATTACTGCAGCTCATGATAAACAAAGCCTACACACTAGGCGTGCTCAGACCACCCGAGATCCATCACCACCAAGACTTCCCTCTCATCCAATATGCGGACGATACTCTAATATTCGTTGAAGGATCTCAGAGAAACATTTTTCACCTAAAAGGTCTACTCAATTGCTACTCGGCTTTCACTGGGTTAAAGTTAAATTACGCAAAATCGTTTCTGATACCAATAAACTTGGATCCTCAGCAAGCAGAATTATTAGGCAACACTTTTGGCTGCCCAATAGCATCGCTCCCAATTAACTACCTTGGTCTTCCGTTAGGAACAAAATTACCAAGAGCAAAGGACCTAAGCCATCTAAGCAACAGAATTGAGAAACGGCTTAACACAATGACACATTGGCTTTCAATAGCTGGAAGATTGCAGATAGTAAATTCGGTTATCACGGCTATACCAATCTACACAATGGGGTTATTTCAGTTACCTGCTGGACTCATCCAACAAATTGACAAAGCAAGAAGAAAATGCCTTTGGTCAAAGCACAGTCAAAACAATTCAGGGCAGCCCCTTATAAGATGGGCACAAGTTTGCATGCCAAAAAGAAAAGGAGGACTAGGAGTAATCAATATCAGAGGAGAGAACAATGCTCTATTGTTAAAAAATCTAGACAAATTCTACAACAACCAGGAAATTCCTTGGGTACAGCTTATTTGGCACCATTATACCCGCACAAGGAGCCTGCCGCAAACAAGTAATCAAAAAGGATCAGCATGGTGGAAAGGCCTACTGAGATTAATGCCTTCTTTTCTCGCAATTGCTAATCCGGTAGTAGGGAATGGACGCTCGGTCTCTCTTTGGTTTGACAGCTGGACAACAACGCCATTGTACCAAATGTTTGCACGATTATTCACCTTTTCAAAGCAAAAACAGATCTCCATACATGCATTCTGTTCACAGGTCAATCTAACCAGGCTTTTTCATCTGCCTCTCTCCATAGAAGCGCAGGAGGAACTGGTGCAGCTCCAGGCAATTCTTCAAATATGGTACCCAAACCAGAACAACATCGATATATGGCAATACATATGGGGAAGCAGAAAATTCTCTTCGGCACAATGCTATGCTTACACCTACAGCAATATGCAAACTCATCCGGTCTTCTCTTGGATCTGGTCTGGTAAATGCCAAACAAAAATAAAAGTATTTTTTTGGCTTCTCATCAAAGATCGACTAAACACTAAAGATATCCTTAAACGGAAGAATTTTATCCAGGACGACGAAGAATGTTTGTGTGTCCTTTGCACACAACACATTAAGGAAACATCTTTACACCTTTTCTTAGATTGTGAATTCTCCAAGAAGTGTTGGAGGGACATTGGGGTGAAATGGTCAGGCAATGGTCCGATAGAAAACAGAATTGCGCTTGCAAGATTGAGGAACACAAAGAGTTTCTTCATCGAAATTATTATGACAGGAGCCTGGGTGCTCTGGCTAGTAAGAAACAACCATATATTCAGAGCACAGAGATCCACACCACAGGAATGGTTACAACTGTTTAAATTCACATTAAGCATGCAAACTCGGAGATTCAAGACATCGTTAAAGGAGGAAGTTTTACACTGGATAGCAACAATTTAAAAAGAAGTAAATCAAGCTGTGGCTAGCTATAATTCTTCTGGTTTTTTTTTAGACTTGAGCTGAGCTCTTAAGTCTTAAACTTGTACTTCTTTCCTCTGAGACCAGTCCGCTTTAAGACTTAACTGTTTTCCCTCTACCCCGGGCTATTTTATTTTTCCTTTATTCTTTTTTCTGTTGGCGTTTAGCCTTTCTTCAATATATAACCGCAGTAGGAGCCTCTCCTACTGGTTGTTACTCAAAAAAAACTTGAATGGTAGGAGGAGTGGATATATACGCATGGATACACGTGGATTCTAGAAGAATAGAGATAAGCCTGATGAGCCTGGCGCTTGCTGGGCCGTACGTAGATGGCCGGAGATGGACGCACACGGTGGTCATACGTAGAGGGGACACGACCGAAACCGCCATGAGAGGTAGCTGCTCGTATCAATCTCTCCCCGTTGTCTTGGCTGGAAATGTTACTTTGTTCAGATCGAGCAAGCTAGCTACAGATATTGCGAAGCATCAGGGCAGGCGAATGAGATGGTCCGGTTAATTAATTAATTCGTCGCGTACGCCTTCACCGCCACACGTACGTGCTGCTCCACGGGCGTGGTAAAGTCGTGGTAGCATAGGTCATGACGTTTATGCGATTTGGCTCGATCGATCGGTGTTACTCCGTAACTACATACACAGGCCGTGACGCGGAACGTTGGCCTCGCGTTTCGTACGCTTCCCTTCGCCACCTGCCACGCTACGTACGTGCAGTGGGCATCTGTGCAAGGGAGAAGATTGCAGAAAACGCGCGGCTTATCGGCGACCGGACCGCCCGTTGTGGCCGTGTGGACGAGGTCACTGGTTATAGGCCTATAGCTAACGCGCGCACCCGTCAACGCCGGATCGATCGGCGGCATCATATCCGCGGTCACGTACATGATCTGTTTTATTTATACCGAATCAAATACAATGTCCTTTTACCATGGGACTCAGGCTTACAAGTAGATAGATTTATTATACCATATTGCACAGTACATTATATTTGATTTAGATCTCGGCGGGTGTCAATCTAGATCACGTGACAAATTTCAGTACATGGTCGGCCAATTTAGGCCACGTGACCTAGCTAGTTCGGCCAACAAGTGCCGAAATTTGTGACTTGTGAGGCTCCGCAGTAACGTTCGGTCGAACTAGACCGACGTAGCCTAGTTCGGCCGATGGTGCACCGACACGTGATCACAATTGCGAATTTTTCAAACCATGTACCAAAATTGATGTTTTGTTTTAAAAAGTATTATTAAAAATTTTCTCAATCCACGCGGCTTTTCCCTCATTTTTCTGCGTATCGGGCTCCGCGGCTGGGAGCGGCCAGGTTGTACCGGCGTGCGTCCGCGCCCCTACGTGCAACGTATGCCGTGCGCCCGCGCGCGCGAGAGCATGGCGGCCTCTCTCTATCTGAGGAAAAACCGTCTGCTCGTACGAACACGCACCGAGCCCTGTTTATTCGAGTTTATTTTTATTTCAGTTTAAAATTATTATAATTTAGTTTATAGTTGGAAGAAAATAAACTATGAATTGCTTGGATGGTAAAAGACTATAATGCTCTTAGAATAAGATAGGGAGGGATAAAATTTGAATATTATATGACCATGAATAGTTTTTATTGAAGTACGGATTATTATGTGTATTTTATTTTTTCTAGATTAATAAGGCAATTTATTGGATTACTATATATATAGTCCGATTATACATTTATACCTATACTTTTAACTAACAAGATAGATTATGGTAATTTTAGGCCCTGTTTGGGGGAGCTGCAGATTCTCAGAATCAGCTAGTCCGAGTATCTAGCTGGCTGGTTGGAGTAGCTAGCTGTTGGGTGGGTGGGTTTTATTCAGTGACATAGTAGGTAAATAAAAATCTACAGAATCTGGAGAAGCTGGGGTTAGCCAGCTTTTCAGCTACTAGGCTTGGAAAGACTAGCTGCTTCTGCATATTTTGAAAATCTAGACTACCCGAGATGCTGTTTGGGGGAGCTTCTAGATACTAAAAGTATCTAGCCAGCCAGAAGCTCCCCCAAACAGGGCCTTAAACTGAAACAACAAGTACGAAACTCTTGGTTGGTTGTACAATTGGTTAACATCAACTTCTTCGTATTATCATCCGCTAGATACTCATCTCTTGATATTTAGAAGATTAAGCCCTCAGAACATGAACTCGAGTTACAAATGGGATTCCGTCTCAGCCCATTGATCAGTGATCCACTAATCAAATCACTTTAATTGCCAAGATCATGTTATGGTACAGTGTCCTGCCATCAAAATGATGTTGTCGTGTTATTGATGCAATGTTAAAAGATATTTTCCTTTGGTTTCACTTGAGCGTTTGACCTCAAGGCCGTTCCCGATGGCGGAATTATAAATAGGGACCATAATACCAAAGAACTATTTTTTACTATTATATATCAACTAACTAAAATTAAGAAATTTCTGAGAATTCTAATCGAGTTTTAAGTTTTTTTGGCGAATTTTTAATTTCTATGGACGTGAGAGGTTGGATTTGCTTACGGTTTTACCTGTCTCGTGGCCACAGTCCATGGCCTGTGGTACCTGTGCGTGCTCCTGCGTATATGGTGGCCAAGTGAGGCCCCTGAAAAAGTAGGAACTCAGATCGAGCGCACGGCTCAACCCCTAGGCACGGCCCTGTTTGACCTCAGGGGAAGGAGTAGACAGATGCTATTGCATTTCAAATGACGCCCTGATCAAATGCTTCAACATTTTAATGATGGCAACACCAGAAATTTAGATTCAGGTTTTTTCCCCCTTAATTCCTCCAAGCGGCTGCATGCCTTCAGCTATAATATATATATCAATTCTTGGCAGCTATAGATTCTGCAGACAAAACAACGAACGGTGTGGCAATTTCGAGTGGTGTGTGCAGCGTGTGTATGTATCAATTCCTGTCAGACCATTTGGAAGCATCAGAAACATTTTTGATATTTTGTCCAAGAACAAGAAGAAATGAGCAAAACTCAGCGAGAGAAGAAGAGAAGAACATTTTGATTTTGATCAAGATGGACAAGGCCACCATACAGAAGAGCTAGTGACTATGATCAGTTTACCCGTTCACTCAAAGTAGGTTGCAGCAACAGCAAATACTTCAGATTTACTTTACCTTCAGATATGCCTATATATGTGACTAGCTTGATTAGAATAATTCAATTATACCGGCTGGTTATATAGAATATATATGGAGATGTATCGTAAAAGATCCCTTTTAGTTTGAAGCTGCTGTAAATGAAGCTAGTGTGACAACAGCGGAAGCTAAAGCACTCTCCGATTATGGTCCTTCGGTTTGGTTTTTAGGAGCGACTTTTATTTTCTAAAAACCAAAGGTTTCGAAGGTCTATTTCAAGCTAGCAGTTTTTGGTAAAGCAGTTTTTTACATAGTGACTACAGAAGTTCTTTCAGAACTGCTTTCTGGCTTCTTTTTGAATCTTTGATAATGTTAATATTCACATATTGACATTTCAAATTTTATGTAACCATACAAAATTTCATAACTTATAATTTCAAATTTCATACAACCATACAAAATTCCATAAATTGACATTTCAAATTTCATACAACCATACATACCTTAGTAAATCGACATTTCAAATTTCATACAACCATATAAAATTTTATAAATTGACTTTTTACACGACTCACAGCTCAAAATAGCTTCTCCACAGTCGTTTCATTCAAACGACTTTCAACTTTCTTACGGCTGACATCTCATATCAGTTTTTCCACATCCCACAACAATTTTTTTCTCAACCAAACACATCTTATAATTGCTCGTAGAATGGTATAGTATGTGAGCTTTACAAATTTCTCTTGGGAAATTTTTGCTTCAGAGATATTAACTTATTCGATCACTTTTGATGTGCCTGGCTGCCTGCTTTCTATCTACATCAGACGACGTAGCAGTGTATGCGATGTCCATTTCAGGGATTAGGTGCAGAATTGAACGCTTCAATTCAACCAATCGCATTACGTTTTCTGAATCATATCCCCCTAACATCACGCACCCCAGAAACCATTTCAAATATGTATGACTTGCGATGAAGACGGGTCTGGGACTGGGAGTTCGCATTAACTGTTTATAGCCTCGTCTCCTCTTGAGTCCAGTTGTACAAAACTTGTGCTGTCTGATTTGCAATCTAGCACGTCTTCAGGGAGTCAGATCATCGTCAATAATTTCGACCCTTTGATATTAATCATACGCATGCCGCATGCGTACAGAAATTATTGAATGGAGGTGTCGAGCTCAGCCTCACTGCTGCAGTGGTGCTCCCAAAAGACGAAATCGAAAAGCTAGCAAGTGGTGTAGAAAAGGAAGAAGAGACGCTTTGCTTTCTGGTCTAGTCAGGATCAGGATCGAGAGGGGCGAAAAAACTCTACTCGGTCTATCAACTGCCACCAATTCACGTCACAAATAGACTTGCACGATGTACATCGTACGCATCTCAACTCTCGGCGTGACTAAAGATCACAACCGGAAAAGATAGCCACAGAACAAAAAGTGATTCGGCGTGACTCAGATCACCGTCGAATGGCTTCTCGGCGGAAGAGCCAAGAACACGGGTGAGAAAATAGCCTGGTTCCTGCAGGTAGGGGACAACCACCGGCTGCTACAAAGTAAAAGGTGAGCAGGCTGGAGATTGCGCCGGTGTTTCGTCCAGAGAATTCGAGAAGTCGGTGGAAGAATCGATTAAATCTTGGTGTGTATTATGTCTACATCAGCGTGACATGGATGTTGGGTACGTAACTCTGTGATTATGTATTTGAAACGTAATGGCTCTGAATCTCTGATACTGTTAAGGATATTTGAAAAAGTCTCTCACAGCTACAGTGTCTTTAAATCTAAACTCTTCTGATAGGCATGTGTTTTGAGTCTAAATATAAGCATGATTACGAAATCCATATTCCCATGAGTTTAAAACTAAATCTGAAGTTAGGCCAAACATTTACTTCACATAGATTTCCTAAATTGTTCTTCCTGGACTGATCAAATGGGCCGGAAGTTGTACTGGCCAAGGGTTAGGGCCTGCTCGGAAGCAGGAACTTCCAAAGTAAATTCAAAGCAATCTAATCTAACACGGATTTCGTAGTGAACTCTCAGATTCAGATGGGGATAATGCGAGGCCCTGTTTGGGATGTAAAAATTAGCATTACCCTTGACTAATTAATTGTTTTCATACACGAAGTGCTTGTTTAGGATAGTTTCTAACAATACATGCAAAATTTAAAATTATCCGCTAAAATCTAAAAACTAAAAAAACACAAACTTTTTCGCAAGTTCAGAAATCTTTCAATATAAAGTGTTTCAGGCGGCACAAGTAGTCCTTTCAAGGGCATCTTCAATGTATATGAAAAAATTAATTTATATAAACGAGACTCACAATAATAGTCTATAGTTATTTATATCCTACAATATTTGTACCAATATAAAATATTAAAAGTATATGAATATGGAATAGTAGTCTATAGTTATTTCATAACCCAAAATTAATACTATAAAAACTACTTTCATGACATATATAAACAAGCTATATAATATATTTAATGCTTAAAAACTGATTATACGTGTCCTCGCGGATGCGGGATGCCCTTAAGTCAGTGATGTTCACACACGGTCTGCTTTTCCCCTCTGCCTGAAAGTACGTACTGGTACAGCCAAAGTGACTTATTTATTGACGTGGCTGTTCTTGCCAGTTTGACTGGCTGACTACTAATTTGCTGCGACTGCCCACTTGTTACTTGTACATGTTAAGGACAATGCAATCCAGAGACGTGCATCCTTGATTCTCTCTCTCTCTCATATCATGGGAAGAGAAAGGAGCGGAGGAATCTACTCGCCCACCTTCCCTACCGTGCACTGCACAGCGGAGATGCACTGCACGTCGTGTCGTCGCGTGGCGGCCCATGAACATCCAATCCACACCAACAGACAGCTCACAGCTCACCTTAATTATGCCACTCGAAAGTCAACATCATCAACGCCTTTCCGTTCAAGGTCCCCCTAGCGGCCTAGCGTCTGTTTTATTTGGCTGGCAGAGTCGTAGAAAATCCAAACAAACGTGTCACTAAAGCTATTCACAATGA
Source organism: Zizania palustris (assembly GCA_019279435.1). Taxonomy (NCBI): domain Eukaryota; kingdom Viridiplantae; phylum Streptophyta; class Magnoliopsida; order Poales; family Poaceae; genus Zizania; species Zizania palustris. The sequence continues at coordinate 57,401,702 of JAAALK010000079.1, read as the reverse complement.
GTTTTATGAGTGTTTTATAGTATTCATGCTACATCAGATTTTTTGCTGACATGACATTTAATTAATGAGAAAAAAGAAGAAATTAGTGTCATCACCATGACATGGTGCTAACCCGTTTCGAAAACATATAAAACGAAATGAAACATTCATTGAAAACCAAATCGTTTCATCGGAGAAAGTGTATTTTATGAGAGTTAATTGTATTTAATTATATTTGTTAGTTTAGGAAATAGTGAAATAAAACTCTCTACTAAAAGAGAATTTTATTCAGTTATAAAGGCGGTGTAATATTTTAGAAAATAATATTAGGAAATCACCGCCGTAAATAGCTTAATCCCATGGTATACACTTTCCCGAACTTTGCGAATAATTTGGACTCAACCACCACCGTCCACCTGCAACTGCAAACTCCGAGGAGTGTGAGCCGCTACTTGCTCACGAGTCACGTCGTCACACGACGAAGCGCTACTTGCTTGTGCTGCGGTGAGGGACGCGAGCTCAGTGTCAGTGGCGGCAACCAGCATGGGTGCCAGCCTGAGCCTCGTGCCGCTCATCGACTACTTCGCGCGCCGAGAGTTCCTCGCCGCCGGCCTGCGCCCGCACGCCGTCACGCTGCCTTACCCCGACGGCGGCGGCGAGTCGACCTGCACCGTTCAATACTGGGCCACGCCGGGGGAGCCGCGGCTCCCGCCGCTGCTACTCGTCCATGGATTCGGTCCTCGGGCCACCTGGCAGTGGCGCTGCCAGGTGGGGCCTCTGTCTCGACACTTCCACCTCGTCGTGCCTGATCTTATCGGCTTCGGCGGCAGCTCGTGCGACTCCGCCTCGCTGCCGTCGGAGGCCACGCAGGCCGCGGCGCTGGCGGCGCTGCTGGACGCGCTGCCTGGCCTGAAGGGGAGGCGAGTGGCCGTGGCGGGCACCAGCTACGGCGGGTTCGTGGCCTACTGGCTGGCGCGCACGGCGGGGCCGGCGAGGGTAGGCCCCGTGGTGATCGCGAGCTCCGACCTGCTCAAGACGGCGGCGGACGACAGGGGGTTCCTGAAGAGGGCCGGCGAGGGGTGGAACGCCGTCGAGGACGTGCTCCTGCCTGCCAAGCCAGCCGCGATGCGGAAACTGATGGAGCTGGCCTCGTACCGGCCGCCGCCGGCGGTGTTGATGCCGGACTTCCTCCTCCGCGACTTCATCCAGGTGCAAACGAAACCCCTCGACCTTTCCTTTCCCTCTCTCAATTCAGAACCTAGGATTCTCGAAATTGCTCGTTTTTCCATAACTAACTAATTAATTACTTCAAACACGTTCTTATTCAGTCAACTTACCCTGTTCGCATATTCTAATGTGCTCTGAACACCGTAGAGTAACCATGTAAAAAGATTCGACCTTGATTTTCTGCCGTTCTATTCATCTAATTGGCTAATTCCATCTGCCAGTTGAGGTGCATCCATGAAAAAAAAATGCAATTGTTGATCGAAAGACAGATGGTAATAATAACTAGACTGGCATTTTTTCAGTAGTTCAGGCAACTGGCTACATCAGCTTCACGTTGACTTTTCTTAGATTTAGCTGGATTAACATTGAAAACAATGATACTGGTGGCTGCACTGGCATCTAACAAACGACGACGACAGCTAAGTAATTGACGTAGCATAAATTTCCAAGATAAATAGCCATGCACGCTGCAATAATGCCCACTATTGATCTTGACTATGCCAGAAAGTTGAAACTAGTGTTCGTGTTCGTGTTCGTGCTCGTGTGAGATTGATATTAGTTCGAGCGGTATGTTAGGCTTTTCGATCATTCAGAGTTTCAGACACAACTCCCAGCCAGAAGTAGCCATGCATCAATGTCGTCTGAGAGAGATGGTTTCATTATCTTCTGTCAGAAACTTTTCACGGAAAACAGGGAGCATCTTATTCAACTCTTCAAGGGGATCACAGTTGGCACAGACAAGTTCCCAGTAAATCCGATACCTCAGGTACACATGTTACAGATTTACAGTAGCTCAATCTATCACTGAACACTGATATCCTCTTCCGTAGCTAAGCCTTCCATGCTTTCATTTTCACTGTAGGAAGTGCTGATCATCTGGGGAGAGCAAGATCAGTTGTTCCCAGTTGAGAAGGCTTTTGCAGTTCACAGGTAACATGCATGCAAACATCAGTGCGTGGTATAGCTTCCATTTCAGTAACAGACTTTTCATGAACACAAAAAAATTTACTTTGTTCAGGTCTTTGGATGGGAAAGCCAGAGTGGAGGTCATAAGCAAAACTGGCCATGCTCCACAGCTGGAGGATCCAACCAGCTTCAACAAGATCCTGCTAGACTTCCTTCTGGCTACTCACAAGCAGTAGTGTTAACAGACTTTCCGAGTAGTGGTTAACGTACCGGTAATCAAGCTATTCGGTCATCGCCGGTGACCGGCTGGAGGAACCCTGCTCACACAAGCGGGCCTGATCCTTGGTACAAGGGCACATGGAAATATGATGGATAGCCACTCGGCTGAATTGAAACGAGACGGCGAGCCGTCTCAAAGTTAAAATTTGTACTACAATTCTACAGATTGTTTGAGAACATTGGAAAAATAGAAAATGAGTGCTGTTGATTTTTTTTCCTTTAAACGTGTGAAGCTCTGAAAGGAGTCGATGGAGCGGGTTAGCGTGGTATACGTCGTATACGAGAGCGGAAAAATTTTAGTTACTAGTCAAAATAAAAAATATTTTATGACAGTATAACGTATAGAATCTAGCGTGGACCCAAACATGTGGTGTAGAGAGTTCGACGGACACATTCCTCTTTCATCCATACTCAATAACTAAATTCAACAAAAACTACAGATAATTGTTTAAGTGTATTCAAGGAAAATAATTCACAACACTGATGAACATAACCAACTCATTAAGAGACAATGGATACGACAAATAAGTAAAATATAACTTCAATGACTAAAATCACATCAAACAACCGAAAAAGAAACAATACAGTCTCAAAGGCAGTCATTCAAAGCATCCAGAATTTGCATCAGTTCAAATAGTATTTGGAACGGTAAGGGCACATTCGAAGCAGTGCTAACAACTGAATAGCTACAGTATAACCAGCAGGAGCAATGCCCATGAACAAAACTTGAAAGCTGGATATCTCAAATGCAGTCATGGGGCAAACGAATGACCCTCATTTCTTCTTGGCGGCAGCCTTGGTGACCTTGGCACCGGTTGGGTCCTTCTTCTCCACGCTCTTGATGACACCGACAGCGACTGTCTGCCTCATGTCACGCACAGCAAAACGACCAAGAGGAGGGTACGCAGAGAAGGTCTCCACAACCATGGGCTTGGTCGGAATCATCTTCACCATACCAGCATCACCGTTCTTCAGGAACTTGGGCTCCTTCTCCAGCTCCTTGCCAGATCGTCTGTCGATCTTGGTCACCAGCTCAGCAAACTTCACCGCAATGTGGGAGGTGTGGCAGTCCAGCACTGGGGCGTAGCCATTGCCAATCTGACCAGGGTGGTTCATGATGATGACCTGGGAGGTGAAATTGGCAGCCTCCTTGGCAGGGTCATCCTTGGAGTTGGATGCAACGAAACCACGCTTCAGATCCTTCACAGCAACATTCTTCACATTGAAGCCAACGTTGTCACCAGGAAGTGCCTCCTGGAGGGCCTCGTGGTGCATCTCAACTGACTTCACCTCAGTGGTCAGCCCAGTGGGACCAAAGGTCACCACCATACCAGGCTTGAGGACACCAGTCTCAACACGACCCACAGGCACAGTTCCAATACCACCAATCTTGTACACGTCCTGAAGGGGAAGACGCAGGGGCTTGTCTGACGGCCTCTTGGGCTCGTTGATCTGGTCGAGAGCATCAAGCAGGGTTGGGCCCTTGTACCAGTCAAGGTTGGTGGACCTCTCAATCATGTTGTCACCCTCGAAACCAGAGATCGGAACAAAGGGGATCTTGTCAGGGTTGTACCCGACCTTCTTCAAGTAGGAAGAGACTTCCTTCACAATTTCATCATAACGGGCCTTTGAGTACTTTGGGGTGGTAGCATCCATCTGCAACATGAATCATGTTAGATAGACAAAACAGCTGAACAGAAGTAGTAATTTAGGGAATTGACAGCTCAACATTAAACAATGAACACACAATACTTCCGAAACAAAATTATGAATGATCATCAAGTAAAAGAACAAACTAACACACAGATTAAGCATTAAGGCACAACAAAAATATCATGATACATCACCAGAAGTACAATATAACCAGTGATGTATTTAAACAGGATTCAAATGCAACAAATTAATCTCAGATTGCAAAGATTACATGAGATTAGTTTTTATGCTCCTAGAAAATGGTAACCAGAATAACTTTGCAACCTATTCATTGTCAAGTAATAAAGTGTCCAGTTAACAACAAAATATAAATTATAAACTTAAAGCTACAGAAAAAGAAACATGTGTTTGCGACTGTCTTTGATGTACTAAACATTGACATTGTTCCTAAGTGAAGTATTGGTAGAGGCAATACCTTGTTGCAGCAGCAAATCATCTGCTTCACTCCAAGAGTGAACGCAAGAAGGGCATGCTCACGTGTCTGGCCATCCTTAGAGATACCAGCCTCAAAACCACCAGTGGTGGAGTCAATGATGAGAACAGCACAGTCAGCCTGGGAGGTACCCGTGATCATGTTCTTGATGAAGTCACGGTGTCCAGGGGCATCGATGACCGTGCAGTAGTACCTGGTGGTCTCAAACTTCCACAGGGCAATATCGATGGTGATACCTCTCTCACGCTCAGCCTTGAGCTTGTCAAGCACCCACGCATACTTGAATGACCTCTTGTCATCTCAGCGGCTTCCTTCTCAAACCTCTCGATCACACGCTTGTCGATACCTCCAAGCTTGTAGATCAAGTGGCCAGTGGTGGTCGACTTGCCAGAGTCGACGTGGCCAATGACCACAATGTTGATGTGCGTCTTCTCCTTACCCATGGCTGAATAAGGAGCTGCCTGACAACTGCAGTACACAAGAAAAAGAATCATAAACAATAGAAATGCATAATCACAACATAAGGCAGTAAAACTGGTGATCTCACTGATCAGACATATTAGACATGCATCAAGCAAATAACATAGCAGATCATCGTATAAACGACCATATTTACACAGCAGTATCACTAGGAAAAGCAGAACGATAGAACCAGATCTATGCTACTGGACTGCAGGCGCTAGACATATATGCTAGTATCAGCTGAAAATTCATAGTTCGACAGATAGGAAGATGGTAAGGCGGACAATTCAATATAACATCCAAAGACGTATAAAATCCAACAAAATTAAGATATATAAGTCTTCTACCGATAATTCAACAACGCGCGTAGACGATTCGGGAACAAATCAAGCTTACTACGGCGCCAACAAACAGCACACATCAATCATAGCAGCTAAACGATGTCATATGAAACAACAACAAAAAAAAGGACGATAACAACATGCATCAGCTCAAAATTCACCTCAACCACGCTGAACTAGAGCAGATCCGCAGTTCCCAACTACCATGAACAACGTAAACAAGCAGAAGAGAGAGGGATACGTGGGCTGACCTGAAGTAAGGAGAGGACGCGAGCAGGAGGAGGACGAGACGGCGGCGGAGGCGGCCGGGACGAGATGATAGAGAGGAGGGTTGTCCCGAGCGGAATGGTTCTTATATAGCCAGAGGTGGGGGCTAGGGTTCCTTCTGGCCGCCCGATCTTCGTCTGATGGTTGATGCTGACGGGCCGTCTCGTCCGTTCGATTTTGATCCTGCGGTCAGAGTCTTCGAACGTTTGCCATCTCCTGTCTTGATTCCAGCGAGAACGTTGGTTTCGTGTTTTGTCCAGAAAAGGGTGCACAAGGTAGGGTCCTTTTTCGGAAGTAATTTAAGAAATATGATATGTGCAATCTAGTTGAAGTATTAGTTAGCCATCACTTTCAATCTAAAACAATCTCCTGGATTAAATGGCGCATACAGAATTTATACTAGGAAATGTAAATTTATGGATCAACAAGACAACAACAAAAGTTAGAATCTAAACTTTTTTCTTTGTAAGACATTAATTTTACAGAATTTTCTTTTGGCCACCAACTTTTCCAAAAGCTACAGATTAGAGTAGTACAAATTTGAAAGCTGATATAACTTAGATTTCACAGTTTTTCAATTCAATTCTGAATGAATATTACCTACCATGATATTAAAACATATAGTTCATGTAAAATTTGAAAAAGTGAAATTTTAGTAAAATATATTATTTTAGCGTAATTTAAAAATATATAATTTAATATAAATATTATAAAATTTCATGATTAGAATGATTTACATATAAAATTACACATTAATAATGTAACTAAACATCATGAACTACAAAAATATAAATCCACAATTATTTCAACCAAACAGTTTCTCAATTTTTCTATAACTCACATGTCACAACAGTTTTTCCACGACTCACAGCTCACAATAACTTTTTCAGAATCTACAGCTCAACCGAACACACCCTTATAACCGTTTTGTTTCACAGTGTTTTTCGCCTCTCGTTTGTCTCCACAGACTGCTAGTGATAATTTGGTAATGAAACTGGTGATTTATCCTGCCTCTTTACGTGATGGTGAAACTGTTAATTCTGATATTCTGAGCGACAGTATGGCTGTCATAAACTTCAAACGATGATGCAGCTCAAGCCTTGGTAATTAGCATTCGATGTCAAGATGGAGAAGGTGTGTATATATATCCTACGAACTCCATGTAAAGTAAATATATAAGTAAACATATCAAACATCTCACATCTGTACATATAAGTAAAGATATGAAACATCCTGTAAAACCCACAGTTTTCAGACCAAATACATACTCAAACCCATGATTACAAAATCCGCGATTTTCAAACTCGTAAATCCATAGACACGAATTTAAACACAAACCCATAAACCTATAAAGTGGACAAAATTGCTATCCTTACTTGAGAACGTCAGAATGAACCAATTTTAGCAGTCTTCACACACTGTACAGTAAAGGAACTTCGTAAGCATTCAGATGCCCCAGCATTCTAGGGCATCAGAACGAGATGGTTCACCGATTCAGTCTACCATGATGTAAAAGATGGTAAACGTAATCCTGACACCGTCCTGCTTTCCAAATCACAAGGACTGGTGGCACTTCATCTGCACAGGGTGATGTGATCAAAACTCCATCGTATTAAAAATCCAAGTCCTAGGAACTGAAGGAGAGTAAGCATAGATCTGATGACTGGCTAGCACCATCCAAGTCAACCATCTACAAATACACAGCATCAGTGTGATTATATTTAGGCCTATATAACCACATGGAAGTTTTTCAGAATTATAGCAAAACAAGATGGTATAGACATACCCTGAACCCTATCTTATCATAGAGCCTCCTAGCTGGTAAATTATCCTTATGCACATGAATATAAACATTTTCAGCACCTAAAGGAGGGTTGAATATATCAGTGGATCCAGTATTATCTGGGATATGCTGAATAATGTTGCTTCATTTTTTAAACAAAAAGAACAGTTTGTTGCTTTACCATTGAGTCTTGCGGCATCTATGGCCAACAGCAACATATTGGTGGCGATCCCTTGACGCCGTCCATATTTCACAACACAAACATTTGTCAAATATCCAAACTTTGGCTGATCTGGTTGGTATATTCTGTAGTGAAATTGTGACTTCCCAGGCTCCTGTGAAGAACCTTGAGATGTAACTTCCCAATATACAAACAGAAGTTGCATAAAAACATGGGTAGCACCATTTTCCCATACCACAGGAAATTTCTCCCCGTGCAGAGGATGCCTTACACAAACATCCAGGGTGCCAACGACACTATTTAACACAGTTCGCTTGAGGTCATCATTCTTGACCTGGTGAAACGAGAGAGTGATTTTCAACTGTGAAATATGAACAAACTGCAATGGTAAAGCAGCTTCACACAAGTTCTTATTTATAACCATAATATTTAGCACCAATGTATCAGGATAAATATGAAACTTTCACATGTTGGTTGTGAACCTGTGATAGCCATTTTGGCAAGTATATTCTATGAACTGACATGCCAAGACCTAGGAATAAATTTATAGACAAAATATTCAGAGCTTTTTTTGTCTCATACCGCAACAAAACATATATACTTTTCTCCTTGCTGCTTGCCACATCGCTTCTTTAATGCAAGAAATTCCTGAAAAAAGATGGGCAACAATGGTACATATGAACCACAATAGCAACGATTGAATGATCATGAGGTTAATGGGCATTTGGGATATTTGACACATTGTTGATTAAGCAAACTATTTGAGAAGGAGCTATCCCAATTGCTTTCAAACACACACAAACTAGTGACCAACTGATTACCAGTGTACCTCTGATGCAAACTTCCTCTTAAAGCTTTCAAGGTAGCTACAGTAAAAATGATGGTAAAGAAATGTTAGCCACAAGGATAACACTAAGCATAGGTAGAAATACAAAGAAAAGAATACAGCTACATTAAATTTACTTGAAACTTAGACACTAACCGATTGCCTGACTGATCTTCATAGTGAGTTTCTGCCCTCAACCAAGCAGCAATCTAGCAAGGTGATGGTACAGTGGAAAGTTGAACGTTGATGTTAAAGTGAATATTACAATTTCATAATACGAACTAAAAATTGAGGGGAAATGACTTGGAACATAAATGCTAGTTAGGAATCTCATGTAGCAGCCAATATGGTACACAAAGTAAAACTGCCTTGGGAGTGGGACATAAATGTTAGCTAGGGATCTCAGAGAAAATGGTGTTTAGAAGACGATGGCATTAGGCATTAGCATATAATAGTGCCCATCAGGATACCAGAAAATACAAGGTATTTCACAGAATCAATAATATATGTTTTCTACAGGTGAGAAGAACAATACCCAGTATTCCTCATCAATTATAGCCTCCCGAGCAACATAGCAGCCAAAAAATCTTTTATACTTGCAATCACTTTCCTCAACTGAGGGTCGTAGACGATTGAAACGAAGATCAGATGGTTCAACTGGATGGACAGGTGTGGGGACCACTGGCGTTGGACTGGATAAGCTTGATGACAAGCCAGCGTGAGAGGCTCCTCTAGCAACATTGAGGCTATCAGTGCTCATTTCATCTTTCCAACCATTATTTGAAACCACATGTTCATCTTTCCTGGGGAAAAAATGCTGATTTTGTATAAGAATAACAACATGCTTGGATGATGCATAAATGATTAAATGCTATGTAAGAGTTACTTCACATGTCTCAAATTGCCAAATGCTAGCTCCATATTTGCATATCAAAATCAAATGGTCCAAATTGCACATCACTGAAGGTTTGGTTTTTTACTTGAAACTTTCCAAATTTCCTCACATAGCCATTACAAAATACAAAGCTGCAACCATCAGTGCACTGCTCACTAATATGTACTAATCATCACTGCACTACGTGCTGGAAAATAAGTTTATTGTGCAATCACGTTTCTTCGGACTAAATCCGTACCATAAATATTTATGCAGTGTAATATGATTGGTATAATCAAATAATGAGAGTGTGATCCTCCATTGAACTAGTCACCACTCAATAAGGATAAACTATTCAACTTCTCTCTTCACCATTGAAACAAGTTCCTTATTCCCCTAGTTCAGAACCAGCAACTGATAAAAAAATCGAAGTAGAGCACTCACATAGGCGAGGCAGCGAGACGCCGGTGGAGGACGCCCCGGCCACAAAGTCCTCGTCGTGCGACGGCCAGCGACGACGGCGGTGGCACGACGGCGCCGGTCGCCATGCCCGCGGCAACCCTGTGGCCCTACCCCTAGCCCCTATCCCGCGAGGCGAGACGGTCGGTGGCGGCCTGGCGGGGCGGAGCAGGCAGCAGCTCCTCCGCGTGGGCGTCCGGCGTGGTCTACCTCTACCTGCTGGCTCCTCCTCCTCCTTGCCTCAAGCGGCCGCTTCTCTTTTTCATTTGTGTTCCTTTCCCTCTTTTCCCTCTCTCTCCTTTCCGCTATCCGCTTCTCTTGTTCTGTGGGCTTGAGTTTTGACCGACCCGGGTTGCCGGTGGCCGGCCGCGTCCAGTCCGGCGGTCCGTCGGCTTCCATAGCTGGGACCATTTGACGACGTGATTGGCCATATCAAGGACTGGCTTACATTCAAAAGTTATCACACAAACATTTTATTTTTAATTTATTTCTTTCGATTAATACATACTCTACTTAACCAAGCCATACTATTCAATTTACATGTATCTAAATTAGAGTTAACATGATTAATAAGTGTCACCTAATTTATTTCACAACACTACTAATTTATCTGAGAGTTGTTAAAAATGAAGTTTTTGTATAGTACCAAACAATACTGTTTACTTTGTATCATCAAATTTTCAATTTTTTTTGACAGAATCCAAGGAGCTGATGCATACCGGATAGCTGTATACTAACGGATTGATGTGCCATTATTATTATTGTAACCCTTTTCCTGTCTGGTTGGCCTACCGTTTTAGACCAAACCGCTTCAATCTAGCTACATAACAGTAGTAGATACCAACCTTGATGCTTACACTTCGTCTTTTGCATAACAGCTAATAAACAGGTGAAAAGATGCTCTCTCACGACTCACGTTACAATTGAATCCGGAGGACCCAGGCTGTTGCTTATGCCAAGAACAGCGAACAGGTGTAAGCAGAGTCATCGTGCCGTACGGATTCCAGAATCTTTCGTGCTGGTGTTGAACAGGAAATGGTATCACTACATCAGGCAGCTACAGAGATGCCGCATTGCCGCTTCAAGAACAAGTTCAGTATGGACTGTATGGTTATGGAAAGAGATCAGCTTTATTCTTCTTCCCCGCAACGGGATCAACTGGACCGTCGGATTTGATCCAGGGCACCCCAAATGCTGAGCTACCTGTCCCAGCATCTGGTTCCGATCGAGCTCGGTAGCTAGGAACAATCTCCTTCACGTCGCAGTCCATTTATCGCCACCAATCCGTGGATAATGATGGGCAGGGCGGCCCACTTGTATTCAAGAGTATGCAATTGAATACCCATTATTTTTGCAACAAAATATATATATATATATAATATACTATGTATATACATGAAAAAATAAATCATTACCAAACAAAATGTGGTGGTGGCACAATTGGTTAGCGCCTAGTTACTAGGCCACTAAATTATCATGAGGTCTAGAGTTCAAGTCTATCTCACCCCGTGTTTTTTTATTTGCAATGAAACACAAAAAAATAAGTAATTATATTTTCTTACTCTTACCTTTAATTTAATAATTTTATTTTAAAAGTAAGGTCATTGTAGTGCGGAGGGAGTATTTTATAATGTATTTAATTTCTCCTTAACTTGGTTTCACAGGAGAACAATTTTTAAACTTTTTATTTAATATATTTTTGCACCATTTATTATAGTATCATGTAAGTTGAAAACTATATATAATAATACAATTAATATTTTTATTTTAAAAGTAAGGTCGTTGTACGGTGGAGAAAGTATTGTCTAATATATTTGATTTTTCCTTAACTTTTGGTATCACAAGCGACTGATTTTTTGAACCTTTTTATTTAATATAATGTTACATCATTTATATTATTTATTATAATCTCATATAAGTTAAAACTATATATAATAATATAATTAATGTTATCTTTCGTTGTACATATGGTCATATTGTTGTTTTTATCTTTCGTTACGCACAAAAAATTGCTATTTGGAATTTTGAATACCTATAGTCCAAATCCTGTGCCCGCCTCTAATGATGGGGCAGTCTGAGGTACTTTGGTTTGAGATTTAGGAGTAGCTTTTGTTTCCAAAACCTAACTAAAAGGTTTATTCTAATATAGCATTTTTAGTAAAAATAATTTTTGGTGTATTGAAACTGTGAACGCTCCTTCAGGGTGTGTTTAGTTGAGCTATAGATTCCGAAAAAACTGCTATGAGCTGTGAGCTATGAAAAAGCTGTTGTGAGTTGTGAGTTGTAGAAAAGCTGAGAAGCTGTTTAGTTGGAATAATTGCGGATTTATATTTTGGTAGTTTGATATGTTTAGTTATATTATTAACGTGTAATTTTACGTGTAAATTATTCTAATCATGAAATTTTGTAACGTTTATATTAAAATTATATATTTTTAAATTACACTAAAATTATATATTTTACTAAAATTTTATTTTTTTAATTTTACATGAACCGATATATTTAGGTAATATTCATTCAAAGTTTAAATTTGTATTACGAGGATCCGCAGATTCTGGAAAAGTTGGGTGACCAAAAGAGTTGTTTGGTTCAGATTACAGCTTCCGATCCAGAAAACTGGTTTCAAACATCTGAACTAAACAGACCCTCAGATCTGCTTTCTGATTTCTGGATTTTAGCTTCTGCTTTTTGAATCTTTGATAATAGTAATATTCACATATTGACATTTCAAATTTTATGCAACCATACAAAATTTATAAATTGACATTTCAAATTTCATACAATCATACAAAATTTTATAAATTAACTTTTTATATAATTCACAACTCAAAGCAATTTCTCCACGGTCGTTTCAACCAAACGGCTTTCAGCTTTCTCAACATCTCAAAACAGTTTTTTCATAACCCACAATCCATATCAACTTTTTTCCACGGGGTTGACTGAAACAAACACATCCTAAATAATAATATGTTCCCTTGCATAAAGAAGTTCTGAAGAGACAGAGGAAGGTTGGCTGTCTTTGCAGCGTGCAGGGTGCAGCGCCGCCGCGTCATGGGGAGGCCGTCGTCGTCCACGGAGAGGCTGGCTGGCGTGCGTCGTCGTGGCGTTCCTCGCCGTCCTCTCTCCGCTGTACGTGCGACGAGGAGGACGGCGTGTTGCTGCCGGCGCTGTGGCTGCCGGCGCTGCTGGTCGCGTGCTGGTCGTCGCCATCAACGTGACGTGCTTCTTGGACCGGAGGGTTGTCAGCTTCGACCCCTACTGGATACACCGCGTCGGGGCTACGCTGCTGCTGCTCGGCTTCGTGCCAAGTGCAAAGCATAATTTATGATTTTTTTAGTAAAATGATTTTTTCCTTACTAAAACATTTATCTAATTTATGATTTAATTATATTATTGTATTTATTTAATTAAATATATAAAAAACTGATATGATTATTTTTATGAAACAAATATATAACACACTAAAACTATGTTTATCACACACATCTAACAAAATAAAAATTGACTCTTTCGAAGAAATCGGATAATGGGCTTAGTGGATCTCGTGCAAAATGGGCCCAACCGCCAGACTGGGCTGGGACCATAGGCCTCGGCTTAAACCAAATCCTCCAGTTTATAATCCATAGTTCCATACTCCACAGTCCACAGCTTAGAAAAATATCATACAATCAAATCCTTAGTATAAAAATTATTTTTATTGTATAGGTCGGAAGCATGCCTTCGGTTCAAATCCTGATACCCATTTCTACGAACATGCGTGTACTGAAATTTACGGGCACTAGCATTTATCCCTAGATTTTGTGTTAAAAGAAGGCATATTTGTGGGGTGCATGCATTGATGCATGCAGTGCGTGCATGCGTACATGTAAGTTTTCAACAATTTTCTCGAATAAAATCAGATTTTCTATCTATACCATTTTTAATAAAAGTAAATTTTCACTAAGTTTATAATTTCACTCTCTCTCTCGGTTTGTGTTACCTAATTCTTTTGACCGTCTTAATTGAGGTATGAATAGTTGTTTCATATTGTTAAGCTTCATAAAATTATTATACTTAAATATTTTAATTAAATAACTTTATATACTATTGTTTTTTTTCAACACGTTTTAAAATATACTCCTCAGGAGTTGAATTTGAGTGGTACCAATAGAATCTTGCATCGGTAATTAATTAGAACAGTCGATATTGTTCTAACTAATATTTATACATAGTAAATTGGGAAGAAATAAGTCAACCGGATAGCGGCAATGATGAGTCCCACGTAACGCGCGCACGCACCGAACACGAGCGGTGACCATATTTCGTTCATAGGCCGTGTCACGAGAAATGCAACCCGTACGCGAGTGGCTCTCGTGCGAAAGGGGCCCAACCGCCCCGACCGAACTAACCACGCCCTCGCCGCGCGTCGCCGCAGCGGAGCAGCCAGGCGCCAGCGAGAGCAGTAGAGCACAGTTTCCCCGGCAAAGCTCCGGGCTGGCTCGGAGAATGTCCGTCTCGCTCCTCCCCACCACCTCCGGCGGGGCGCGGTTCTGCCCCTCCCCCGCCGCCGCCTCGCCGCCCGCCGATGCTGCCAGGTCGCCGCCGCGTCCGTCCCCGCGCCCGCGCCCGCGGCTTCGGGCGGATTCGGCCGCCGCGCCGTCTCCGTCGCCGGCGTCGCCTCCTGGATTGTCACTACTGCCGCCAGTAAGTCTAGCTGTAGCACGCTGCTCGTCTCGTCTCTCGCTCGCGTGTTCGTGCTGGGCGCGCGCGGGCTGTTTGGTGTGCGAGGCTCTGATTGATTCCCAACTGTTGCAGGGGCAGACGCGAATCCGTTTGACAAATACGTCAAGAAGTACTAATCCGTATCTGAAGAAATTTGCATTGCACTGTTACAGACTGCAGCCTTCGATTTGAATTGACGCCTTGTTGCTTCTTGAATTTGTACTGTTAGGAAGAAGCTGGAGCCCTTGGAGACCTACGTTCCGGCAGTCCTGTTGACTCTGGACCAGTTCAGGGATCTAGGTAGGAGTAATTCAGAAGTTTACTACCTAATATCTTTGCTTCTTGGTTGGCAATTTGGTAACCTTGATTATTAGTAATACATAGCACGCACAAGAGCATTCAACAAAACAGGCAAGGCTAATCATCAATGTTACACACAAGTATATAAATCTAAGGCCCATTTACACAATCATAGACAAATGTGTGTTCTTTTTCAACCATATTTTAGATTAGTGAGAAATGCACCATCCTTTCAGTATACTTCTCAGCCTTCCCTTCCAATAGTTTATTGCCTGCTTACCTTGGTGCAAATGATGTGTTGAAATAATCAAACCATTTTTATTTGCTGCTAGAATAGCACCTTCATACATCTTGAATTTTGTAGAGGCACCAATGTATCTTTACTTAATATTTTTATTCCAACCTTAGTCACATTTCTCAGTAAATTTTCTATATATGTTTCATTGCAGAGAAGTCGTTAGAATTTGAGAAGCCAAAGTATGATGAGAGCAGATCATTACTTCGTTCTGGTCCAGCATCTTCTCTGCGTATCAATATTCGAGCAGTAAGTTACAGATCATACGGTGAATGTTATTCCTATTCTGATGTTACAATGGCATTGATATTACTGTACAAAGTTTCTCTTGAAGCATTCAGAAGTTCAGATTAGTCAGCAAGTATAGATTGTGTTGCACTAGCCCTTTTTATTCTTAAAGTTCTTCATTTGTTCAAATCACACCCATTGCCATAACATGTTCAAGCATCCATACAAGAGAATGTGAATACCTGGTTTGATGATTTTAAGTTATGTGTTACTCGAAACAAACTTAAATCACTCTAGATGTACATTGCATTTACCTTCAGAAAAACATAATGCAGGTGGCACAATATGCTTCCAGCAATGGTCAAGGCAAAACTGCCTCTGATGCTGTTGACGAATGCTTACGGTAAACAAAAATATTTGACTTATTGTAAAATGTACTCGTTTGCTGAATGAAGTTGAGATCTTGTAAGCAGTGATGAGTGACAGTAATTGAATTCTATGTCCTAGAGCATTGGAAGATCTTGACGCACTGCTACTACAAGCATCACGGAACAACCCATCAGCGTCTGTTGATATCATGAGGAGCAAGATCAGTGTTGCCCTTGGAGCTTTAGACAAGTAAGCAATTGGCAACCTTTCTGTCTTAAAGTCGAACGGATTCATCACTGAAACTTAACATTATTTTTGTCGTTTCAGTCTTCTTCAGACGGTGCCATCAGCAGTGATGGATAAAGGAAAGGCCATTGCTGATGCATACCGGACTCCTGCAGATGAATATGAAGTGGACAATGCCGCAGAGTTGGATCCAAGACTGAAACAACTGCAAGATATTCTTTGATACTGAATTTATTGACACATACTGAAAATTATGTCAGTCTGACTGTATATGTAAAGTGAAAAATATAAGTTGTACTTCAGGGAATCATGGGAATAGATTACTCCAGTTCATGGGTGGCCACTTTTTCTTTCGTTACCTTCTCTATGAAAAGTACATACTTTCACATTACACCCCATCTTACTGATTGAATCATAGCCATTAACCTTGAACTCTGTATCTCCAGAGGTACGATGTGGGAATTTTTCATAGAATTCGATGATTACCAACTTCATACAAATGGAAAATGTACAGTGCTCTGTAAATGAAAAGGTCCACGCAGAAATTCGCAGCCTACAGCAAGTAAAGTCTCCAGTCGAAGAAACATGAGATCATCTCTTTTCACTCTTTCCCTTCTGCTAAGTAGGCGATAATCCGACGTAGAAAACCATATGGGAAGCGCCACGAGGTCGTAAACAAACAGCACGAGAATTCACGGGCTCAGATGGCACGAAACGTCACGCTGCATCTACGAGACAACAGGCTTGTAGAAAGAGGGATCTGAATACTATCGAGTCTAGGCCATAACTTTCTCAGTGTTACCAGCAGTCCAGCACCAAGATTCCAAGAACCGTTCTACGTAAAACATTTCTATGAAATCCATGTTTTATTGGATGCAGACATACAGTTTCAGATGCGTTCCGAGGAGGCAATGAGCGCAACTTGCAAGATAAGAGTATTCTCCTCCAAATTATGCGATATTGAGTGCGTCGTATGCAAGAGATCAGTCAGACAGAATTGCGGTGTGGACGCGTGTGATCTTGCAAAATCTGCCACGCTTGCTGGCTCACATTTGTTGTACTTGTACTCCTAGATGAAGCGTGCTCAGCTAGCAGCCATTGCCATCGACCAGCTAGCTACTCCTACATACCCTAAAAAGCTACGAGTTCACGTCACTACGTCAGCCACTCCTCGAGAAGTACAACCAGCACGACAGGTCAAACGCAAAACACCGGAGGGAGTACTCCTTCGTAAACAGTCTCTGCCGTTTTTGCACACCTTTGACTCCAACGAACTAAGTCTGGATTTTCTGAAATATATCTGAAAACACTCTTACAAAACAACCCTTAAAGCCATTTAGTCCTTTTACAGAAATTAGTTCAAATTCTGTGAATTTTGTCCTAAATTTATTTGTTTGTTCACAACGAGGCACAGAGGGAAACGGGGGCAATCGGATGAAGGGAGCCCCGGCAGCCCGGCTAGCTGCGCTGTGGACCTGTGGTTGCAGATGCAGCCTCGGGAACCCAAACACAAGTTGCACAGAGATATCAATCGATCCATTCATCCATCAATCAATCAAATCAAATCCATCAAGGCGAGCAGTCGTGATCCCATCTCCAAAAATAATGGCCACCTCTCACTAGAGAGGTTTTGGATAAGGTGTTGGTCTCTAAGTCTTGGGCGACTATTTTTCCCTTTGCCAAAGTGGTCATTTTACCGAGAATGGGCTCTGACCATAGTCCGTTATTGGTGGACTTGGATATGAAGATCGTGCATGATAGGAAGTCCTTCAAATTCAACAATGTTTGGTTAAGTCTGGAGGGGTTTCACTCCTGGGTGGTTAACAATTGGCCTTCTAGGAGGCATAGCGACATTTTAGATTTCTGGAAATTTCAGGGGAACTTTCTTCAGAAAAAATTCAGGGGGTGGGATCTCAATGAGAGGAAAATTCGCAATAGGGAGAAAGAAGTTGCTCTTGATAGGATTAACATCCTGGAAGCCCTGGCTGATTCTCAGGGGTTGAATGCTGAGGGTTGGGCTGAGAGGTACCATTTAGACCACCTACTTTCTAGCATTTATATGAGAGAGGCCGAGTACTGGAATAGGAGAAGTGGCCAACAATGGTTGACGCAGGGAGATGCTAATACGAGCTACTTCCACAAGATTGCCAGTTGTAGGAAAAAGAAATCTGCCATTCTATTTCTTGAAGCAGACGGGGCTATTTTACAGTCTGAGGAGGAGCTTTATGGCCATATTTATGAGTTTTATAAGCGCCTCTTTGGCTCGGAGGAGTTGAGGGGGCTTCACTTGGCCGAAGATTTCTGGATGGATAGGAGGAGGGTGAGTGAGAGGGATAATAGTGAGCTGACTAAACCTTTTAGTTTAGATGAGTTGGAGGGTGCTTTTAAAGGCATGAAGACGAATACGGCTCCAGGCCCGGACGGTTTCTCTATCATGTTTATAAGTCCTTTTGGAGCTACTTCAAACACCAGTTTAAGGAGATGCTGGATGACCTGTATATAGGGGTTCTGAACATTGGCAGGATTAACTATGGGGAGATCGTTTTGTTGCCCAAGTGTTCGGATGCTGTCACCATTAAACAATTTAGGCCCATCTGTCTCTTGAACGTTTGTTACAAGATCATTACGAGGGTTCTGACCTTGAGGCTAACCAAAATTGGGGATAGTATCATCGACAAGAGTCAATCGGCCTTTATTCCGGGAAGGAACATCTTGGAGGGGGTTGTCCTCCTTCATGAGGTTCTGCATGAGGTCCACGTGAAAAAACAGAAAAGTATTATCTTGAAACTGGATTTCGAGAAAGCATACGACAGGGTGAATTGGGGTTTTATGTTGGAAGTCCTTAGGAAAAAAGGTTTTCACCCGAAATGGGTGGATTGGATCCATAAGGTGATTTCTGGGGGCAGGGTAGCAGTCAACATCAATGGCCGGAGAGGAGCGTTTTTCCGTACTTATAGAGGGGTGTGGCAAGGAGATCTGTTATCTCCACTTCTTTTCAATTTGGTGGCTGATGCCTTATCTGAGATGCTAGTGCGTGCTCGAGAGGCGGGGTTGATCACGGGGCTCATTCCTCATCTAATCCACGGGGGGGTTTCTCACCTTCAGTACGCCGATGATACTATTCTTCTATTGGAATTTTCTGATCAAAATATGGTGGTTGCTAAGTTTCTGCTCTACTGCTTTGAAGAGTTGTCTGGTCTAAAGGTGAATTACCATAAGAGCGAGCTGTTTGCAATTGGCACTTCTGAGGGAGAGGCGCGAAGAGCTGCTGATGGTTTCAACTGTAATTTGGGTACATTACCCATCTCCGGCCTATTTGGGCTTACCAATTAGCCACTCTAAACCTTGTCGGGCTGACTTTGGGAACTTGATTAAAAAGGTGGAAAAGCGGCTTTCGTCGTGGAAATGTGGGTATCTGTCCTATGGGGGAAGAATGGTCCTCATCAATTCTTGCTTGAGCAGCATTCCTTTATATACTATGGGGCTTTCTTGCTTCCCAAATTTGTTCACCGCAGTCTAGATGGCATTCGGAGCAGGTTCTTTTGGGATGGTGTGGGTGATAAGAAGAAATTTCACATGATCAATTGGGAGACGTTATGTATGCCTAAAGAGTTTGGGGGGGATGGGTTTCTTTGATTCCAATCGGATGAATATTTCTTTGCTGGGTAAATGGTTCTTTAACCTTATTAGTGGTCGGGAGGGGGTTTGTTATGAGCTGCTTCGGAGAAAGTACTCAGTTAATGGGAGTCTGTTGTGTCGTCCGAGGGTGAAAGCTTCCTTTTTTGGACCAGCCTTATGAAGTATAGTTCCTGGTATCGGCGTCACTGCGCTTTTTTCGATGGGGGATGGGAGTAAAACGCGGTTCTGGGAAGATTGCTGGTTGGGGGAGTTTCCTCTTACTGTTCGTTTTCATCAACTTTACATCCTCTGTCTCTACCCTGATATTCGGGTGGAGGAGGTTCTTGCGAATAACTGGGTAATTCAATTTAGAAGATCGTTGTTGCGGGCCGAGTTTAATCTTTGGGAGGATCTTAGATACCTGTGTCTCAACTCGATTCAGAATGGTGGTGTGGATCAGGTTCGCTGGTGCTTGGGTAATAAGGGCTATTCCACCAGCGCTATGTACAAATGGCTTACTTTTGTGAAAGGGATGTGAGTTAGCTCGCACCAAATCTCCTCAGAACTCCATTGTTAAGCGTGCTCAGGCGGGAGTAGTACCAGGATGGGTGACCTCCTGGGAAGTTCTCGTTCACATCCCCGACACATCATGGCCTTCAAACAAGGTCGGGCCCATGTGGCCTATTTCAAAAAAAAAATTAATGGCCGGCACCCGCACCCTTTTCGGCCCTGGCCCCGGATCTGTCATGGCGCAACAGGGAGAAACCCTTCAGCTCGGCAGCCTGCCGCCTCCGCGGCCGGCCGGCTGACCTACTTTGGACTTTGGAGTCCGCGGAAGCAGCCAGGCACTACACGTAAATGAGGAAGACGCAGGCAGGAGGAGCGAGGGGAGGACGACGCATGATTACCGGAGAAAGGGAGAGAAATGTTACGAAAATCAAAAGCAGAGTAATTAATAAGATCGAATAGAAATCACATCCAAAAAACGCCACCGAGATATTTGATAACAGAGACCATATGAACTACGACTCTGAAACATGACTACAGATGCTTCTACTCATGAACGGAGGAGTCTACACCGTCATCCGGACACACCGCGACAACATCGTACGTCCAAAATGATCACCTAAGTTGTCTCCTTCGTCGCATAGGAATTGATCTTATATATATATATATATCCCTAAATACAGTATTAGACTCATGGGCGGAGCCAAAGCTTGTGGTGGGAACCCCTTGCAAAAAAAATTAGTTATTATTGTTAATTTTTCACCTTTTGTGCACCCCTCAAATTTAATTCGGTGTACCGCTTAAAACGGTGCACTCCCTTCAGTTTTACTCTAACTTCACCACTGATTAGACTAGTACTTTATCTATTCTCTAATTATAACTCAAAGTCCAATTATAACCAGATAAAACACATGTTGTAGCAATTTTGTTAGCTACAACACAGATTTTGTATGTGTGTATGGTGTGTAAAATGAACATCGAAGGGTCTCTCAGAAAGAGAAAAGATTTATACTGGTTCGGACCTCCCCTAGAGGATAATAGCCCTACGTCCAGTTTGTGGTGGATTTGGCATAATATGCCTCGGTGTAGTGTAGTGAGTTCTGGGGTCCTCATGGCCCTGGAGAGGCTAACCTGTTACAAGGGCTTGACCCTGCTTTTATAGGCACGCAGGCCAAAGGAAAAGACCAAAATGCCCTCTATAAGTCATAGGCTTATAGGGGCAAAAAAAGGGAGAAAAGGGCTAGTCTACTGTACAAAGTACTTTACAGCTTTACAGACGTGTCAGATAAACGTCACTTCTTGACCAGCTAAATGACATACTATGGGCAGAGGGGCCCCTGGTATGACTTCTACACTGTAGCGAGGTGCAGATATTTTCTGGGTTTGGAGTAGGGGCCAGAGCTCTTCAGGCGGATGCTACGTAGAAGGCTTCGAAGTACACTCCGAAGTGGGCTTTGAAGTATACTCCGAGCTGAACTCCGAACGGGGTTCTCGGAGATCTAGCTTTGAATTTGGCTGGAAAGGGTCCGGAGACTGGCTCGAAGGTTAACTCCGAACATAGCTCGAAGGTTAACTCCAAACAGAGCTCGAAGGTTAACTCCGAAGTTAGTCTGAGACTTAGCTTCTGCAAACTCCAAAGGGATCTTGGGGGCTTCGCTCCGGAGGGCTCCGAAGGGATTCGGAGGCCTCGCTCCAGAGGGCTCCGGAAAGAACCTTGAGACTTAGAAATCACTTCACCATATAGGAACATGCTTCGACAGTGTTGGGCTCCGGGCCGAAGGCTGTTGGAGGCTGACGTCATTTGGCCTCTGTTCAAGAGAAAACTTATTCCCCCAACAACACATATTCGACACAAACCTAACAAAATCCACCTTGGCAAATATGCTCGCCAACTTAAAGTCGTACACGTGCGAACCTCCGTGTACCGACTTGAGTTGTTTCTCCTTTCGTCGCTCAGGCAGAATAGCCTAGTGAGGCTGATCCCACAACCGTACGAACATCCGTATCAAACACCGTCATGACACCACCATTAACAACACTATCTTTTAGCTTATATTGATGTGCCCCTGACTTCTCATCAATCATGATTGTTTTGTTTCCATGCATGACTCTTAAGTTCTTCTGTCTTTTGAAATAACCAGTCTTCCTCATGCAATAGCCTAGGGGAAATTAAATTCCTCGTAACACTAGTACATGTTTCACATTCTTTAGTAGTATCTCTTGCCCATCACACATCTTGAACTTGATGTCACCCACTGTAATGATTTGGTAACCCGAGTCATCACCCAAGTAAGCAAAGTCATCATCGCCATCCTCAGTGTAAGACAAGAACAACTCTATCATTAGTGTTTCATAAAACAAGCTAGCTGAATCTAACAATCACCCTTCACAAGACTTTTCACTTAATACAATGAGAACATCACAATCGTTATCCGAATCATCTTTATTGTTAGCAATTACCAAATTTGTGGATCCTCCACTCCTTCAATCCTTCAGTCCATATGACCTACGACCCCGGTGCATGACTGCGGGCACTCCTTTTTATGAACGGTGTCTACGCTAGCATCCAGGCACACCATGACGACGCCACACGCCCAAACCGACCACCTAAGTTGTCTCCTTTATTGCACAAAGGTTGACCTTATATATATGCATGTAGTATGTGCAAACAAGACAAACGAGCGGAAGAAAGGTGAGCAGGTGACCAAAGAAGGGAAAATTGCATATTTGCCCTAAAGTTTAAGGGCCCTTGCACATTTACCCTAGAGTTGGAACTCTTTGCAAAAAAATGTCCTAAATTTGTCAAGTTAAATTGCAGATTTGCCCCACATTACAATTTATTCCCCACATTACAATTTCTTCGAAATTTAATTGTTTTGTTTATTCCAAATTTTCTAAATCTCTGTTATACCCTCACTCCCGTTCACTCCGTCATGTTCCCATTTCGTACGACCCCGACTGTTCACCTCCCGCCGCCGCCCATCGCCGCGTGGATCGCCCGTCTGAAGTCCTGCCTTAGCCGTCGCCTCTCCTGTCCGAAGTTCTGCGTGACGGATGTTCAACCAGGTGGCCGCCGCTGCGCTATTCCCAGTCGGTCGCCACTCCTGCCTCCTCTCGCCATCGCGCGCAGGGCCTGGGTGGCTGCAATTTTTCCCTAACACGGAGCCTGTTTGGCCACCACGCGCACCGGCTCCTGTACATCATGTTTGGCCGCTTTCCCTGTATTGTAACGAAAGAGCAAGGGTATAAGAGGAATATCACATGATAGAAAATAGATAAATCAATTAAAATCTGAAGAAATCTTAATGTGGGCAAATCTGTAATTTAACTTGATAACTTTGGAACATTTTTGTAAGGAGTTCTAACTTTAGAGTAAATGTGTAATGATCCTTCAACTTTAGAGCAAATGTGCAATTTTCCCGACCAAAGAAAGGGAGAGAAATCACTACACGTAATTAAGTGAGGAAGTCAGGAAGAAAAGGAAAGAGGAGCAAGGTTGCCGGCCATCATTATTATCATTTACTAATAAAACTTGTCATACTTTCTAAATTAAAATAAGATTATCAAAATATTTGTTACACCTTAGTAAGTTCAAGAAAATTTTACCATACTTTTTTAATAGACCGAAAATATTCTTACCACAGTTGTGGCAACATCCAAATATCTATTAAATTGATCAAATTTGTCAAACCTTAAGTGTTGTCGGAGAAGATAGAGAACTCATGGTTTCGATGTCACCTCCAAATGGTTTTAATAGGCGCAACCCTTTTACTAAATGGGGTTGCGGCTGAGCAAGCAGCCTCTCGAGTCTTTCCTTCAGAAGACCTTTGCGATGGCTTGAGCCGAACCGGTGACTTGAGCACTTGAAGAGGCTTCAAAGTACCTATTCATTACTACCTTGTTAAGGTGAAAGTATTTTCTCTTAATAATTAGCTTCTCTCAAATTTTTATCAACTAGATAAATACTCACTAGTTGTCTCTTAAAATCCAAAATCTTTCATGAACTTCACCTTTATTATATTTTTCTAATACAAAAATACTCTAAGCTTATTCTATATTTATTACTTTAAAAGAACTTAGTGGTGGTGAGTCTAACACCGTCACTCTTTCTCACAATAAACTAAAATTCTTCAACTTTAATTTTGATCATCTCTATTTACATATTATTATTTTAATGTTGTAGTTTTTTCTCCTACATAGGGGTATTCAACTAGTAATTAAAAAACTCGGAATAAGCGATCTGTACAATACAATAAACTGAAACTGCATCGTTGAGCTCTGTTTCTGGACGTGCCGTCGCCGGAGGCGAGAAAGGCCAGGCAACGGGCATGAGTGACTGAGCGACGCGGCACATCTCCCGAGGGGGATAAACCGCTGCCTCCTCATCTCGCATCGCCTTGTCCGGGCTCGACATCGACGTGCCACGTACCTACCCTTATCTACGTACGCGTAGTTTGCACAGCCGCGCCATACTCCCTCCTACCGTCCTACATACCGTATTCATTTTACAGGCACCGGAGTAGAAAGACTCGAGGCATCTTCTCCTCTTCCGTCTAGTTTACAAATTGGGGGACACCACGATGCTTGGACTAGCAGGAGATCGCCTAGCGGCAGAAACGCCGAACGCGGCAGCTTTCGGTGCGCGTTGGAGAAGGGCAGCTCCCGGCTGGCCGTGGGTTTCCGCGCGAGGGCTCGTGTTGCCGTCGTCGGGAGCCGCGCGAGGGCGAGAAAAAAAAATCCAGGTGCGCGCCCTTGTGTTGTGCGCGCGCGCGCGCACCGCGGGAAACACCGGAATTCCACACGGCCACCAGCGCAGCGCATGCATATACCGCATCGGCTGCCGTGCCGGACGCTGCACCATTTTACAGACGCCGAACTCCACTACCCGAGTCGGCACTCGGCAGGACGACACATCATAGGAATTTTTTCACCTTCACGATGAAAGGCTACGAAGAGTCAATTTTATAATCGATAAGATTAACATATGTTGACTGTCATGAGCATATCGGTCCACGGGCCGATTTCAACATCAACCAATAACATCATACCGGCTAAAAATCTGATACGCACGAGTGTAAGAAATAATGTATATATTGGTTGAATAAATATGAAACCGATCAACTGATAAGTCGATCAGGATTCTTGCTATCAGTCGATGCACGTTAAGAATTGGAGTGGCTCAATTGCCCGTAATCACGATGAAGCTCTCGAAACCATGATACCTTATCGGCTAGAACTCACATGAAAAGATGTTTTGGACCTGTTGAATTAATAGAATCTATCTTACTAACAAGAACCTAATAGGTCGTACTGAACCGATACAGTACGAATTGAAGTTGAAAGCAATAAAAAGAGTCTATCTCACATCTCACTAACATATTTAGCACATATATGATGGATATATCATATCTATTTAAGAGATTGGGACAATACATTCTTAAATAGAGCCGATACATCAGGATAACTAGCAGGCGCATGAACTCAACCAAAATATCAAATCGTACCTATAGACGCTTCAACTTTATCAGTTGAGTGTTTTTGGTGGCCCATTGGCCTAGCCCGTGAACCCGACGATAGATGGTCTCGGCACCCCGTCGGTCTAATTTCTGGTCGCCAGGAACATAATCACATATATTCAAGGAGTTGACTTGACTCAGAGTAGAGTCTAAGTTCTATATACTCGTCCCCTTGACTATATAAACGGGGTGAGACACCGTAAAACATACTTTGTATGCTCTTGAGATGTATTGCATAGACAACCATCAATCCACAAACACACATAATGTATGATTATTATCCTCAAGAAGGTCCGAACATGTATAAATCTCGGCTCTTGTTCTTCAAGTCGATCTTAGGGCTTGAGAATACAATGATTTCCTACCACCCTAAATACCATCTCAGATACCTTTAGGTGGACTACTCACCGATATGTTCTATCCCGTTAATTTTGCTAATAAAAAACTATCTTGTTATATCAGTTACAATTTTATGAACTTGATATACATACAAATCCTAGGTTTCAAAATTTGACAACCAAAATTTTGAAATTATTAGATTTTTAAATTATATCTTATAACTTAGTTTGGTTAGTAGGAATCTTAGAGCATGTTTGGTACAACTCTAACTCCAAAATTTAAGTTGAATTTGTGGTTTGTATAATATAATAAAATAATTTAAAATTTTATTTTTAGTCAAAAAATAAAATTATATTACACAATTAAATACTTTCAATCTATTCATAGCTTCAGATCCAAGATTTTTAGGTCAGGTTAGGCCAGCACCAGAAAATACTGGATCAAGAGGTTAGAGGTGCATGTGCCAAACGGGTCTTTAATATTTCTTGGTGGACTGCTGCGCGAGTGCGGCGTGCGTGGCCAAAATTTAGCGCGAGCGAACGAACAGTTTCTCCGGTACATGTACGCCATATCACAGGATTAACCGAGTAAGTAACAAATGCCCAATAAATATTCCTTCTACGGCTCAAGATCACTGTAAGTTCATAACGCCGGCCGTGTACGACGGTAGTGCTCGCATCGATCGGTTGTACTCGATATTAAGCTGTTCCGACATGCATGAAAGAGACGACAGAGACATTAACATCCACGTCTCAAAGAAGATGCACCCGTGTAAACAGCATAATAAATAATTTTAACCGCTTACTTTCACGGTCTCCGCATATGCATCCAACCAGTCGAATCTACACGTACAGCAGCGATCTTGTCCATGCATCGAATCACAGTCTTCAGATTCTCAAGTTTTGCTATTCAATAGCGAACTTAATACGAGGAGAACACAGGGTGTGTTTGCATTGGTTTATGTTCATGCAATACGTGCACGGAATCATTTCATCTTTTTATTATTTTTTATGGTATATGAAGGAGGATACATTGATTTTCAGATAGACAGTGGACAATATTATTCTAAAATTTTTTTGGAATTTAGCCGTCCAGATACATTTTAAACATGAGGATAACAATAGACATTACCGTCCGAATTGAATCATTCCATCGTTGAAAAGTAGAATGGAGTCATTCGATCCTTGAAATTAAAATGAAACCATCCGACGATTCTGTTCTACTCTCTAACCGAACATAACCCTAGACCCTAGTCAGGCTTCAAGCAAATATACTCAACATGCGTGAAAGACTTCATTGAGTTGAGCTTTAGAGGTGAATCTGATAGTTAGAAACAAGTGTGTGTTATCCTTATTTGTCTTTATTAAATATAATACGATAGTACGATAGTAAAGATAGCGCAGAAAACGAAAAAAGAATAATAGTACTTTAAATATATAAATATCCAAAATATAGAATAAAATATAAAACAATTTATTTTAAACAATTCTCCATACAACCTAAAACAACTACATTTTATACATAAGAACGTGTACAACTTCATTTAATAGGTGGTCGTATTCATTTGATGCAAAGGCATAAATAATAGATACAGAACACACGCACATAGGCTAACTAACTGAGGTGCTGAGATCCTGCATGAGCGGATACATGGGCGCATGCAACAGCCATTATGCGCACATATGAAGGAGATAAGGCCGGCTGACTAGCTGGGTTGTTATTCCATGCGCTAACAGAGAGGTTTTTAATGGGTTAACTGAAAAAAAATACAAGAGACGAGCTTTTCGCGAAGAGCCCGTCTCTACACGATTCTTCATACGCATTGTCTCCTAGCTGCATTTATGATTCAGAGACTTAGGATTATACCATACAGTTTTTTTGTTGTCTCTTGTACTTTGAAATTATTCCGTCGTTTTAGGTTGTACGTGACCTAAAGCTCCCACATAGAAACGTAACGTATTATTAGGATTGAAAGGCTCGAGTAAAATTTAAATATTTGGATGACGTACCCACGTATTTACACCAAGCACACATTGATTTCTAGCTCAGTTTTTTTTGACTTTGGCATAGCGATAGATGGACATGTTATTAACGGCGACCCATGGACATGCCCTTGTTTGGTTTTAACGCGAGGTCAACGCATAAACTGAAGGCACGAAACATTTTGAAATCTCTTTTCTCTCGGGGGACGGAATCACTGCACAACTATATATAATACTTCCGTTTTCCTTTCCTATATATAATACTTTCGGTTTTCTAAACGCTTCGTTTTACACTTTTATGAGTTGTCTAAAAGAAGCCGTTTTGTATTTTATTATGTATTTTAGACGTTTATACTCTCTCCAATGTACAAATAATAGTCGTTTTGATTTTTATTGATAGTGTACAAATATTAGTCAACTTGGGTGACACCACTAAAATCTAGGCTCCATAACCAATTGAGACAACCTTTATAACTTTATTTAATATCACCTTGGTATGTATATTTTTGTCTAAACGACTAATATTTGTACATCGGAGGAAGTATCTCTTAAGTAGATCTTTCTTGTTTTCTATATCTTTACTTATATATTGTATTTAATATGAGAAAAAAACTATGTACAGATTAATCATTCTTTTATATTTGAAAGCATGTTAAAAACAATTTTTTTTTGAAAGAGAAGTAAGTAATATATATAACAAAATCTGCCAAACCTCGATTTCCGACGGATCATGGGTGACCCACTCATCCGACGGGTCACGTGACAAAAAACAACAATCTAAACACACTTCAAGAAAACGAGGCCCTAATATACATATACTACTACTCCTCACAAACGGTCCCGAGAAGTTGCCGGTGTTCTTTGGATCATCAAATCACCTGAGAAGATTCGACGCATTTTTGCTCGATGGCATGCGTGCGCGATGCATGAATCATGATGCATGTGATCCGGATACCGGGGTTTGGCACGTGAGAGAGAGAGAGAGAGTGACTCGAAGAACGAACACACAAGGACCCAAGCTAGCTAGGGAGCCCAAAGATGTTCAGAGAAAGAGAAAGAGATAGAGGGAGACGCCAGATGCTTAGCTCCATGCATGCCAGGCGCAGGCCCAGGCCCCCGCTAGCTGCCACCACACTGCAAGACGTATCTATGATGGCACAGACCCCAACACAAAAGAAAACGCTGGACCACACTCGCATATGTGTGCATGCAGTGCACACTTGCATAGTTGCACACCAAAACTTTGTTTTGTATGGCCTCTTCTCTCTCTATCTATCCATCTCATCGCCTGCGCTACTCTACTGCAGCTACTCCTATCTCTCTTTGCATTCATATCATTTCCAGCTACAACACACACAAGATGAAGCCATATGCCCATATATAGCTCCCTCTCACGTATGTGAACGTCAAAAAGGGTGGCTCTTTTCGTAGTCCGAAGTCCGAACACCCATCTATCTATAGGTTGCTTGCTTGCAAGCTACAAACTCCGGGAAAGATCAAGAGCTAGCCTTGCTTTCCTGTTTCCTTTTGGTGTCTCGAGCCTCCTCTTGATTTCGGTGCTTGGGGGAGATGGACATGAGCAATGGTTGGCTCGGCTTCTCCTTGTCTTCTTCGACAGCGGGAGGTTACGGAGACGGCGTCGGCGAGGGGAACGGAGGCTGTGATGGAGACGGCTCCTGCTCGTCGCCTGCTGCTGCTGCTGCTGCTTCACCGCTGGTGGCTATGCCGTTGCACCCTGATGGATCTATGCAGTATGACGCAGCAGGTATAATATATAACACTTGAGTTTATAGCGTGTTTGATAAAAATCTAGGATGGTGGTTTCTATTCTTGGGATCTTTTCCAATTATGTTCTTGGGATGAGTTTGTTTTTCGTCCCTTCCGCTTACCAGTTCGCCGGTTCATTTTGGCTTTCATTTTTGCTTAACATCTAGCTGAACACACTGCAAAAGTGCAAATGATGTGTCTGGTATGGACTAGTTCACCTGTGTCATCAGGAGACATGCAGAACTCTAATGAAAAGTTCA
The DNA here is from genome assembly GCA_019279435.1 of Zizania palustris. Lineage (NCBI taxonomy): Eukaryota > Viridiplantae > Streptophyta > Magnoliopsida > Poales > Poaceae > Zizania > Zizania palustris. The sequence goes on along the minus strand of JAAALK010000079.1, from coordinate 57,371,844 downwards.
GAATCTTCAGATGTCCTGTCCTATTAGAACCCTAGCTACTATAATCCGGGTGCACTTATATTCTCCAATTGTTCACTTCACTCAGACTGTACTTTCATTAAGGTAACTGGTCCAACAAATGCCTTTGCTGGTCCAGAGCATTAGTCTTTAATCACGTTGTCTTTGCTGGACCATTAAGAATGCATGAAGAATCATTTCCATTTCTTTTTGTCTCTTGTATGTATGTACCGGCACTGTGCAGATTGGAGGCGAGCAGAAGCCAAAGGCCCCAAGCTTGAGGACTTCATGAGCGTCAGCTACAGCAGCAAAACCAGTAGCATCTACGGCGGCTGCAGCCACGTTGACCAGATCAAATACCATGATGCCCATGGCGTCCAAGCCTTCTCCGGCCCGTACTTTCACGGCCATGGCGGCGGCAGCGTTGCCGGTGGCATAGACATCAACGTGAACGCGCCGCCGGCCTGCACCGTCCTGCCGGACCATCCATTCCTGCCACCCCACCACGGCCAGTACTTCCTCAGCACACCGCACCCAATGCCGGCGCCGATGTACAACGCCGCCGTCGCCGCCGCCGCCGCCGCCGCAGGGGGCGGTGGCTTCGTCGACGGCTCCATGTCGATCTCCGGCATCAAGTCCTGGCTCCGGCAGGCAATGTACGTGCCGGAGCAGTCGTCGGCTGCGCTATCGCTCTCCGTGCCGGCACAGCCGAGCGAGCCGCCGCCGGCATTGCCGGTGGTCCGCAAGGCCGCCCAGACGTTCGGGCAAAGGACGTCCCAGTTCCGTGGCGTGACCAGGTTTCTGACTTGGTGTAGCTGCCGCGTGCATTCAGTTCGATCTGAGTGGCAAAGTCAACACAGCTTATTTTTATGCCATTAAAAAAACCCTGATTTTAAAAAATATTATTGAATTAATATGCAATATCATCCGTAGACATGTAAGTTACATTTCGATTGTAAATAGGGGGCACTACTGATAGTAAAATCTATATTTTTTCTAACTTCTATAGCTTGAATTTCAACCTGACCTAACACCTGTAGATTTATCATGGCAAATCTGTTCTTAATACTGAAATGACATGTAAAGACTAGTGAGCACCCCTGTTCCCGTTCTGCATGGCTTCCGGCCGATCGCTGATCAAACATCTCTACGTGCTGATCTTTTTTCAGACATAGATGGACAGGAAGATACGAGGCTCACTTGTGGGACAACACTTGCAGGAAGGAAGGCCAGACCAGGAAAGGAAGGCAAGGTGAGCTAGCTAGATACATGAACAAATTCATCACCTTTTAACACTATCTATCTATCTATCTATCTATCTATCTATCTATCTATCTATCCACCCAATGATTTTCTGAATGATTTCAACTACTACGTACGTGGACATGTTACTGACATCAACTTTCATGCTCTTGTTTCTGCAACCCACCAACGAGCAGTTTACTTAGGTAAGCCATCACTTGTATAGTTGTGTCTACTCCCATTTAGGAGTTGTCCACAGTAGAAGTCTGAACAGTGTGTTGTTGCATGTTTACTTTTGTTGCCATGGCTGTTTCAAGGTGGGTATGACAAGGAGGAGAAGGCTGCAAGGGCTTACGATTTGGCAGCACTCAAATACTGGGGTCCAACAACTCACATAAATTTCCCTGTAAGTACAGTTTGAGAACACATTGCATGCATATACACTGCATTCTCCTTTCTCCTCAATTCCAAGAAGCAGAAAAGATTCAGTAGGGGCCCGGGTTCGTTCCAGCGTTCTTTGATTTGACGGATGAAAGTGCAGGCAGTGCAAGAATCCTGAATCCTGAACATGTTTTCTCTGTTCTCTCCCTGAAAACACTGTGATTCGTGGCATGCATGCAGTTAAGCACGTATGAGAAGGAGCTGGAGGAGATGAAGCACATGACAAGGCAGGAGTTCATTGCCCACTTAAGAAGGTACTGTAGCTCTCTGGATCCTTCTGTTCTCACCAGTATCTCCACAGTTAATCGATTATGAACTATCACTTCAGCAGTGCACCAGTCAGACATGCAAAAGTGCAGCAAAATTTTGAGCAAGCAAGGAGAGCTTGGCTGCTAAATATATATTAAGGGGGCTAAAGATACGGGGAAACAGCAGTTAGGAAAAATACAGGGATAGTAGAGAGGGGGTTACAGATCTGCTGAGTATGCTAGAGAGAAAGCAAAAATCATGGTAAAATTTTAAGAATCTACCAAAGGCCAAGATTTTGTTAGCCTGAGTTCTTTTTTTCAGAAGGCTGAACTTGATTGCGTTTCTTGTGTGAAGTAATCTGAACCTGAATATTAGTAGAAACAAAATTTCCACTGCCTGATCTGTCTTCAATCCTCTCGCATGTCGGCATGTAGATCCAAAATTATCAAACATCCGGCTCACTTGCCAAGGCTGCGTTAACTTACAAAATTTCTCTGCTAAATTTATTCTTGCAGGAACAGCAGTGGCTTCTCGAGGGGAGCATCCATGTACAGAGGAGTGACGAGGTGCCGTGCTGCTCCCACATATCTACTCCCTCCTGCTGCCTTTGCTTCAACCCAAAAACTTTTGAGCTCTGATCTCATACAAACACGCGCGCGCGCCCACGTGCATCGATCAGCTGGCTCAGCTGCGTGCATCTAAGGGGTGTTTGGTTTGGAATTGCTAACTTACCTCTCATCCCTCACTCTCTTTTAGTACTTTAGTCCTTAGAACCAAACAGCAATGGACTAAAGTTTAGTCCTATAAAAAAGAAGAGACTAAAGTTTAGTTTAGTCTCTAAAGAAACCAAACAGGCCCTAACTATTCTTGTTGTGCTTGCTTCTCCATGCAGGCATCATCAGCACGGGAGATGGCAGGCAAGGATTGGGAGGGTGGCAGGGAACAAGGACCTGTATCTTGGGACCTTCAGTAAGTTTTGCTTCAGTTTTAGTTTCGGTAATGGCACTTTTTCTTGACATGCATGCGACTATTGCTAATTTAACTGTAATCATGTTGTTCTTGTTCTTGTTCTTGTTGCTGCGTTATCGTTGTAAGAACACAAGACACGAGACATGGATGCTGCTGGTACTGGTGTCCCTTTGTCTCGCTGTTGACGACCTCATGCAATAAAGTTTTATCATTTTATTTGGATAATTTGCATGTCGTTTTGTTGAGTGATAGCGAGCAACTCCGGCTTTTGGATGTTTGACTAGAAAGAAGCATGCTGCGCGCAGGCACACAGGAGGAAGCGGCGGAGGCGTACGACATAGCGGCGATCAAGTTCCGCGGGCTGAGCGCCGTGACCAACTTCGACATCAGCAAGTACGACGTGAAGCGCATCTGCTCCAGCGCGCACCTCATCGGCGGCGGCCGCTCCCCGACGCGCATGCCGGACGCGCCGGCGCTTGCCAGCGCGGAGCGCTCCTCCTCCGACGCGGCGGGCGACCAGCAGGGCGGCGCGTCCGACAACTCGGACACATCCGACGGCCACCGCGGCGCGCACCTCCTGCACGGCCTGCAGTACGCGCACTCCATGAAGTTCGAGGCCGGCGAGAGCAGCGGAGGAAGAGGAGGCGGCGGCGGCAACTGGATGGCCGCGGCGACGGCGACGACGACCGTGCACCAGCAGCTCCCGGTGTTCGCGCTGTGGAACGACTGATCGATTTAGCTACTATGCCGCACACGCGCGTCGTACGTCGCACGTATGCACACATACATGCACGGCCACAGTCACGCATGGTACTAGTGTTGTTGATGGACACTAGCGGCGAGACCGCAATGCATGTGATCTGATCGATGACATCGCGAGTGCGATCAAGGGAGTTGTGGTACATTTTGAGCAGCAGCTAGCTAGCCCGTGATGCGTGCACGTCGCACGATTGGCATCCTCTCCCGAAGGTGCCGACAATTTTTGCCTCAGACGTACGTGTAATACCATTTGACGTGCACGCACACGCACGCTACATCTACCGGATTTATAACCATAATGGAGATGATCATATCATGATGAAGTCGAGCTACGTAAATATTTGTATGTGTTGCTGCGTGTAGATTTCCTTCCGGAGTAAAAACGCCAACGCCGGCGCAAAATCGTGGCCAGCAAACGACGATACTCTCGTTAATTACACTGGCTAACGGCAAATCAATGAACCACGCCGTGCTGTCGTAGCATCCCACAGCGTCACTGTGGCAACAGTACAGTGGTCTGCTGGCACACTGATCGTACACACAACGAGGAGCAAGAGACCCTGAAGAACCCAACGCAGGCAGGCGAATACGCAGCAGGAGGCGCAGGTAAATCGAGGGGTCGTACGCGGGAATCGGGTCTTAAATGTGCGTGCCAGCCCAGAAGTGGCAGCCTGCAGCACCTCGTCCAATCTACAAATATAAGTCACTGTGTGCACAGGCGCTGTACTGCTCGCCCTGGCGCGCGGGCGCGGCGGAGCAGAGCTGCAGCTGCTGCAGCCTGCAGCGAGCCGGCCCGGCGCCCCGGCCTTGAGCCTTCGCAGTTCGCAAATCGCACGGCCGTGTCCTCGCTGCGACCGATGCTGCTGCCGGCCGCCGTAGACTTGCGTCGCGTCGGGGGCCTTTAGTTTTGCACCAGAGGCAGAGAGATGCCAAAAAAGAAAGGCGATTGGATGGTTTTCTTTCTTTTTCTTCGGCCTCGAGGATTTGACCCGGGGAGATTCATCAGTGGAGGTCGAGGGGACGGAGCAGAGCAAAAGTCGGACGCATTGCTGCATCTGCATGCTGCAGCGTCAAATTTCAATCGTGTCCGTTGCAGACAAGAGATCTCCAGGACAAGATTCTCTCCTGGCCCTCTGATTGGATCAGTGCACGCCAGTATCGATCTCTAGCCTTTTCCAACGCATCTCTTGCACACCAACCACTGAATTCTTTAGTATATGTCATGGTATTGCAATTGGTATAGGATATATTATATACGTTACACGGGTGTTGTTGGAGTAATTAATAACTACGGACATGTTTAACTAGCTTCCTGAGAGGTGTGTGTTTAAATCAGATTCGGGCCTTCGAACGTCAGATGACCTTACATCCAATTAATTGTACGAGACGTGAGTAACAAGTATCTCTTCCTTCATTCTTGTACAAATGATGGTACTTAGGCTATTTACAGTGGAGGTTTTATGATATTAATTACCATAACATATCAGATTTTTTGTTGATATGTCATTAATTTAATGAGAGAAGAGAAGGAAGCAGTGTCATCTTCATGACATGGTGCTAACCCGTTTCCAAAACTGATGAAACAAAATAAAACATCCACTGTGAGCCAAATCGTTTCATGAGAGAGAGGGTATTTAATTCAGTTGCAAAACATTTAATTACATTAGTTAACTTAGGAAATAGTGAAATGAAACTCTCTACTGAGAGATAGTATTTCATTCAGTTACAAAACTGATGTGGTCTTCTAGGAAATAATGTTATAAAACCCACCAATGTAAATAGCCTTATAGGCATAACATAAACATGATGTTACCGAACTACCCTTTACTTACAAGTGACTATAAAAATAATATTGTTGGCGTAATACAGAATTACGCAATAGGTTTAATTTTAAAGAACCTCGAAGGGTTCAAAGTGTATCCTAACTTGAAACTTAATTCGAGGTCTCCATTTAGGATAATAACCTTTGAATGAAGCCCGTATTAATTTGTACTTCTAGTATTGAATACCCTTTACATAGCACAGAAAAGATATTTATAGGCAAAAATACATAGGATAATACGTAATTATCTTCTACATTAAACTGACTATAATAGTGGATAAAGTTATCTTCATAAGGGAAAATGGGTAACTCCTCATATAAACGTGCTTGAAACTATATCGCCTTAAGTATTCTTCGAAGCCCACAAATTGGGAGATCTTCTTTAATTAGCTTCCGAAGCCTTTAGATCTTGGTCAAATGCCGAAGGGTGGCCGGATTCGAAGGGATGAGCTTTATTCGATGACCTCTTCATTAGATAGTTCATTCTTTAAAAGCTTCGCTTGATGCTTCAAGTAGAGGCTTCACATACAATATTTGCCACCTGTCTGGATTTAAAACTCTTTATTCCAATAGTAGCCCCTTACATGTAACCCTTCAAATAGAAGGGGTAATGTGTGTTTTCATAAGCAGATGAAGGTATGTGATTCTTAACAAAGCCTTGTATATTTCTCTTTTTCTTCTTAGACTTATTATATTAGTATATCTATTTCAGGTAAAAATCTATCCATTTCCAATGACTATAACATTCTTGAAAATTCAAACGTTGTAAAATACATAAAAGGAAGGTGAAATGAACCATCCCTATGTTCAGGGTGCGCAACCCTATTTTACCTTAAGCCCACAAGTCATAGACTTTGGGTGGTAGTTATATCGTGACAATTTTAAATCATTTTGAGGTGAGCGCAAAGAGTTTTCACTGCTTATAAAAAGCCACTTGACTGTAAAAAATCATTCACGCTTTCACGCAGTTTATGCTCTTCTCTTTGCAATCATATCTTTCGATCTCCGAAGCCTTCTAGTCCTCAAAGCTTCTAGCTTACAGAGCCTTAAAAAGCCCCTAAAGCTCTTTCTTTTTCTACTCCATTATGGTGAAGAAATCATCTTCTCGGAGTCTTCCAGTGATCGAAGTGGTGGCCTCCGCACAAGGTCATGCCGTAGCAACAACGGCATCGGCAACAAAAGTTGATATTAAGCCCCAAGGGTCTCAAGAGCTCTACCCTCCGACGGATAAATACGAGCAAACATTGGAGTTGAAGAAAACAAAGTCTTCGGTGGATTCTGCCCGCAATGGTTGCACCAGAAGGGTATCAAATGATACCACTATTAGGATCCTGAAGCATGAGATGATGCCACTCCCACGGAATGATGAAGTTATAGTCTTCGATGCCTTCTTCAAAGTAGGACTTAGAATGCCTACAACGAGGCTGTTGAGGGAGGTACTAAAAATGTATAATCTTCAACTCCCTCAACTAACTGCAAATGCAATGGCTCAGTTGGCCATTTTTTAATGGGCTATGTGGGTCGAGTGGTGTGAAGGTCGTGTAGACGTTTTTTCTACTCTTCATGATGCCAACCGAAGCTACATAAAGGAGTGAATGGAATTATAAGAGTGCTTGTGTTTGCAAGCGTACATTTTTAGCTCCAACCAAAGTACGCAGATATTTTTCCGGTGAGGGCTTCGAACGATCGTTGGTACTCAAAATATGATCAGCATTGGTTTTACATTACTGACGAACCAGAGTCCACCCTTCAGAGTACCAATGAACATATTTCGTATTGCCGCCAAATGCAAATCATAGTGGATACAACGGTGATTTAATTTTGATTTCAACTTATCCATAAGATAGCGTAGAAAATGAGCATGAGGGATCTTGTGGAGGATTATATTACTCTCAGGATCAACCCCTTAGCGAGTAAATGGCCGAATGGACTTTTTACTGATCCATCCTCCGAAGGGCCATTAGGTTTGGCTCTAGACTCAATAGGTATGTATGTCAATGTGATCCAACCGCTGTGGAATAATATTTTTATTAGTAGTATTTATGTATTACATACTTTGATACTGCAGCTAAATAGCTAGAACATACTCTCAACGAAGTCAGCTGGGCTGTGGAGTGCGTAGTAATGGCTCTGACTAGAAATGAGAAGTCTCGTTGCCTCATCCTTGTTAGATCATGGATGAGGTATAATCGTGTGTGGGTGCACCTCGGGGTGGATGAAGTCCCCGTGCTTCTAGAGCTTCCCGATCCCTGAACGCTAGAAGACAATGTGAAGAGGAAAAGGGTAACTGACGAAGATCCTGAATCTTTATCACCACAACGCCAGCGAGTACAAGCGGAGGTGATAACTCTGTCTTTGATTTTGGCTAGTGAAGCTAGTGAGGTTGTGCCAATGACGCTAGGGGCAACAGTCGGGGATGAGGCAATCGATCCGTCTAGGTCAAACAAAGACTAGGGGGACTTAGAGCATCTCCAAGAGTCACTTTAAAAATTAATTCTCTATATAATTTTTTGGGATCCAATTTTGAGGATACAAATAGTTTAAATATGTTTCTCTCCAATAGAGTCCCTAAAGTAAAGTATGTGAGTATGTTCCCTACAAGTAGGGAATATAATGATTAATTTTGAGGATCCTTTATTTTTGGGAATCATTTAGAGTATCTATTGGAGGAGATTTTTTAATTCTAGTCCCAAAAATTTAGAGAAGTGGGCTCTTTAGAGCTTCTCTTGGAGATGCTCTTACTTGCTCCTCCGGATGTTCCAGAGCTTCCTCCTTCAACTACCGAAGTCAAAGGTATATTAATTTACAAGCTTTATATTTATGTTGTTTTCTTCTTTCATATTTTATCTCTGATCATAAAATTTATTCTAAATTCTATAGGCGGTGAGGAACCTATCGAAGTGGCTTTGGATATCGAGGGGTTGAGCAGCAACAGAGGGAGAAGCAACAACGAAGATTCCTTGTCGAGCTCTGAAGATGAAGTAGATGGTAGCAATACTCTGAAGCTGGTGCCGACTTTAGTCCCGGCTTTGACCCAAGTCGTCGTTCCAACTGGGACTCCAGGGACTGCTTCTATCGGAGCCCCTATTGTGCCTCCGAGCGGAATTTCAAATCCAATCATTGAGGAAGGGGCTGTCAACACAGGGAAACCTTTGGGGGACATCATTAAAAGGATTCCACTGTTAAGGCCTTTTATTGCTTCAGGGACCCAAGCTGGTAACATGGTTTCTCGATTTCTTCGAGGCAAACGGAGCCTCATGGCTAGTGACCTAGTTGTGGAGGTGGGTCACTATTGCCATCAGATCTTGTCACCGCAAGTGAAGAGGCCTTAATCCAGGCAAGTAATTGCTGTTTTTTGTATAATTTTTTGATTGTTTTTATTCTTAGTAGTATTTTGTTTCGATTACTAGAGCTTCGTGCTACTCCACGAGGCAGTAATTGCTGTCGATCGTCAAGAAGAACTTGCAGCGAACGAGTTTCGCAACCTTCAACATCAATCAAACGAAACATCCTAGTGCCAATGCCAGCCCGAAGAGGCCTTCGAAACTCTTAAAGTCAAAGCTATGAAGGCGCACGAGGTTGTGGCGAAAGCAAGATTGGAGGCCGAAGAGCTTCGTCAATCGAATAAGGTCTTAGCGGATAACAACGCTAAGCTCTAAGCTACGAAACGATCTCTTAAAGAACATGCTTCAGGCCGCCAATGAAACCCTTGAAGTCGATTGGGCCTGTATGTGAAGGATGCCATTAGCAATATTTTAGGCATTTTGACAAATTTGGGGATAGTTTGTCGAACTCCAAGTTTCGTTGGGGAGATCTTTGCTTGAGACCCACCAGATTTCACATGAGGCTTTGAGAGCCTGGAAAAACAAAAAAAAACAAGATCATGTATGCACTGATAAATCAGATTGTTGAGACTGAACTTCAAGGATGCTATCACTTTCATATGACATGATGCAACAAAAACGGAAGTTACAATCTCACTGTTCAAAGCAACGCAAGGGTTTCCTGTCTCCAGAAATAAACACCACCACATGCACAAATGATCATTCATACACTAAGAACAAATATTCCAACCGAATAAATCAATATGTAGTGGACGATTACAAGGTTTTTTTAAAGAGACGTGAGTTAGCTGACACCAAATCTTATTATAACTCCAATATTAAACATGCTCGGATGGAAGTAGTATCAAGATGAGTAACCTCTTATATCCTAACACACTCGTAACCTTCAATTAAGGGCAACAACGTTTTAGAACTGTCTGTATATACATAAGTGTATGTATATACAAAAGGAAGGCTTCTATCAAAACTTGTTTTAAAATATCAAGTCTTCGGTATAGTCTGTTGATCTCCAAACACTTGTAATCCTTCGAGTTCAGACATAATTAATAGCATGCAAAAATACTTGCGCTAGAGAATATACAACATTAGAAATATCAGCTTGTACAAATAACAAAAAAGAAGGAACTATTTAGTCACCTCAATGTCTTCCAATACAGCAAGATAAGCAAGCATCTTTGGCCTACATAACAGCAAGACTTTCCGGAAACTTTCTGATCAGAGATAGTAGTTGATCTTTTCCCGTTCAAATCATGCTTGGGTGCAAACACACAAATACTAGGTTAATGCAACATATAAGCCGTTGTAAAATGAGATGAAATCTTAAAACCTACAAAAATTCCCTGTTCCATTCATCAAATATGTTGATTCATTGACATGGCTAACAAAATTATACTTGAATCATTCCTTTTATGAGACGCACGCTTCCAATCAAAATGTACCTTATGCTTATTCCTCAAGCTGTGAAAGACAGCCTTGTTACCATTAATATGAACATAAGTTTCTTCGTTTATTTGCTCTACCTTAAAACCGTCTTGTCTACAAGGTTCAAAGGGACATCAGTTTAGACAAAATGTCCTACGAGGCTAGAACATAAATTACAGAGAAAAATCGAAGATTTACCATTAATATGAACATAAGTTTCTTCGTTTATTTGCTCTACCTTAAAACCGTCTTGTCTACAAGGTTCAAAGGGACATCAGTTTAGACAAAATGTCCTACGAGGCTAGAACATAAATTACAGAGAAAAATCGAAGATGTTAAATCTTTCCTTTCTGTACTGCAGAATTTGTTAACAGTTTAACATTGGATGCCCAACATTTACCTTCATACGCAAGTTTTTAACTAGTTCATATGCGCATCATCGCTAACCGACCACCATAACCAACAGACATCCAAAATGCAAAAAACACCAATGCCCAAACAAATTGGGAGCAATCACCGTTCCAGTAAGATTCAACCAGTCCCGACGCCGACGGGGAGCCATGCATATACAAAAATTCTCCGTACCAAGGCCCGACGGCGAGGCGGATCTGGCAGTGCGGATGCTTCCTTCGTCCCCTCCGCTATATGCCACGGCGCCGGATGGGATTCTCCTCTCCGCCGGCCAGGCCTCACCGGCGAGAATCTTCTCGGGAACCGGTAGGCGCCGGGAAGGGGAAGGGGAAGGGGAATGGGCTGATGGGCTGACGAGCCGCACGCGTCACGCTTTTTTGGTATGCATTTTAATGGGCTGGTTGGGCCTTAATGGCTGTATGTCTGGATACCACTTGGGCCATGAGCCCATGACCAGCTGTTGTGTGAAAGAGGAGCTAACAAGATAGAAAAAAAATTGTGGCATTATTTGGATAAGATTGAGCCAAATTAAACCATTTAATTTGTAAGTGTGTTTTGGTTGGGTTAATCAAACAAGATCTATAATCATACTCTTTAAAAATGACCTGAAATTATCTATTTTTTAATATTGTGAAACTTATGCTCCGTTTATTCCAGCTTTGGATTATAACAATTCAGTTTTTTTATAAGCTGAAACAAACATAATAATTTATTCTGTCAGCTTATTATAATTTGAAGTGCAAATTATAACAATCCGGTAAGCCGATAGAACTATGTTTTTTTATAAGCTAGATTTTTATAATTCAAAGCTGAAACAAACATGCCATTAATAGCTACATATCTTACAAATAAACTATAATATAAAAATTGAGAGCAACGAGCTTCTCCAGAGATTATCACCTTCTAGATACTCGTCGATTGTTTTATCAGAATTTTAATCTCATATAAACATGCCCTATATACCTTGGTCCGGAACAAGACCACTAGGTACGTCCAATTGCAGTAAAAAGGAGGGCAAAAAAGAGAAAGCGGCATAGTACAAGCATGAAATCCTACCACGCATCTCACGTATTTTGATGCGAATGATGCTGCCCTGCTATTGTTTTCTCGGATCTGTTGCTTCCTAAGTTTTCTTTTGGTTTCTTGGGATTCGTACAATTCAAAGGCCCAAGGGGCCAACTTTGGCAACCGATATGAACATGCCGCGATCATTGACAGAGATTTGTAAAGACGAGCACGCATGTCGATCGACTTTGAACGCACGATTCACATTACTGTATCAGAGAGTAGACTCACAGAGCTTCTCACCTGATCATATGTACATACGGTTTAGAGCTAAACATTTTTTCTGGTCATCTCGGATCAGTTGTCGTCGGAGGTAATGAGTAATGAACATGATACGATGGTGGCGTATAGATCACATAACAAGTGACGAGACGGTGAGAATCTGTGATGGTCAGGACTTGCAGGCAGCCAAAGCCAAGCGCGCGCACAGCCCTGCATGGCTGCATGCAGATGCAGGAGCATCTCTCTCCGGCTAGGGCTCATCGTCAGAACAGAACACGGATGATGCGTGCGTGGCAGCGCGGCTGCCCACCGGAAAAGCAAAAGAGGAAAAGGCGGCAAGAACAGCGAGCTAGCTAGTACAGGGGAAGCTAGGACTAAGGCTGAGATCGAGATCGATCGAAAGAAGCGAAAGGAGAGGCGCGAGGCCGGCCGGCAGCGGGATGCTCTCGCTTTGCCCGCTCGTCTCGTGTTTTCTTCTCATGGTGCATCGATCGTGTTCTTCTGCTACCGGCCGCGTCTCGGGATCTCGACACCGCCGCGCGCGCGCGCGCGCATCCCTCTCGTCGTCGTGGCCATCCAGTCCAATCCACATACAGGCCTGAGGCCTCGCCTCGATCGGCTGTACCTAGAGAGGGCAATTATACTCGTGTTCCCATTTACCCGCGGGTAAAAACCCTATTAGGGTCGGGTTTATTCCATTTTTATACCCATGGGTATGATAATGGGTCAAATCTTATACCCGATGGGTAAACGGGTACGGGTATGGGTACTGAGTACCCATATCCGCTTTACCCGTTTACCCAGAGTATATAAAAAACCCTAACCCTAGATTTCAGTCTCCCAGCCACTCCTCTCACCCCGTTAGGCCGTCACCCATGACCCCCGTGAATCCCTTCCGCCGCCGAGCCTGCGCCGCCAGCCGTCGTCCGCTGAGCGCCCTCGAGCCCCGCATCGCCGGTCGCCGAGCTTCGCCCCGAGCGCCGCTGAGGCCCACGCCGCCGGCCGCCGAGCACCCCCGAGCCCCGCGCCGCCAGCCGCCGAGCGCCCCCGAGCCCCGCGCCGCCGGCCGCCGAGCCCCGAGCGCCCCCGAGCCCCGCATCGAGCGCCGCGTCGGGGCAGGCGAGGCCGCCGGGGGCTCTGCATCCAAGAAGCCGCGCGTCTCCTCGACCGCGTCCTACGCCGAGTCTCTCCGCTCCAAGCTCCGTCCCGACGCCTCCATCCTCGCGACTCTCCAAGCCCTGGCATCCGCGTGCTCCAAATCCGAGCCCGCGAGCGTGTCCTCCTCGAAGGCCTTCGCGGAAGACGACCCGATCGCCAACTACATCGTGGTGGCCGACTAGGACTCCGCTTCTGTCCCCTCTCTGCTTGTTCACGGGTAAACGGGTATACCCGCGGGTATACGGTACCCGCGGGTATCGGGTATGGGCACGGGTTTTTACCCGTCGCGGGTAACGGGTACGGGTATGGGTACGGGTTTTTTTCACGGTACAAGTATGGGTATGTAATACCCGTGCCCGTGATACCCGACTGCTGGCTGTACCCTGCTCTGCTCTCTGCCACTGTCTCCGGGATGCATGCTTCTCTCTATCTATCTCTCCTCATTGTTTCTTACTTTCTTTAGCTTTGCTCATCTTTCAGAATTCAGACTTTCACTTTCTCTGATCTCGAAACCGTGTACGTGCTCCACCTAGTTCATGGAACGCGAGGAATATAATCTATCTTCTACTTCTAATACTATCTTGTTTCACATGGGACCAAAAGCAACAAGCATGCAGGCTGCAGCAGAAGCACGTAGCATACACGAGTGTGTGAACTCTGAACTCTGCACATCTGAACAGTATGACTGCTCAGTGCTGATAGAAACCGTATATATGTTTTATGTCATGGAAGACTACATATTTGCCTTCTCCTGGGTGCACTGTTCGTCGACGCGTACGATGCACTTGACGGGAAAAAAAAACTTTTGCCGCCAAAATTTACACGCGCGTCACATGCATGCAGCAATCAGGATGCAGCTGGTCATTCATTTGAGAGCCAGGTGGGTTTGCACTTGCTTTGCAATTCTTCCTTCACGTTACCCGTTAACCTAAAGCTAACAACTGAAACTTCCTATATGATGGTCTCTTAGATTAATCATGGCCCCCTTTTTTGCATTATACATATCGCAACTAAAACAACAGGATCAGATTAGCACACAAGCAAGGGGTTTATTAAAAGATTAGTATGCCCTGCCTTTTCAACATTGCTGGTAACAACTTGGCGACTAAATAAGGATCTCTTAGACTACAACATTTTCTTGAAAACAATCATCACAGCCGCAATATATATGACTCGAGATATGTCCGTTGCAGTCTGACTATATCGAATATATCCTTGAAATGACCGACCGAATCAAGAGAAAAAGAGCACGGATGAACTGCTCATGTCCATCGTGATCTGATCAGCGACAAGAGTATGTGTGAATCTCTGATCGTATCTTGGGACATGACAAATCATTCAGGTGAATCGGCACACTGCATGCAGACGCAACGCACTGCACGCTTGTCTTGCTTTATTTGGTTGTAGCTAATGCAATTTCAAGAGAAATGTGGATAAAGTGTACTACTGCTACCTTCTCTGAACCATCTGAACAATTTGCTATGAAAGAACAGTAGGTTCTGAACATGCATGTAACATGTTCGCCCAGTTAATTAATCGCTGGATAATTATACCACCTTCTCTAAACCATCTAAAGCCTCCTTTACAACACGGGATCGATGCTACCAGAATTAAACTAATACATTTAACAATCTGTAAAATTCATATAAAATTTCTGTACCGTACCCGAACGAGCAAACCCCAAAGGGAGCCAGCCATCCACTGCACGATCGAACCAACCTCCCAAATAAGGACCACCCTAGCTAAGACTAAGCCCTCGAAAGAGAACACTAAACAAAAGCTAATTAAGAGTTAAGACTGCAGGCGAATGATTCATCCGCAGTGGGATCAAATTCTCCCAGAGCACAGATCGAGCTAGCTACTCCTGGCCTTGTACGTACATCGCATGTTCTTTCTCCACACCTTTCCCATTCTTTTTTCTGATCGATCGATCGATCGACGGATCACCCGGTTGTTCAATTGTTAAATCTTCCGAGCCAGCGTCCATTGAGCGCGACCAGCACGCACCCAGACGTGCGTGCGAACTCACGCAGATCTAAGATCAAATAAAGAAGCGGCGGCGACAGCGTACGTGCAGTGCTGCTGTGCTGGTACGACCTGCGATTCTGCACGCACCCGTACGTGCGACGCCAAGCTGCCAGCTAGAGCAGCAGGACGAGGCGTACGCGCGTGAAGGCGGAGAGCCGGAGGCGCTCGCACGGTCGCGTGTCACCGTGCGCGCGCGCGGCGCTTCGCTGTAAACGTGCACGCGCCGCGGCCGACAGGGCGGGCCACGCGCGGGTAAAGCAGAGGCAGGCAAAGGCTGCGCGGCCGGCCGCCGGTTCGTCTCGCTTTGCATCGCATGCCAATGCCACGCGATTCCGCGATGGATGGATGGATGGATGGATGGATCGGTGGACCGAACGAGAGAGGAGAGGAGTCTGAGGAGAGATAGCCTTGCCGCCTTGGGCCTGTGGCAACTGGTAACAGTGGCCGTGGCGGCAGAGGCGTGGAGCTTTTGCTTTGGGCGAGAGACGCGACGGATTCCCGCCGCCGAGTGACGCACGGACGCTGCGAGTGAGTTACCTCTGATAGCATGTCCCACGTTATTAAGGTTGCTCCTAGCTAGGTTGGTTCGTCACAGGTTTTGGACTGTTGAGTGCTCCGGGCCGCTCAACCATGAGTGGTTTCGTACCAATGCGTACTGTTAGAAAGTCTATCATCTGTTCAACCTGCCACTGCATTAGTGAGAACTGAGAAGCAAGCAGAAATAAAAAACATGATACATCTAGAATATTATTTAATAATATATTTTTAAAAATCAAATCTGACGGTCGAATTCAAAATATAACTAAAATAGACTTCCATCGGTAGTTTATTCGTCGAACGTGACCACGTTAGTCATATTTGCAAGTTTTTGGAATTCGACTACCATGAATAAACTGCCGATGTGAATAATTACTCACATACCATTATAATTTTCAGAAATTGCTTATATGTCACTGTCAGTGACTGTGGCGGCCTCCATGTGTCAGTGACACATCAATGGCATATTGGCAAACCGCAAAAATTGTAATGGCACGAAAAAAATTAACCCTTTTGAATTCGACTATCAGATTTAATTTTTTTACAAAAAAATATTAAAAAAATAATACATCTATCTATTTCCGGGCAGGCTCGATCTAACATTTGGATTGCCCGTAGCAAAACTAAAAACGGGTTTATTGAATATAAACTTTGAATACATATATATGAAAATTTTATGGTGCATCCAATAACTCTAGACCATATGTTCTTTTTGTCTAATGGTCCAGATTTAAACAAAAAAATCTATTACTTTTTTCTTTCCCCTTTCTCTCTCTTCCTCTCCCTTTCCTTTTGATCGGGCACAACAGGTGCAGACGGGGCAGCTGCAACGATGGCGGGGGCCGGCCAGCCAGGGGCGGCCGAAGCAGTGGCGATGAACACGGCGAGGACGGCCGAAGCAATGGCAGTGCCGACCAAAGCGGCGACGGTGAACACGGTGGGGTCAGCGGAGCACCAACGGGGTGGACATGCGTCTCGGTGACATGGGCGGCAAGCGCTGCTGCAGTAGAGCTGGGACTTGGGCCGGATTTTTTTTGGGCCGGCCCAAGCACGGCAGGTCCGGCCCGTAGGAAGCACGGCCGGTACGGCCCACTGATGGGCCGAGCCGGCACGGCCCGCTACAAGGGCCGTACCTGGGCCTACATGTTAGGCCCGATGGTGCGGCACGGGTACGGCCCGTAGAGTGGGCGTGCCTGGGCGGCCCGGCACGGAAAGGCCCATGGGTGGCACGGGTGCTGTATACTGCATACGGGTCCATGTACAAGGCACCTCGGCAAGGCGTACCGACCACGGAGCAGGCGGCGAACGGCGAACGGCCGGGCTCCAGGGGCAGGCAGGGGCCTAGAGGGCGCGGAGGCCGCGTCTCCGCGTCGGGGGAGCGCGAGGGCATCGCGCCAGGGAGCGCGAGGCCGCGTAGCCCGCGTCGGGGAGCGCGAGGACGGTCGGCGGTCGGCGGTCGTCGCCTCGGCGGCTCGGCGGACTGGCGGTCGGCGGTGGGCGCCTCGGCTCGGCTGTGACGCTGGGTGGTGGGCGCCTGGGCGGAAACGCGTGAGGGCGTGAGGACTGAGGACGGTGAGGTGAAGTGAAGCACAAAAGCGGTGACTGCTCTCTGCGCTGCGCAGTGCGCTCCAACTTTCAATGCACTAGGCACAATAGGCAGTAGTGCTAGTGCAGTACTAGTAGTGCTAGTACAGTACAGTACACACACGTTAGTTAATAATGAGACAGTGAGTCACAAGTCACAACGACATATGCTAAAAAGCAACAGCCAACAAGTCTATAAATACAACATCTTTTCTTCATTTTCTCCACACACCAGTTCATAATAATGTTTGTAATAATGTGTTGTACTCTTTTCCTTACAAGGGGAACCCTACACTAGGGCGGAAGGTTTTAACGAGGGCAACAACTTTGTAGCGTCACTATTATTAATGAAATCTATTTCCCCTAATTTTTTTAGTGTTGTTTTATTATTTTATGTGAACTAGTATTTTTATTATATGTATATAAATTAAATAAATATTTCCATAACCATATTAAAAAAAATTGTTACAAGGTTGGGCCGTTTTTGGGCCGGCCCGGCCCATCTAGGCCCGTAGGACTTTGGGCCGTGCCTGGGCTTGGCAAACACAGGTTCGGGCCAGCCCGGCACGGCCCTTAATTTTTACGGGCCGAAAAAGCCCGGCCATTTCAGGTCCTGGCCCCAAGGACCCGGACCGGGCCGGCCCGGCCCGGCCCATGTCCCAGCTCTACGCTGCAGCAGCGATAGACGATCGGTTGGGTATCACAATGACGAGGACGCAGGGCGGTGCGGCGAAGCGACGCAGCAACAGAGATGACTGCGACAGACGGTCGGATGGGCACCACTGTGATGGAGCGAGGCGGGGCAACAACCGCGACGATACCAAGAGAAGAGAGCTATACGCAGGGCGGTGCGGCGAAGCGACGCAGCAATAGAGATGACTGCGACAGACGGTCGGATGGGCACCACTGTGATGGAGCGAGACGGGGCAACGACCGCGACGATACCAAGAGAAGAGAGCTAATCGGTTGTGGAGAGGAGAGAGAGGAGGTAATTTAGTAAAAGAAATTTGTTAGTTTAATTATAATTAGTCAATAGTTGAGATTGTTTTTATCAATTGCCCACTGCAAGGTAAATAAATGAGGCACGCTCCATATATGTATATATATATATATCGAATACAATATTCTAAATAAAATTTAGACGTGCAATATACACTATGGCCGCTTGCATTGTCATGCCCGAACACATCAATTCATCACAGACTTGAGAGATTAGATAGGTAGCCCAACCGAAAGAGCCCCCGGTGACCTGGCCACCGTTAGCCATCATTTCTGGCAGTAAGGGATGGAGACTTGGAGAGAAGCCATCAGAGGATGATGAGCAGGATCCCTGTCGATCCTCAGGTTTGTCATCTCAACCAACAGCACGGCCGCGGCACACGGCAGCGAGGCCTCTGTCTCTCGCCGGGCGCCTTGATGGAACAGCTCCCTGAAAAGCTAGCTTAATTGTCTGGGGAGGCAAGCAGTTCGTTGTGTTCTTGTCAGGCGCTGGCGCGCTGCACATGCTGCTGCATTGCCGCCGCGTTTGGAGTTGAGAATTCAGATGTGGAGGGGGTGCCTGTGCCCGAAAGGGATGGTGTCTGTTCCCGTCGCTGTCCCCGGCGACCGGCCACCGGCGACCATGCTCGCACTGATCTGTCACATTCAGCCCCCGGCGTGGATTGTTGCCATCGCCGACGCGGCTGTGCCCGGCCGCTCCGCTAATTACGGTACAATGAATCACGCGTCTAAACTAACAGTGATACCTCACCTTCGCAGACGAACAGCGCACAGGCACACCACCAACAACAACAAAAAAACTAGCAGTCGCTAGACATGACAACAACACATGTGCGTGAGCAGAGGAACATCCGAACATGTCACAAAAAAACATTCTCCCCCGCGACAGCATGCGATCAAATTAATCCCTTTCCGTCGAGCATCTGAGCTAGGAGGCCACACGCACGCGGTGAACCTGCGCATTGGTGCCGAGTAACAGTGACAAGCTGGCCAGAGAACACAGCTCGTATACGTTTGTTTACGTTTGCCTGTCTAATCTCCCCTCCGGTAGAATAATTGTACAGCATGTAGCAGTGAGCAGTGATAGCGATCACCCTTCGAGCCCGTTTGACCCCCTATTAGCTAACACATCTATTTCAGTTGCTAAAACTAACTCGAAGAAATCTTGATTTGCATATGTTGTTCGTTATTTAAGCTATTCGGTTAAGTTATCTAATTTTATTTTAAATGAAAAATATGAATATAAACAGATTTATTCTATGACATAAATTTTAGATTCAACGCAGTGAGGTACCATTCGACGAGATCTTGACGGGCAGATTACGCGTCAAGTCGAAGGCGTACTCGTAGTAAATACAGCATGCCTGTGATGTATAGGACGACATGTACGTACATTACATTCACGTTAGTTGATTTGGGAAAAAAGGAACGGGAAATTCACCGGATATTGTGATTGATCGGCGGACGGCGGCGGGGTAGGCTCACCGGCGGTGACGAGACGGGTGGAGCCCATCACCCGCACGCCCAAAACGAATTATGCCCGTCTTAGATTATGGCCTTAGCCCTTAGGTCTAGATACGTTTTTTTAACTCTTTATTATCGCAATAATTTTTCAACATATGTATATAAATTATTAAACACTTATAAAAATCTCAGTTTTATGTCTTGTTTAAGCCCTTTTTAGCTGATCCTTAGTCGCCCATATGTTTTCACATCTACTAAAAACTATTGGAAAATATTCATTATTTTTTATATTAAATTTAATTATATAAATTCTTGAATGATCTTATAAAAGCAACTTGAGTTGATTGATACTAAACCTCATTAAAACTCTAATATTGAGCAGGATTCAGTCAAAATCGAACCACACCTTCTTAAAAAACGGTACATGATATTGTTACTCAACGGTATCATCAATATCAACCTCCTGTATAACCTACCGCGCCTGCGTATTCTCTTGGTAGTGCAATAGGTACACGACACAAGTTTGTACGTGTATCTTCATGTAGTTTTTCTGAAAAAAAAATGTATAAGCTACACGCCTACACCGTGTTCAGTAAACTTGTTCAGCTGGCGCCAACCCCGCCTGCTCTTCTCCCCTATATGCATGTTCGTCCCGATCCCTTCCCCGCCTCACCTTTCCTTGCTCCCACTTTGCCCCCTCACAGCACATACCGAGCTCTTCTGCTCCACGGCGACCACGAGAGAGGAGCACTCGGCAGTGTCCGTAGCAGAGGCTTGCTTGCATTGGGATTTGGGAGGTGCTCTTCTTGAGCTCTGCTCGGTGTCGTGTTTGTTTGGTGGCGGGGATGGAGAGGCTGGCGGCGCCCAAGGGGTCGGCTCCGGCGAGGTTGTACGGCGCCGACCAGCCGTCCTTCTCGTCCACGCTGCTGGACGCGATATATAATTCTATGGATGAGCCCGGGCCCGGCCACGCCAACGGGGCGGAGGCGATGACTGTGCCGGTCGCTTCCGGCGCTGCGGTCAAGAAGCAGCAGCACGAGGCCCTGCACTACAGATACTACTACAAGCCGTCTCTGGCGGGGAGCTACCGGGCGCGCGCGCCGGCGGGGCCGCACGCCACGACGTCGAGCTCCTCGGAGTGTTCCAGCTACGGGGGATTCTCCTCGTCCGAGGCAGAGTCGTCACACCACCGCCGTCTCCGCCCCATCCGCACGACTGTCTCTGGCGGGGAGCCAGCTCCGGTGCCGGATAAGAAGGCTAAGAAGCCGGTCGCCTCCATCCGCGCCAAGTTCAGGGACCTCCGCAAGCCGGACTCCCCCGGCGCGCGGCTGGCGGGCTTCCTCAACTCCATCTTCGCCGGCAAGCGCGCGCCGGCCACGCCGCCCTCGACCACGGCCGCGGCGGAGTCCGCGTGCTCGACGGCGTCGTCCTACTCGCGCTCCTGCCTGAGCAAGACGCCGTCGACGCGTGGGCAGGCGAAGCGCACCGTGCGGTTCTTGGACAGCGACAGAGACTCTCTGGCGTCGACGGTGGCAGACCGCCGCAGGGTGCCCGTGGGAGCGGTGCACCAGATGCTGCTCCAGCGGATGGAGACGGAGAGCGACGACGACGACGACGACGACGAGAGCAGCGACGCGAGCTCCGACCTGTTCGAGCTCGAGAATTTCGCCGCCATTGCGCCCACCGGCGCCGGCTACAGAAATGAGCTGCCGGTGTACGAGACGACCAGAGTTGCGCTCAACCGCGCCATTGGCCATGGGTATGGCCATGGACGGAGTGCGGCCGTCGTCTGATTTTACAGGAATACGGCCGGGGGGGGGGGGGGTAACTGTAAAATGCAATCAGTTTGGGATATGGGAATTGGAGTTAAGTGTTTTTTTTCCTTTTTTTAATCTCTGGTGTTTTCTTAGTTTTCTTTTCTTTTCTTTTTTGAAGTGATGTGGTCAATCAATGTGTTCCTAGATGTAATTTTTTTAGCATTGGTAAATCCGTAGTGTTCACATGCTGTGCCTCTTTTCCTTTTCCCCCCTTCTTTTTAGATAAAGCAAATGCTCTGTTACATCATAATGTCGCAATTGGCATGTTTTTTCCCTCCAGATATTTCACTTTTCTGTAAAAGCTACTAAGTAAAATCTCCAATTTTTTACGCCTTTGCTACGCCGCAACAGTTCAACAATGCACTCGTCATAGTTATCGAGATCAACTCTCGATGTAGTATAAGATTATTCACGGTGGTCGGTTTCATAACACCATTTTTTAAAAAAGCCATATTAGTTTTGTAACTGAATGAAATACTTTTTTAGTGTAGAGTTTTATTTTACTATTTTCTAGGCTAACCAGTGAAATTAAATGCAATTAGTTCTCATAAAATACTCTCTCTGATGAAATGAAACGATTTGGCTCTTAGTGGATGTTTCATTTCGTTTCATCCGTCTTGGAAACGAGTTAGCATCATGTCATGTTTATGACACTACTTCCTTCACTTCTCTCGTTAATTGAATATCATGTCAGCAAAAAATCTAATGTGACACGATAATTAATACCATGTAATCTTCATTGTGAATAGCCCGTAAAACGAAAGAGATGCAATTGTTTTGGAAACTGGAACAGTTCAGTTTTGGATATCTCATATCTGACTACACGTAGCAAAGAGCGAAAGAGTGCTCCCAAGAAACGCACCCTGCATATAATCTATTAACTAATTTGCTGGACTAATTAATCGCGAGCTCATTTGTGCACATTTCTCTTGCTGCTGGTCGACAAAAAAACGTCAGCATCAGCAGAGTGGTGCAAACAGCAGCGAGGGGTTGTCGATTATCGGTTGAGAAATTTTACAGTCTATGAGGAGATACCAGGAGGTACCATATTTTTCAGTGTTAATTTTGATACCTCCTGACATATGAGGTACTAGGAGGTACCAAAACTAACACTGAAAAATGTGGTACCTCCTGGTACCTCCTCATAGACTGTAAAATTACCCTTATCGGTTACATTGGCGCATTCAGATGGAATGATCGATCGATCGATCGACGCCTGATTGCTTACTGTGTATGTAGCTCGCCTGTCGTCTCTTGCGCAGTAAGTTTCATATCTCGTTTGTTTTATCTTTTTCTCTTTCGTGTGAACAAGTTTCACGTGCAAAATTAATCCAGGAAACATGGCATCTATCCCGACAAACCATGCATACACAGCAGAACTCCCAGAAACATGCTGGTTTGGCGAGTGCATTGTTAGCGAATCTAAGGTGTCTTAGGATCGCTAGGACCAGAACAGTAGGGTAGCTTAGTGTTACCTTTTAGTTTGATTGACGGAGAGGACGCCATGGCCGGTGCTGTGGCGTCGAAATCCGGCGAACGGCGGTGGAGGTCAGGAGGCCTTCCCGTTGCTTCGGCACAATCACTTAGATCGGTTTAGGTCTTTGTTTTGGGTAGGGGCAGAGGAGCACGAATGCAGCAGCCAGTTCATGGGGTCTGCCCCTCCCCTTTTATAGTGCCGCGCAACAGGGGGCCCCTAACAGAATTCTGTTGGGCGCTCCCGATCAATGCGCTGGGATCAGGCGCATGCACATGGCCTTTGTGCATGCGGGGGGAGAGGGACTTGGTCCCCCTCTCCTCCCGGGAGATCTGTAGCTAACATTCTCCCCCCAGATCTCTACTTAGTTCTTAAACTGCACTTAACATAATATCTATTTCATTATAGATAAATGCATCGAGCATGCTGCATCACATTAGTCAGTTACGTACTACGTGACTCAACAACTACAATACACCTCTCCATTCTGAAACAGAATCTCAACTTATTTTGGGCCCCTTATAAATCCATAGATCACAGGCTTTCCTTAAACCCACGTCGACTAAGTGTTCTCTGAACACAGTGGGAGGTAAGCCCTTTTATGAGCGGATCCGTAAGCGTTTGCTTGGTACTTATATGCTCTACTTATCGTTTGATCTTGGATTCTCTCCTCAACAATATAACACTTAACTTAGATGTGTTTGGCAGCAACACACTTCTTGTTGTTATAGGAGAAATATACTGTTGACTCATCGTTACAGTATAACTTAAGTGGTTTTAAAATGCTGTCGACCACTCTTAAAAAAAACGGAATAAATTTCTTAAAAACATAGTGCCTGTCCGGCGACCTCATAACATACTACAAAATTGGCATACATCGTGGTAGATGCCATCATAGTTTGTTTGGAGCTTTTCCACGACATAGCTCCCTTTACGAGTGTGAACACACAACTTAATGTGGACTACTTAGCATTCACTCATCTCGCAAGGTCTTAATTTGAATAACCCGCAATCGCTAGGTTACTTAATCTTTCATACATTAGCATGAGGTCGTTGTGCCTTATATAAATCACAAGACTTTCTTAATTTAATCCAGTGATCTATTTCTGGATTTTCTGATATCTGCCAAGCATTCCGTCGGTATAAACTTAATCAAGGCGAGTACATAATTGAGCATACATTGGCTTCCGACAGCAGAAGCATATGGAACCAATCTCATTTGATCGATCTCATATTGGTTCCTGGGATACTAAAATTCCCAACTTATCACCCTTGACTATCGGATCAGGCAATAGCTTATACGCATGCATACTATATACTTTATCAGTATATCTTCTAGTATGCCGTATGCGATAATCTTAATACCCTCTTAATGGTAATCTTAGAGAATCTCTAATCCTAACACATAGGAAAATTTCTCCAAGATACTTAATATCAAACGAGAGGACAAGAAATTCTTAGTATCTAATATTAGATTGATATCACTACTTGCAAGTAGAATATCATCCACATACAAGAATAGAAAATAAATTTCCTATTCTTTAACTTCAAGCAGTTATCCTCTTCATTATTCTTAAAACCCAAAATTTTCTAATAGTCTAATTAAATTTTAGATACCCTCACTTAAGACTTATTTAAGTTCATTGGACTTAGATAAAACGGTATCATAAAATTCCCTTTCATTTCTATGACAAAACATCTAGTTGTGTCATATAGACATTCTCATTTAAAACTTATTGAAAATGTCGTCTTTATATCAATCTGATGCAGTTCTAAGTCATAATATGCCTTAATGATTCTTAAAGAATCCTTAAATAAGACATACAAAAAAATGTTTCATTTATTCTGCTTCTTATCTGAGTTGGCACATTATTTACTAAGTTAGAGAGTTGTTCCTTTACTTCTTCATTAGCATCATCTAGAAATGTAGATTCCTGAATAACAGGAGACTCATATACAATAGATGTCGCTAATGAAGGTCCAAACTCAAGTGTTGGACAAAAGACACTACCACAGGTACATGGAAAAATTGCTCTTGAATCATAGGAGTGGATTCACTAACCCACTTCTCTTCAAGATTAATTTCTCTAAGTACCGTGCTCCCCCTGATTAAAGCATCTTCTAAAAAATGCATATCTCGTTTCTACAAACTTAACATGTCTATTAGGACATTACAAAACGAGATCACTTAGACTTATCTTTGCAGTCAATAAAATTGACAACTTACTGTCTTAGGACTTTAACTTATTAATATTTGGGTTAAAATATAGCCTTAGCAGGACGACATACCCTTATTCTAAAATAATTTAGAAAATGGTTATCGTCTTGTCCATAATTCTTATGGTGCTTTTAGGCACAGACTTATTAAGGATCCAATTAAAATTATGAATGTTGGTTTTAATGCCTTCATCCACAAATTAATCGGTAGAGTGGAATAACTTACCATACTACTTACTATGTCCACTGAAGTGCGAGTGCACCTTATAGCCACTCTATTTTGCTAAGGTGCATCCGATATAAAATACCGGGTTATT
Source organism: Zizania palustris (assembly GCA_019279435.1). Taxonomy (NCBI): domain Eukaryota; kingdom Viridiplantae; phylum Streptophyta; class Magnoliopsida; order Poales; family Poaceae; genus Zizania; species Zizania palustris. The sequence continues at coordinate 57,346,306 of JAAALK010000079.1, read as the reverse complement.
TTGCCATTTTCTATAGAACCTTGCAAAAGAGTTCAAGAAATCGGCCATAAGGGGTATATTGACCGTAGCACGGTCAGATCTTACTCTTTTAAACTTTAGATCATGCTGATATAAGAATCAGCCTTAAAAACATTTTAAATTTATCCAGAGCAACTGATGATCTGATCGCTATGATCTGATCGCTCTTAGATTGGATAAATGTTAATCAATTAATTCTAAATCACCGTTGGGCAGAATTAGAATCAATTGAATTTAAATATAATAACATTATCACCAACGTTGGTCAGGAGATAAAAATTACTACAATCATTAAACTTAATTTCGCGTCTTTCTTAATTTATTTGACGTATTTATCTTAATGCAATTCTATGCATGAAACTTAGTATGAAGAAACTAAGCGGAAGAATTGACTCAACGTTCAATCCTCCCCCTCGAAATATGGTCCATTAGATAGTGCCATAATTTCGAAAATACGTCATCAATTCTTTTGCTCTTATCATTATTCTCAGATGATAAAATCATTTTGAGAAAATAAATAAAGTTTGTCATGCTCAAAGGCAAGACTAGTGACTTTATTTCTAAGTGTGAAAATTCATCTATTACCATTCTCGTTCATCCATTTTGGGAACTCCACATATTCCTTCATGTGGTGTTCCTCCTTACATGTACATGCCCTTCAGGACGTCATGTTAATTTATGTGAGCTTATGAGAGGAGTCCTTAGCATTATTAGAACGAGTCTTATAATGCTTCTTCCCCTTTATTTATATTGCACATTATGACCTAAATCATTATGTGCTTACTTAATTCTTATACATAGTTTGAAATCAGCATCTACAAACTCCAACACTCTCGCTGTAAGTTGTAGTTAATCACAAAATGATCAGAAAAACTTAGTGTGATGTCATAATAAAAATTGGACGATAATATCGTCCTCGAGCTCTTTATTCATGGGTTTCAGCTTTGAAAACCATGTCGCAAAACTTACTAGGCTTTTTCTTAATAAGCGTGCTAGTATACGCCTTAGTAAAGTCACCTTCAGATACTCTTTGCAGTATCATGATGTGGGATAGAACCCCTAATTGGCTCCATAATGGAGCTCTTAATCATAATACATTTTGTGTTACCACTGATTTCATTTAGTAAGATATATCTTATTTTAATCTTATTTCGGCGAAGTCACGTAACCTTATGACAAAAGCCTCTTTGCTTTCATCCCCTCAGATCACGGGCTTCACACGCTTAGTTAGACAATCAAGCATTAAGGCAAGATCTATGTCCTATAGCACAATCGCTACCTTAGTATCTCATCTCCGGGAACCGTAGTTCTTACCATTGAGAGACTCAATGTCGGAGATATGACTTGGCAAATTTCTAATAAGGAACATATTCAAAGTATATTATAACAGATATAATATGATACATGAAAATTTAACGTTGGTCAAAATCAACATGTGACATACTTAAAACTTGAAAGGCAAATTAATTCTACATCACCGTTGGGCAGAAATAGAATCAATTCAACTGAATCACAGTAATTTCATCACCAACGTTGGTCAGGAGATAAAATTACTATGTTAGCAAAATACAACATTTATAATGCCAAAATTAAATTATCTCGTTGGTTCAAATTTAATTGACAGAATAAATGCTACTTAATTGATAGGATGAACATGGTACTAATCTTAAAACAGTATATTCGCAGCGGAAGACTTAAAACTAATTAATACACTTCTTAATCAATAATAAAATTCTCAATTTTCAGCATGGTACTAATTTTAAACAGTGCAATGAAAGACTTAATCTAAACATGCACAACAAAAGACTTAATTTTAATTAATACACTGCTTAAAACAGTAATGAAAATTCTGAATTCAAACTTAAACAAAATTCCTTAAAGATATTCTTCAATTAAACATAGTACTTGGACTAAATTTAATAAATAAATATCACAAAAATACTAAAAAAAACTTTAAAACTCAGAACACAAAATTTCTGAGTAATCTTAAAACAGTGTATGCACAACGGAAAACTTAATCATAATTGATACATTACTTATTTTAAACAGTATATGCACAGCGGAATACTTAACGTTAATTAATACACTGATTAAAACAGTAACAAAAATTCTAAATTTAAACTTAAACAAAATTCTAAACCAATATTCCTCAATTAAATATAGTCCTTAGACTAAATTTAATAAAGAAAATATCATAAAAGTACTTAAAAAATTCTGCAAAATTCAGACTACAATTACTGAGTATGTGCAAAATTATACAAAATTTTACCCGCAGATAACTTATCTTTTCCTTAATTTTTGGCATTTTTTCTGAATTTCCAGATAATACTTAAATGGAAAATTAATTTCTTAATTCAAGGAAAAAACAGAAAAATATTTCAGCCCAAAAGTGCACAAGGCCTGGCCCAACAGTACTGTGCGCAGGCCGAAGCCAACCTGGGCCCAGGCCGGCATTTCGCCGCGCGCGCGCCCGCGAAACCTGGGCCTGGGCCGGCTATTGCCCCCCCCGCCTGGGCTGATTGCGGTCCGATCGACGCCAGCCGTCGGATCGAATCCTACGGCTACGCGCGATCCTCGCCGAGACAAAACCCCCCGCGCCGTCCGCTGCGAAACCCTAGCCCCATTTCCTCCGTGCACGTGTGCGGGAGCCCGAGAGCTGAGCGGGTGCGGCGGAGAGCGCGTGACAGAGAGGACCGCGGCGGCGTGGCCTGAGCGCCGCCGGCGGAAGGGCTCGCCGGAGCGCCCTCTCACCCGAGGGTGAGGGAGCCTCTGTCAAGCCATTCCACGGCAGCGACGGCTCGGCCGAACCCACGAGGGCGCCGCCCGAAGTATCACCGAACCGACGAGGGCAAGCCACCGCGGCCCGAAGGCTTCATCCCGAGCTCCGGCGAGCAGAGCCCAATGGCGACCGGCGGCGAGGACCGAGGTAAGGACCCCGACCCTTTCCTTCATCTTAGGGTTAGGGTTAGGGTTAAAAACCCTAACCCTAATCCTCTGATTCGGCCTCCTTCCCCTTTCTTTGTTCTTACTTCTGAGTTCTTCTTCGACTGAAAACAAAACTTAATGCCTTTGGGGAATTTCTTACCGTGGGATATGGGTTAGACCCTAACCCTATTTTTTTTGTGTGTGTTCTGATTCATTTCTGTTCTACTCGAAGCCCTAATTCTTCTTCCTCTCTGTTCTTAGGTTCTTAGTGCGGGGTACTTAGGTCTTACAGAGGGGGGGCAATAGCTTCAGCTGGATCTGATGGGAGACTGCTTAGTGCAGTGGTGGCATCGGACTAAGGAGTTCCGATAACACCCGTATGCCCTAACATGGCCTAAACCCTAGATCACTCTTGCTCTGATACCATTGTTAGCGAATCTATGGTGTCTTAGGATCGCTAGGGCCAGACTAGTAGGGTAGCTTAGGGTTACCTTTTAGTTTGATTGACGGAGAGGACGCCATGGCCGGTGCTGTGGCGTCGAAATCCGGCGAACGGCGGTGGAGGTCAGGAGGCCTTTCCGTTGCTTCGGCACAATCACTTAGATCGGTTTAGGTCTTTGTTTTGGGTAGGGGCAGAGGAGCACGAATGCAGCAGCCAGTTCATGGGGTCTGCCCCTCCCCTTTTATAGTACCGCGCAACAGGGGGCCCCTAACAGAATTCTATTGGGCGCTCCAGATCAATGCGCTGGGATCAGATGCATGTACATGGCCTTTGTGCATGCGGGGGGGAGAGGGACTTGGTCCCCTCTCCTCCCGGAAGATCTGTAGCTAACATGCATCACTTGGCATGGAAGCAACTGAACTCGCTGTTGTTCAGTGAGGTGCTGGTATGGAGATGCGGTTGAGTGGATCTGCTTGCATCAATTAATCCGACGTTGACAAATTCGACTTGATAGTCAGATGTTTCGGCTACAGGAAGAACAGATGCGCTCTTCTTCTCTGCGTGACGACAGTTCATCGTCTGCATTTCCTTTTGTGTGGTTCAATGCTTTGCTCGAATCATTCGAGCGTTTCATAGTCCTAGCTGTCCTAGCTCATATGTACTATCTTTTTTTTTTGAGTTTTGCCTTCTCAAACCTCAACCAATTGATAGCACCACTGTCCTTATGTTTGTACGATTCGTACAGTTCTTTATTTTTGCACGACCAATGTGCTCAGATTGATTTCTTTATTAATTTTCAGTGCATTCTACTAAGCCAGCATTTTTTTTATAAAATGCATTTACCATAAAAAGTATTGTTCAAAAAAAAACACGCATGTCTAGAGTGTATACATGTACTAATCTTCAGAGACTTTGCTTTTTTTCTTTCCAGAAATTCTTACGTGCGGCAAATTAAGAAGAGAAAATTACTCATGTGTCATTATAATTTTTAAGAATTGTCTATATGTCATTGTTAGTGACTGTGGTGGCCCTCATTTATCATTGACACACTGAACACATATTGACAAACCGTGAAAATTATAATAACACATAAGAAATTAACCCAATTAAGAACAACCAAATTGTAGCGGATCATGGCTGATGGGGAATTTCATTTCACAGATGCATAAATAAAAAGGAAATACAATTTTTTTTGGACCACAAATCCTCGTGCACAAAAATTCTTTTTTGGACCACACAAATGGCAAATCCTAATCAAGCCGCCGGACCCTCCCTCGCTCTGACGAAAAATGCACCTCATCATATCGATGAGATGAGGACGCACCTAAAAAACGTTAATACTAGATGCGTACAATGCAATACAATCGATCACTCGAAGGGCAACCTTAATTTAAACGATTCTATATATATATCATTATCTTAATGTGACATTATAATCAAAACAACTAACCATACGTTGAAAATAATGAAGAAATTATCGATTTTTTCACACCGTCTCTCTACCAATAATCCATGGAGTGTAATTAAACTGTTCATTTTTTGTTCTGATAAATTGAGCGATTTTTCAGACGCCGCCGCGCGCACAAAATCGTCAAATGGATATGTCAAAACCAACCATGCATGTGATAATTGAAGACAGAAACGACGGCACAAATCAGCATGGGCACAATGCGACGCAAAGCAGTAGGTTGATGCGATCCCCAAACAAAGCAGTTGGGTTTTGGCATGCATTCATGGAGGTTGATTAGGACTTAGCTAAACCAACCAGTGGTCTACGTTGCCTATGGACCACTGCACCGGCAATATAATAGGCAGATAAGCACCAACAAAAAAAAGAGAAAAATTCAAATGCATAAATTGGCTCTTCATGCCATAATATAAACCCCTTTATATCAATATAAAATACTGCTTCCGGTTTTGAATATGTCTAGATTCATTGATTCATAGATAAATTTAGAAAAATACAGACTAACTTATATTAAGTGTCATAGCCGAGCATTCGATAGGCAGATGATATCCTCTGCAGTCGGAGATACCGTAACTTTATCATTGATGTAATATTGCGTGCCCATTATAGGCTCTGGATAGATAGTCTCTCTCAAAATGGTGTGGTTAGCTAGTGCCTTAGCTATATGCAGGCTTTGACAAGCTATAAATGTAGAGGGACAAAGATCTTCAAGGTTGTTGAGGAAAGCAAGTTATTGGGGCCCTTGTACATGAACTTTCATGCATGAGATATAGTGAGCTAGAGATAATACACTATGGGTCTATTTATTCCTGTTTCTGGTCGTAGCTAACTAGTCCGAGTAGCTGATATTTTCTAGCTTTTAGATTTTAGTTCATTTTCAGATTCTGCAGCTACTGATTCTCACAATCTGAATCAGAATCTGAACCATTTATTTCAGCTTCAGATTATAGAAGTAGCCGCAGTTGTCAGAAAAACCGAAACAGACATGGCCTATCTATCTATATCTCCAAAGAAGTTTAGGGTTAGATTCTGGAGTGCAGGCAGCATTGGGACTGTTAGTCTCTCTGCCACTAATTAAGCTAGGCATACTTAATTAGTCCTACTCTCCACTGGCCATGTTATTGGTGGGAGGAGAGGGCTGTTTGTTCAAAAGTGGAAGGCTGACAAACTTGCGAATTATTTTCAGTTTTCTCAATCCTCAAGTATAATTAAGATGATTGGTACCGTATCAACAGCTTATATTTTCCATATTAGTAATTATTGCTAATGCGTTGCACGGGTGTGAGGCAGTAGGTGGCATCTAGAGGGCATATAGAGTTAGAAGCCTAGTAGCCTATAGCACTTATACTGTTTGAGATTAGCTAATTAATTATAATTAACATCATGGAGTAGCTAGCCTTTGTGGAGGGCATACAATTAGCTTCAATCCGGTACTTTCTAAACAACAACATGCTATAAATCATGAACAGCAAGCACACCAGAGATCTGTGCAGGCTACTATCCTTTGTTAAATCATTTTCTAAACAATCTAGACAAGAGAATTTTTTCACGAAATAATATTTTTTTAAAAGAAAAATTCAAATATGTACGGTGATTTTGAATAATTGTAAAAATGGGTACTGCTCAGTACTTGAAGTGCCGACTGGTGCCACGTCAGCTCCAGTCGACACTTCAAGTGCTGATTGGATGGATGCTGCTCCTCTATCAAATTTTGTCACGTCAGCTCGAGCCGACTAGAGCTGAGGCATTCACTCGGCACTTGAAGTACCGACTGGTACATACTTCTGCAAATTTTTCAAAATCACCTTACAAATTTGAATTTTGTAAAAAATATTATTTTAAAAAAAATCCTAGACAAGATGTTAAATCATTTCAGAACAATTTTATGCGGTGAACCGGGAGCTAGGTCAAAATGAACAGCACCCCAGAGATAGATCTGTGCAGGCCGCCAGTTGCCCTATGGACGACCGAAGGGGGCCGGGCACCAATCCCGAGGCACCGATTAACCGTCGGTGAGAAACCCGGCCGCGAGGCGGAAGCGGGGTCTTCCTCTCTCTCCTACGCGCGTAGACGGCTTTCGCTTTGTTCGACTTCGATCAAAAGCGGCGCCCGGCCCGCACGCGCGCGTTGGGGGGCTCGGCTGCTGCGCTGCCGCTGCTCCCGTGGTGGGGCTCCGGCCGATCGGATCGGATCGGATCCGGTTCGATCGGCGCACGTCGGTCTCTCTCTCACTGGCCTCTGCTGGCTGCTGCCCTGCCCAAGCCGGCTTTTTATTCTTCTTGGAAGGGGCGACGCGAGGGCCAGGAAGAAAAGTAGAGGGCTCCGGTTCTCTCTCTGGCTGACGCTGACGCGTGGGCCCCCAAGGAACGGTGTCGTTGGGTCCCACCTGCTTCACCGCTGGCGTGCAGGTAAAATTGGGTAGATATATTTTTTATCGTTGATTTTAAGGTGAACAGTGTAAATATACTAGTAAGGTTTTGATTATAAAAAAAATGCCGTGAAAGCTAACGTAACCATGTGATGATGCAGAAGGGAAAAAAGTACGGGGAGAATTATCTACGAGAGTAGTGCTAACGGAGGGGATACTGTACACTGTACAACTGTTCGTTCGAGTGGTGTGGCCTTCTGGGGACTGGGTTCTGCTACATACTCGTCTTTTTTTGTTCGTCGGTTAGTGTGACACTCTCTTCGTGTTGACGCCTTGGTGGTGCCCCGACCCCGTGCCCGTCCCGCCGAACTGCCGATGTTTCTGACAATCTTAGGCGACGCCAGGATAGCAGCACTGCAGCAGCATGAGCACGGAGCCACGGAGTGATAGTGCGTGCGGTACCGGCCAGCCCGTGGGCCTTTAGCTCAGCTCAGCCAGTGGGCGAAAAACAACTGGCACACTGACACATCCGGCGAAAGATATGCCGCCTCATCGTCGTAGGCAGAGGCGCAGAGCAGGCGAGCCGGCTTGTTGCGTGGGCAACTCAACGGGTGCTGCGTGATGGAGTATCTGCGCGATGAAGGGCGGCTTTTCTTTTCCTTTCTTCACGAGGGAGGAATGAATGCTTGAGAGCATGAGCATGCATTCACGGAGAAGGCCCCGTGTAAGGAAAGAAGCAGAGCGCAGCCATAAACACCAGAGATTCTAAACAAGCCACTGCCCCGCAGAATTATTCATGGAATTTAAGCCATTTAAGCAAGGCACAATGCTGGTGCAGGCGTGCAGCCGGGGATTTATCTGTCCGTCCCATTGGGCCGTCGCCTTTGCCGTGCTGCGCCTCTTCCGGTGGCATTCTGAAAATCCATCAGGCTTTTAGCATTATGGAGATTGTCAGCACGCATGTGTTGTGCCTCGGATTTTTCTCCCTTGCTGCAGTGTGGCAGCTAAACCAGCAACTGTGCAAGCAAGTAGCCATGGCGTGAAGAGGATTGGTTTGGACCTCGAACCCGCCTCAACGGAGGGTGCCGCGAGGGAGCGGAGCGCTTCATAAATGGGCACACAGCTCATGACACAGGAAAGGCTGGCTCGTGGCTCGTGAGCTCTTCACGCCCCCTGTCTCTGCGTGCAACTGCTGCCTGCACAACCAGTGCTGCCTTTCAGAAGCCCTGCTCCTCCTGCTGTGCAGCGCCAGTGGAGGCTGCATCGTCGTGGCCAGGGCGCCTGCCTCGTCATTTATGATTCTCACAGCTCGCAGGTTGCCCTGCCATGATACTCATTTATAGTTACTGATGACATGCCCCAGAAAGAAGCGGAAGAAAGGGAACAGTACATACCGATTTTTTTTTTTGCTGCGTATTGTAAGCTAGAAACACGGATTAGAAGAATAAAGTGTGAGTATTGGCACGTCTCTCCATCTGAAACCATGGCAGCAGAACATAGAAGTTTGCAGATGGAAAAACAAAAGTTGTTAGCAGAGAATGGAATGGAGGGCAATACTGCTTCGCAATAATCCTGTATGGTCGGTCGTATCTCGCAATAAAAGTTGTATATTTATTCAATTCTTATTCTTCCCATGGTAATGTTTCAATCCCTTCGGAAACAACGGCCAGTGGAGGTACAAGCTACAGGTTGCCTGTTTTTATTCGTCTTCCCACTTTCACACGCGAAGTCCATGTTGCTGGGTAAACTGCTACAAGGAAGGCACATCAATCTCGGTGACGAATAATTCCTCACGAATCACGCCTAGTCGTGCAATGCAACAAGGCTGGCTACCCAGAGACCGATCTCTGGATATCCACCAACTGATAAAGATCTCCACGGCGTTGATATTGCAGAGGAAGAAATTGCCTGCAGATCATTTTGGTCAAGCTGTTAGAGCAAGAAGAAAATACAGCTGACATGGAAATGCAAAATATCCACTACGCTTACCGCCTCTGATCAATCAATGAATAATCAATTTCTGCTATTACAGTTGTCTCCTCGTGCTCAGCTGTAGCAATCACCTCCCCAAACTAGCAATAAAATGCAACAGTTCCATATGAGACAACAATACCTTTACCAGTGTGACACTGTTCAGATTGTGCAAACAAAATAAACTGGCTCACGGCCAAGTTAAAAAAGGAGCAGTACGATAAATATTCTTTGTGTTAGAGCTCAATGTTAAGAGTCGGGCATAGTGGAGGTAACTGCAGAACTAGAAATTACAGGAGTTGGCATTCTGAAATCTCAAATCAACTTACAGGTCCAACAAGAGTGGAATGTCCCCAAGCAACATAACCGGCACTGGTGTCTCGAGCTGGTGCACATGTTGCCACAAACAGCTGACAACGAAATGGTATATTACAATTTGAAATCACTAAATTGGCAGCATAAGCGGCAAGCTTCTGTATAACATAAAATCCAACACAGCGGTGTGCCACATACCTGGTTATCTGTAGCCCTGGCACAGAGATGACAGTACCATCAGTACAGATGCAAAAACAACAAAAAAAAAGAATGGCATATAGGGGGAAGTAGCAAAGATCTAATGCTTAACGTCTTAATAGTTATAGAGAAGATATGGCAAAGATGAACTCTTTCTTACTTTGTCCCTTATGTTTATATTTATTCATTACATCATCATAATATGTTTAGGAGAAAATGATTTAGATTTTAGAAGATGTGATACCTTGCCCTTTGCAGCAACTCCCAGTGCAATGGTCCAGTAGTCATGTTGAATGCACCAGGATAGCATAACAAATGAGCACCTGCAATGAACATAAGGGCTTTAGTATGTTGTCACTCACATCATTTTTTCACATAAACAAACAACAGTAAGCTATTTCTTTTTTATCCATGTTGATAGTAACTAGGAATCAGATAATGGTAAGCAAACATAACAGAATCAATTATATTATACTAGCAGTTTTAGAGACCTGGCTATGTATCCATTGCAAATGTACACGATAGGTCAGTAGTTGACATGATCCAAAAACAGTGACAAATGTTATACATCTTGCAGGTATGAAATCAAATGAAATGGCAATGCTAAAAAAACTACTAGCATACAAGTGACTCATTCAATGGGGCTATACAAAAAAGGAATGAGAATTTTACCTCTTGCAGCATACAACATTGCCAATTCCTGGAAACGAATGTCATAGCAAATACCTACACCAATCCGCCCTACATCTGAAAACAATCAACAATGCATAACATAAACAAAATAGTAGATTAGTATTGTTGGACTGAGAAAACAAAACAAAGATTAATAACTAATTAATAAACCATGAAAACAAAATCTTAGATTATAGCACTGCTAGGGCACAAGAAGGACATGTAACAAAATATGCTTCACTACTTCAATGGGATGAATCATCAAAAGCAAAAGCACAACACATCCGGATGAGATTCTTAAAAACAAGCAGCATTGGCAGACGGCATTTAAAGGTACAACTTCAAACAGACTAAGATGTTGGGACAACAAAATTTGGAGATGCGCAGAAGAACCATATGGTTGAAGAACCATCTCAATCCTATCACTACTTCAGAATAATAAGACAAACCTGTGTCTACAACAGTAAGATCCTGCCCAGCAGTAAGAGTCTTTGATTCCTTGAATGTAATCTTTCCAGGAATGTCAATGTCAAAAAGATGGATCTGTATACATGTAATTCCAGTATTATAACATGCACACCACACACAGAAAGAAAAAGAATGCAACAAGAAGATGAAGTGGTCAAATCTGCAAATATGTTAAAACCACCATGGTATATTCATTGAACGAGCATCACATTAGCACCTGGAGTTTGCATGATTGAGCTACTAGCTGGTTACGGGTAGGGGTGCAAGTTGGCCTGATTGCTGAATCCAAAAAACTATAAAAATGATTTCATTTCCCCATTCGAATAACATTATCTTCTCTGTCTGAATTCATACTTGAACCTATACTAAATTTATGGAAACAGTAATGGTTTTGATTATAACATTCAAATAACACTTTCTATCTGTGCCTAATATATGGAAACGGTAATTTAGCTCTGCACGAATCAGAAGATATCAATAGCAAGATAGAACTGTTCCTCCTGGATAAACTATATCAGGTATTCAGGTTCTCTATATAATCTATAAACAAGGTCTTCTGACTGTACCTTTCTATGTTTTCCCTTAAGCTCGCCATCTGAACCAAAGACGCAGCATGTATTATAAAGCTTGTTACCAGAACGTTCCGATATAGATCCACCAACAAGAGTAATTTGCAAGCTGCGAGCAACCTCTGACATCATTGAAAATGAAGGAGCTGCATCACCACCAGCTTCAATATCTTCAGCGTATTCTGGAAAGCTGTCATTTGAATATGGACCATTCCATATCTCCTAAAGAATAAAAATAACTGCACCAGATGAAAAGCATTCAAGAAGCATAAGTACAGATAACATTTCTAAACATGGCCTTGCTAGGTCATAAAAGAGTCTAAACTATCAACTCAAATTGTAACTGAACTAATGTATGTCTGTTGAAGCATGTGCTCCAAGTCGTGTAAAAACATATTATGCTCAAAAGAAAAATATTGATTCATAAGAAAAAGAAATGATGTACCACTTCTCTAACGCACTCACCATCAGTTGAGGGAAAAAAGTATATCAGACAGACACAAATTTGTGGATGGTAGCATAACCCATTTATGATGTATTGTCTCTTTTTACCTTCATACATCTTGTAACAACATTATATGTCAAAGAGATGTTCAGAATCCAGGCCTCGGTATCATTCACACTGTTGGTAACCAGGGGCGGGCCCACTTGTATTCAAGGGTATGCAATTGAATACCCATTATTTTTGCAACAAAAAATTATATATATAATATATACTATGTATATACATCACAAAATAAAATTGTTACCAAACAAAATGTGGTGGTGGCATAGTTGGTTAGTACATAGTTACTTAGCAATTGGTTTTTCATGAGGTTTAGAGTTCAAGTCTCTTTCACCACATATTTTTTATTTGCAATAAAACACAAAGTAATAAGTAATTATATTCTCTTACTCTTATCACTAATTTAATAATTTTATATTAAAAATAAGGTCATGGAGAGCAGAGAAAGTATTGTCTAATGTATTTGATTTCTATCTTACCTATAATTTAATAATTTTATTTTAAAAGTAAGGTCAGTGCGGAGGGAGTATTGTATAATGTATTTAATTTCTCCTTTACTTGGTTTCATAGGAGACCGATCTTTAAACTTTTTTATTTAATATATTTTTGCATCATTTATTATAGTATCATGTAAGTTGAAAACTATATATAATAATACAATTAATATTTTGATTTTAAAAGTAAGGTCGTTGTACGGCGAAGAGAAAGTATTGTCTAATATATTTGATTTCTCCTTAACTTTTGGTATCACAAACGACCGATTTTTTAAACCTTTTTATTTAATATAATGTTACATCATTTATATCATTTATTATAGTAACATGTAAGTTAAAACTATATATAATAATATAATTAATGTTATCTTTCATCGTACATGTGGCCATGTCGTTGTTTTTATCTTTCGTTACGTACAAAAAAAATTGTTATTTAGAATTTTGAATACCCGTGATCTAAATCCTGCGCCCGCCTCTGTTGGTAACCACAACAATCAATTAAGGTTTTTTACAAAACTCAAACGCAAGGGTATGGCAGATGTACATGGTGAACCTGCAAAGTAGAACAACCAAGCTACAGTATACAGTCAGCTCATGCAGAGTTTGACCTGAACATATATGTTTGCTTCTAATTTAAATCTGCTACTGATTCAGTTTGAGCTGAATTTTCTGCGTCAGCTTATGGTACATTTATCTTGAAAATGCACACGATCCACCGATAAGGACAGGATCAAATTGTCTCGGCTAGGGGATGCTAATCAAGCAACAGCCACAAATAATTCTATCTGGCCACCAAACCATTGTGCGATCACTATCGAAGAGGTATTGAGGTACACACACAGTTGTAACATGTAACGTGAGATGTGATTGATAGGGTTAACGTGCACATGGCATACATAGTGTAGCGAGCACTATCCCCAGGTCCTTCTTGTATCTCCTGCCACCAGGGCCGTGCCTAGGGGGGTCGAGCGGTGCGCTCGACCCGGGCCCCCACCTTCCTAGGGCCCACAGCTGAAATTTTTCTTTCTTTCAGCGGTGCGCTCGATATTGCAAATGACACTGCTAAATAGATCAATGTCTGCTATGAAAATTTTGAGTATGTCAGGGAAATGGATTGCTATCCCAATATATATGTTGCTTATCGGATATTATTTACAATACCAGTAATCATGGCATCAGCTGAAAGGAGCTTCTTAAAACTAAAATTATTGAAGAATTATTTAAGGTCTACAATGTCTCAAGAAAGGCTAAATGGGCTGACAACTTTATGTATTGAGAAGAACTTGTTAGATGATATTAATATTGCAGCCATCATTGATGATTTTGCATCAAGAAATGTTAGAAGACATTTTTAAGGTGATCTATAATATATTTAAGCTAATGATCTTGTTTCTTTTTTACCGCTTAAAATTTTTTGTGATACATTAAATTATTTTAGTTAGTTGATATATAATAGTAAAAATAATTCTTTGGTATTAGGGCCCTTATTTATAATTTCGCCCGGGCCTCGCAAAACTCAGGAACGGCCCTGCCTGCCACTGTGCATAAAAATACTAAGATCGTTGTGGTCCTATCCGCAAACCCCGGCAGAACTATGGCTCCATCATCCCTCTCAATCCTCAACATGACTCCATCAGTCCATCACTCCGAGTCTCCCACAATCCTTGATACCTATCCGCTCCTAAGCTGGATCGGAAGAGCAGAACTCACCGGGAGAAGCACGAGCTTGGCGCCGTCGGCCGCTGCAGCCTGGATGGCCTCGCGAGCTCGCGCGATGTTGCGAGCCTTGTCCGCCGTCACCGAAATCTGGCACAGCGCCACCTTGAACTGCGACCACAGAAACCCCAACTCAGATCAAACCCTATACCCGACTCAGAATCACGGTGGGTCCACTCGAACCGGGGAAAGGGAGCGCGTGACCTTGGAGAGCGGCGGCACCGGGGGGTCGACGGCGGAAGGGGAGCGCGCGGCCTCCGGGCCCAACGAGGCGGCGGTGGCCATGGCGGCGAGCGGGTGGCGGCGGCGGCGGACGGGGAGGAGGAGAGGGAGCGAGGAGGGGAGGCGGGTGGGGCTGGATCTCCGGAGGCGGGAGCAGGTGAGGACTGAGTAGGCTGTGGCTGCTGCCGCTCTCATCTGGAGAGGTCGGCGGCGGCGTGAATGGAACCGCGAGAGGATTTGGTGGATGGATTGACTTGATTCGCAATTCTCTGACGAAACATTACCCTTCAAATGAGATGGACGGGTGACGATAGCCCAAACAGTTAACGATTGGCATCGTGTCCTCCGTGTTTGGAGAGGAAATATCCGTGTAATCGTGTGATATGATATATCCAATTAAGATCCAACGATTACATATAAAAAAAGTAAAAAATACTTAGTTTTATATGTAATCGTTAGATCTTAATTGGATCCACCAAATCGCACGATTACAGATTGTACAGGATATCTCCCTATCTATGACGCTAAGCCCAAAGCCTAGTTTCAATGCTGCTTACTAGCGCTTGCTTTTCTCTTAGGGTTTAATGGTTTGTTAGGTAGTGTTTTATCTTTAACATTATCTTTAGAAACCAATAAACCATACTTTCAACCTTACATTAAATTTTTATACCAGTCCTTTTCTCTCTTCCCTTCTCATCTAATTTTTTTCTATCCAAGTTGTTTCTTCGTTTTTTATTCTCTCTTTTTAATTTTGTTAATACATCCTAATAAATTGCTAAGACATGTAAAGGGTTGGAAATGCCTTAAAGATCTAAATATGTCTAAATCTTTTGTATTTAATTCCTTCTCAAGGCGAAACAATTTGAGATTTTCTTAGGATCTGTTTGGTTCAATTTTTTGAATCAACTTCTTGGATAGGAAAAACACTTCTTTGGGTTACCCCACTTATCTAGAAACTGTAGATTTTCGTAATACAAATTTGAAAACTGGTATAACCTAGATTTTATAGTTTCTCAGTTCAACTTTGAATAAATATTGCATACCATGCTATTAAAACATATCCGTTCATGTAAAATTTGAAAAAGTTAAATTTTAGTAAAATATATCATTTTAGTGTAATTACACATTAATAATGTAACTAAACATCGTGTGCTACCAAAATATAAATTCGTAACTATTTCAATCAAACAACTTCTTAAATTTTCTACAGCTCATAACAACTTTTCCATAACTCGCAATAGTTTTTTTCGGAATCTACATACTCCTGTAGGACTGAAGGAGGTTCAACCCAATTTCTTCTCTGCACACCAATAACTGCTAAAGGATCAGTTTTTAGATACAGTGTAATGGTCATTGATTGAATTATCTTAGATCGTCCTATTTCTTATCTAGTTTCATGATTACGGATTATCACGTGCCACTGATGAAAACATATAAAACCGCTGTCTGTGAACCAAAGACGCAACCGAGAGTGGTAGTTGGTGAAGGAATTTTTAAAATAATATATTGTGTGAAAATTCAAATCTAGGTGTGTTTTTCAAAAATAACAAAAATAGTCCCTTAACAAGTATCTAATGGTCATAGACGGCCCCTTGCTTTTCATAAGGTGAAAAGGGGACGGTCCATGGTAGGATAACATTACTCGGAGAACAGTTGATAAAAAATTTAGAAAAAATTACTCACATGCCATTATAATTTTCAGAAATTGTCTATATGCCACTGTTAGTGACTGTGGCGGCCCCCATTTATCGGTGACACACCGATGGCATATTAGCAAACCGTGAAACTTGTAATGGCACGAAAAAATTAACCCAAAAATTTAAGAGTTTATTTGGAACGTTTATGATTTTTACGGAAACTACTAAATTCTTTAAAATTTATTTGAAAAAACTCATTTCCAAACGAGCCCCGACCATTTGTCAATCATCCAACAGTCAACGTATAATGACGTTTGGTGCGTTGACAGCACTTCAAATATTGATAGGGGCTATTTTATTATTTTTGAAAAGGCATATTAGATTTAAAAACCCGTAAAAATATATTATTTAAAAATAGTCGGGAAGGAGGGATCACCTTTCAGTGGGCCCAGATGTCAGCGTAATTCTGGGTGACGAAGGCAGCTAGGTTTTCCTTGGCCCATGGGTGCTATATGTCTCGGCCTTTTGCGCATGCGTTTCAGCCCATTAGTTGCCTAAAATCATGGGCTGCATCGGGTGAAGCTAAGGGCCTGTGCTTGCTGCTTAGAAACTGGCCCAAAATCCTTTTTAAGTCTGGAACTTTGACAGGTGTTGACGATATACCGTGAAAGAAATTAATGTTTGGAGTTGGTAGTTTTGAAGAACGCATAAAGCTTGTATTTTTTTACATAGCTGCTATTGTATAGCTACTATGTTAATGCGTGATGGCCAGGCATCAACATCTGTTCAAAAAGTGCAAGCACCATGGAATTTAAGGGTTACCCGATAGCTAGCTAGCGTTTATGATTGATTGTTGACACGATCGATCAGCTAGGGCGGAACCCAGCAGCAATGCCGCGACTGTGATGTGTTTGTCTACTTATTTGCTGCCCATCATTTTGGTCCTGCCCTTTTCTCCGAGACGATGGGAAAGAAGTAATGGCCATCACGCATATATTAGAGCTAGGGGTCATTACTTCTTTCCCATCTTAATGCCCTTTTAAACCAATGGTCGCTAATGATAACCTTGGGGATGAGCCCAGCAGCCAACGGCCTGCAGCTCTTAGTCTCCTACCATATATCTACATTTCTTTACTAATTATAAATATAAAGTGGTCAGATCGTCCGCAGATTTCGTCCGCTTTTTACCTCCGCTTCCTCGTGTGCTCGCCCGCCCATGCAATCGCAGCCTGCGTGCAGAGCAGAAGAAGTGTCGGAAGAAAAAAAAAGAAAAAATGTATTTTTTTGCATTTCAGTCTTTTAATTTTTATATTTTGCGTAGAAGTACAAATTTTGCTCATGCGGAAACTAAGAATTTTGCTTAAAGACCCTTAGATTTCAAAAAAATCATGCAAAACTATAAATTTTGCATATATACAGTTAGATTCACTGAAAATTTTCTTATCATTGTATCAATAACATAAGCCCCGTCGCAAAACACGAACCTCTTACTAGTCTTTACTAATGCATACTGCAGGCAGCACCATGAATCCATGATCCTCATGCAAGCCATCAGTAACTCTTACCATCAGCAGCAGTACAGTGTCTGTGTATCGCACAGTAGTTCTTACTTGTACCAATCAGAGCACCCAAGAGAAAATGAAGCGGACAAGGCTGATGAACACGTCAGATATTCCGCTGCCGCTGGACAGGATGGAACAGATGCGGAGCCAACGCATACAGTTATAGCAGTACGTGCGCTCTTCTGATTGAAAAGCAGGCGAGGGAAGAGACGCAGGAGAGCAGGGCATCCGATCCGAGAGGAGTCGAGGCGCCCACCCATCGATTCCCTGCGGAACGGTACAGGTGACCGACCGCATGGCGCAGCGGCCGGTGTCGGAGCCGGATCTGGTCAGAGCGTCGCGGAGCGTTTGTGCCGCTGTCCGCCGGGGGCCACCGGCCACTGCCGAACTCGATCCGGAACGGTTGGCTGGACGCGGCAGCCTGGCCCACGGCCCACGGCGATAAAAGGAGTAAGCCATCCGCCTATCGTCTTCGTGGCTCTGAAGTCTGACCTGACATGCGAATTATCGGCGTTACGCCCCGGTTTTCCCAAGCGTGCGACTGTGGCAAATAAGCTCTCGTCTCAAGGCCGCAGGCACTAGCTTCTTCAGGGACCAACTTGAATTGAATTGTTTCTTAGGGTTGGTTGGATGCGACTGTTCCTTCGTTTCTTCCTCGTCTCTGAAATCTGTGGGAAATGGGAATCAGGAATCTGTTCTTGATCAGCTGGCGTTGCTGTTCACTCCCTGTCTCGATCGAGCAGTCGAGCTCCAGTTCCTATAATCCTATATCCAGTAGAGAACGAATCGAAGAAACTGACGACAAGACGCGACCACAGGTGCGCACCCAGCCAGCCTCCCGTTCCGAGTAGAGCCATGACAGTGACGCAGCGATGCTCGGGCACGAACAGTTAACAGTACCAGTTAGGCATGCACTCAACTACACAAGATTAACCAAGCAGAAGATAAATAGATTCAGAACTTAGAGCGTCAGAAGAAGTTTGCGACTGAAATTCTTCATTTCACCAATTTTTTCATCATCGTCGTCGTCACAGCAAAAGATTTTCATCATCATCACTAACACCACCGCAAAATTTTTCCTTCCAAAAACCCTTCTAGTGATTTTGCTTGCCCTTCCCCTATAGCGGCAGATCAAGAAACCAAATGAGAAAAAATGAAGATCTTAAGCATATTTACAAGAATGCTAATTAACCACCCACCCTAGGAGGATCGATCGATTTGAGGCTAATTTGGTTAAGTCACATGGTGAATGCTAGATCAAGGACCTAATCGAAGGACCCCTTCTTGGCCGAGAGCCGCTTCAAGAACTCGTAGGTGGTGACCATGGTGGCCGCCGAGAGCGACATGGACCCCCACCTCGGCCCGAGCCCGCGGTAGCACGCTGCCCACCCACCTTCCTTGAGCAGGCCGCGCAGCGTGCTCTTGAGCGTCGGCCGCGCCGCCGCCGCCGCCTCTGTTTCCATTACCTGGAGGCGAGTCTTGACGGTGTCCAGCGGCATGGTCACCAGGGCGGACACGCTACCGGCCAAGGCGGCGCTCGCGCCCTGCACGGCCATCAGGGACGGGTAGTTCTCTGAGCGCTCGACGCCGACGAGGCGCCAGATGAAGCGCTGCGCCATGGCGTAGGACGCCCACCACACGGCGTTGGATGGAGCGTAGGTGATGATGGAGAGGCCGAAGCCGCGATACAGGCCACGGACGCCATCGGCGAGGAGGATCTTCTTGAAGGCGTCCACGCCGCCGCGGTAGCGGCAAGAGGAAGAGGTCTGGACCATGAGCCGCTGGCTAATGACGTCGACGGGCGTCCACACAACCTGAGCGGCGATGGCAGCGGAGACGCCCCCCGCGGCGGATGCGGCTGCCGATGCCGCGGTCTCCGAGGCACCGAGCCTCACAGCGGCAGATCCCACTGAACTCTTGGTGGCCTCAAGCGCTGCCATGTAGAGAGCGCGCGCCGGCACCGTGCCAGCCAGCGACGCGCCGAACCCGCGGTAGAACCCTCGGAGACCGTCCCGCCGGAGGATGGAAGCGGCGGTCGCCGTGGCCCCCTGTGGCGGCGGCGCCACCTGTAGGTGCGTCTTGACCACGATGGCCGGGTACAGCGCCGCGGACACCCCCGAGAAGAGCGCCGCGCCGAGGACGAAGAACCGCGACTTGTCGAGCATCTCCCAGTTCACCTCCGCAGGCAACCGCCGGATCTCCTCGGCTGCCGTCGCCGCCGCCACGCCGCTCTCCTCCTCCATGTCCACCGCACTAAAGCTCATGCTCATGCTTCCAGCCTTTTCTCCCCACGACCTACCCACAACCCACCTACCGAATCTAGATCAAACCTTGCATCCAAATATCTCAAACCAGGACACATGACCCATCTAAAAAAAAACAATCCCAGCGAGTCGAGCCAACGAGGGCACAAAATTGGAGAAAAACTTGGGGATTCTTGAAACGGGGGAAAGTGAGAAGCTGCGAAGCGCGAGCGATTCCTCGGGATCCCGATGGGGGTAAACGGTTATTTATACGAGATGTTGGTGGCGTGGCCGCACTGCGCTTCCTTATCACGAGCTGGGAGCGAGATGTCCGGACGGAAACCGCCACGTGGCGGTGGCGCTGCTTGTCGGGGAGTACTGTGGGCTGTGCCAGTGGCACCGCCGAGTGACCGGGGATCGCCGGTGGGACGGTGGTCGGTGGGCGTCGCCCATTGGCTGGATCGCGGGCCACCGTTTCAGAGGCCACTTTTACTTTTCTATAATGGAGGATTTCACGGTATTAAATATCGTGACATGAGATTTTTTGTTAACATTATATTAAATTAATAAGTGAAGAGAAAGAAAATAATGTCATCTCTATGATACGGTGCTAACCCGCTTTCAAGACGGATGAAACGAAATGAAACGCCCACTGTGAGCCAAATCGTTTCATCGGAGAGGGTATTTAATTCAGTTACAAAGCATTTGATTATACCGGTTAGCCTAAAAAATAGTGAAATGAAACTTTCCATTGAAAAATGGTATTTCATTCAGTTTGCAAAGTTAATATAGCCTTCTAAGAAACAGCGTTATGAAATCCACCACTAGGCTATTCACAGTGGTGATTTTCATAACACTGTTTCCAAGAAGTCCACATCAGCTTTGCAACTGAATGAAATATCATCTCTCAGTGAAGAATTTTATTTCATTATTTCTAAGGCTAACAAGTGTAATTAAATACAACTAGCTCTCATAAAATATCCTCTCCATGATGAAACGATTTGGTTCTCAGCGGGCGTTTCATTTCATTTCATCCGTCTTGAAAATGAGTTAGCACCATATTATGATGATGATACTATTTCCTTCTCTTCACTTATTAATTGAATATCATGTCAATAAAAAATCTGATGTGTTATGTCCTAGGAGCCCTCTATAAAACCGCCGCCGTGAATAGTGTAATGAGACAAGTCAGAGTGTCGCGGACACAGAGACACACGGCGCGCCCACGAGGCCAAACGCAATAAGTGTCGAGATGCGGTCACCGACACGTGGGCCATGCATTTCTGTGTGCGGTGTGTACGTGCACAAATCACGATTTGGCCCCGGAAAATCGACACATAGTGCCAAAGACGTGGGAGTATATTCTCATTTATACGTGTTTTATTTTTTTTCCAAAAAACATGCAATTTCCGATTTTATTTAAAAATCACGTGACTGATTATTCTATAAGATCAGATGTCACTATGTCGTGACGCTTACATCCCTTTCACATACATGTGTTTTAATATACCTATAAATCGTTAATTTAGAGATTTGACATGACATACAATTTATTGAATTATAAAATCTTGTGAGATATTTAATTTATTTTAGCGTTACTTATTATTTGCTCTCGTCACTAATTTGTAACTTTTTTTTTCAAAACTAAAGTTTCCGTTGTAGCAGATGGAGTACGGAGAAGATGTTATGTCTACAAAACACAATAGTTGACTGATCATGACGTTATTTCAATCTGCACATACGGTACTTGCGTCAAGAAGACACGAACACGGCCTAATTTCCACACGTTTCAGTCAAGTGTACTTTGTTAATTTAAAAGCTAATTCTTCTTAGGTACGACGTAAGAAACAAATAAGGTGCCCCAATTGTCCACATCGACCAATTCGAAACGAACTAGCTAGGGTCGTATACAAGCATGCCAGAAACAATCCCGCGTGGTTTTTGCACACAGGTACGTCGTCCACCACGTTCCTCGGGTACGTCGGTCTCACGCTCGATGACAAGTGAGTTCTACACGTCCTATCTGTTAGAAATATGTGCAATATTTTAATTCCAATTTTATTTGGAGTAAAAACTCATAGATGAACAATGATGCATAAACAAATATTACCAGGTATTTGATGTACTTCAAAAAACACATGCTGTCAATAAACATATGAACTACTTACTTGATCAACGAAGTAGTAGAAGACAACACGTAGAGGAAGTAGTCGCGTCGAGGTTCACACGAGCGGTCGCGCAAAGCGCTGCCCAGAAACCTGATTGCCGCCCCGTGCAGGTGTTCTCTACGGCAATGGTTCGGAGATCCCGCTCTTCTTCCAATCTGGTGCACGCCGGAAAGAAAGTCGATGAAGTCTAAGCAGCGCAACAGACTCAAGGCAGTAGAGCAGAGAAGGAGAACGAGAGAGTGGGGATCAAAAAGTGCTCATCAGATTGGACGTCTCCAATCTTTTATAGACAACCATCCATGCCAGAATAAAGTCACAGAATTATTACTAGTAACTGCCAAATTCATATCACATAAATCTGGCCACAAATACTAGTAACGGAAGTTTTAAATCAGGAATTCAAAACGACCTGTAACTGAAACGTTTATTCTGGTGTTTAATGGCTATTCAAATTTCGGTTTTAATCACATTAAAACAATGCATTCAGTACAGATAATGTATACATGAAAGTCCAAAAAATGCTGAATTGACTTGGTGTTATTTTGCTACCACGCACGCTGTCGCAAGTCGCAAGTCACAAGTCACAAGTCACGCGGTATCTCACGCGAAAACGCGCGCGCGTGCGTGTGGATTTAGCCAAGTCCTCATGCATTTTCTCTATTTAATAAATAGAGATAACTCCACCTTATAAGTGGGTCTCCATCCCACTAAATAAGCAATATGGGACTAATCATGTACACATGCTTTGGAATTAAATAATTGGGCCACCTCATGGGCCAATTTTCAACACTATCGGCTTTATTTACCGTTTGTTTGGTCTTATCGAATCAGATGTTTCTATACAAATAACCAAATAAAATCATGTACTATCTTAACATCTCATACAAATAATCAAACATTTTAGAATCATACTGTTCAGTAAACCATCTTACAAAAATAAGTTGATATGGGCAATTTGTAAAAATGTACCTGATGCGTACGTCTGGCCGGCGAGCTGAGGCGGCGACGGTGCAGCTGTGAAGGTGGTAGTTGATTGGGCGCCCGTAGAGTTGGAAACGATCGGTGGGCTACGGACGAATCTAGTGTGCTGGTTCGGACAAAGATGGCCGTTGGATACTCGTGGGTGGGGTCGGGCACTGGGGCCTCCACAGAATGGCCGGCGCTTCACTCAGGCCTTCAGGCGTCGCCGGGCGTGCGGCCGCCTCCGCCGCCGCGCGCATGGACGAAACCTGATCAGGCGGCCGGGGGCGAGAGAGCAAGGCATGGTGACTCAGACGCGGTCGGCTCGATTGGTGCAGACTCTCTCCATGGACCATGGTGATCTGATTCTCTCGTCGTCAAGATTGTTAACCATCAGCTGATTGAGCCGGCCTCTTCAACTGATCGCTGAAAGCTACAGCCTGTGGATACATATGGTATGTGATGAGTATTGTTACTGTAATGTAACATCGCTGGTTACGTGTATTGGATCATCTTAGAGCTGTCCTTGTATATTTAGGAGACAGACGGCCTAATTAATTAGAGAAATTAATCTAAGGTCTGGTGAAGTCTCAGTCGGTCCGAGAAATAAGCAACTACTTTCTCCAGTAACTACTTTCTCCAGCGAAATCACGAAAGAAATCGTTTTTGTTTTATGTTAAAAGTTGTCTAAAACATTTTTTTTTGTATTTTAATGTGCATTTTAGACGACCATATTTCTGACTTAGTACTATCTCTTTATTCCCACGCTTCCGTATTATATTTAATAGGGACAAAAAATATATATACTAATTAATTGTTCTTTGTATTTGAAATTATATCTAAAACGATCTTTTAATAAAAGGGAATGTACTAATTATTAAGACTCATATCAGGCTTATATATATACACATACTAATATAAAACGTGAATTTCGTCCGTGCTACCTTTTGCTACACCAGCGTGCTCGCCTCATGCATGCGCGAGGCTCCAATTGCCTCTCGCGCGTTAGCACGCCTCAACCCGCCCGCCCGCCCCGCCCCGCCCGTGTGGGACGTGCCAACCGCCCGCAGAAGTGCACGGAAAGAAAAAGAAAATAGAAAATAAAAAAGAAAAAAATATACTTTTGTATTTCAGTTCTTTAATTTCTGCATCTTACGCAGAAGTATGAATTTTGCGTAAAAAACCTTAGATTTCTAGGAAAAATCACATACAAACTGAGAATTTTACGCAAAGACCTTTGGATTTCTGAAAAATCACGTAAAACTATAAATTTTGTGTATAGGCGATTAGATGCACACTAACTGCTTCAACTCTAATATTGTAATTAACATGAAGGTACAATTAATGCTCGCAAATTGTTTGCAGTAAAACAAATGGCCAGAGCACACAGAATTTGATTTGGCGAGCGGTCCAACGCTAAGGACCAAACCGAAGACAGTTTGAGGTACAACCATTGAACTCTACTAGAACAGTTGCCGAAGATTCCAAAGATTAATTAACTAGCTAGTAGGTAGGTGTGATGCCCCAGTTGGAAGAGGTGAGTGCAGTGGTCAGGAGTTGAAACGGAGGCAAGTAGGCAACAGCAAGAATCAGAACATAATATATTAATAGTTCTCACTAACGGGGTGTTTGGATTTAGGGGCTAAATTTTAGTCCGTGTCATATCGGATGTTTCGACATTAATTTAAAGGACTAAACATGAACTAATCATAAAAATAATTGTAGAATCAGAGACTAAATCATGAGATGAATTTTTAAGCCTAATTAATCCATAATTAGCAAATGTTTACTGTATCGTCACATTGTCAAATCATGCCTGTAATTAGACTCATTATATTCGTCTCGTGAATAATCCTCCGATTATGAATGAGTTTTGTAAATAGTCTATATTTACTACTTCAAAATAATATTTAAATATTAACGTGACGTGTCTAAACACCTCCTAAGTTCGGTGCACACTTCTGCTCCGAGAATCCAGTGTAGTGAGGAGACATGAGAGTGAGAGACCTCGTTTGCGTCGTCGATCACATGGACCCATCGACTACATATTCACCGGCAAAGCGCGCGGCATCGTCCATGGACGGTGACATCGAGCTTGAAGATAAAATTAATGGCAGTTAAAAACAGAGACGACTGGTGGCTACTAGTTAATGGTCACATGACAATGACATACTCCCTCCGGTGTACAAATATTAGTCGTTTAGACAAAATTACACATACCAAGATGATATTAAATAAAGTTACAAGGATTGTCTCAATTGGTTATGGAGCCTAGATTTTAGTGGTGCTACTCAAGTTCAACTCTCAATGGCCACATCTCATTTGACAGCAATGCTTCGATTAACGGATGACTAATATTTGTACACTCTCAATAAGAACCAAAACGACTATTATTTGTACACCGGAGGAAGTACACGGTGTAAGTTAAACTACTGTTGATTTCATGAATAAAGCACGAGCCGAAAAGCAGATGAGAGTAATTAAAATGAAAAATTACTTACATGCTATTATAATTTTTAAAAATTATCTACCTACCTATCACTCTCAGTGAGAGTGGTTGACCTCTATTTATTTAGGAAAGTTGTAACGACGCAAAAGAAATAAATCCTAATTAAAACAGATCCTAGTTGGTAGTGGGCCTACGAAGGATGCTCGTTTGGGTTTGATTCCGTGCGGCCCGTGCTGGAATTTAGATCACGATCCAGCACTTACCAGTTACCAGGACGGATGCGGCGATGCCACGGCCATCTCGCGACGCGACGCGACGGTAGTGGCGGTGTCTCGGGGAGCCGCCGCGGCCGGCGTTGGTGAAGAGGAGGCTGGAGTGGTTTGGGAGGGGTAGGGGGAGGTGGAGCGGAAGCGGAAGCGGTGGTGAGCCGCGGCCGCGCCACCGCTGGCAGCAGCTGCGCACCGCGCGCGAAGTGGACGCCGCCCCGATCGCGGAGGTAACCCTGCTCATCAAACTGCACTGTTAATTATCATGAAGCCCCCTTGTTATTTTGAGTTGATATGCGTGTGTTTGAAGATGACAGATACTTGGATATGCTATAGGCTATACTGGTTTCGTGAGATTATTCTCTTCATGCGCATTTGTTCATACTCCCTCCGGTACACAAAAACAAGTCGTTTTGGACATAATTTCACATACCAAGAAGCAATTAATTAGTGTGTACTTTCCATATTTGCCCCTATTAAATATAGTGCAAGAGTAAATATAACACGAAAAACAAGAAAAAAATAGTACTACTTGAGGAGTATAATTGTCCAAGATGCACAATAAAATGCAAAATGACTTGTTTTAGCAATCTCTTGATAGAAGCCTAAAACGACTTGTTTTTGTGTACCGGAGGGAGTACTTTGTTATTCTTCGTTTGAAAAGGATACACTGCTTGAGAATGTATTACACGTATGATATGTAGTCAAACTTATAGTTTATATAAACTGAGGAATTGAATCTGGAAACTAGGTGATGCCCATCTCTATGAATAAGTAGATTTGGTTCAGCCCAACATGTTTGCATGACTTGCCATGCTCTGTTACCTCCGTAGCATCCATTGGTTGCTATTACTCCTATCCACAATGTACCAAGTTTTAAACTTAGCACAATAGGATTTTGTGGGGTAGAATGTTGAGGAATATTGACAGAATAATCAAGGTCCTAAAAAATGTTGATTTGCAAGGAAGGTGTGGGAGGAGTTGGAATGACTAACCCTGCCCAGAAGGACCAACTTAAGGAATAACTACTAAAGCCTCACCAACCATCTGTCACTGACAGATACAAAAGTGGAACCAAATATGTTAAAGAAAACACGATAAGGACACTGATTCTGCCTAAGTACAGCATATCATATGCAAGTAATCTATCCTATGATCTGATCTTCCTCGTCATGATGTACTTGATCTATCCCTTCCAACATCGCACAAACTAAAGCCATCTCAATTACTAGGCTCATACATTATTGCATATATCTATCAGAAGTCCCAGATGGCTTCTTGGATCATACATAACGTGAGGAAATTCGCCTCACTGGAACTAATTGTAAAAACTCTACACCGCTTTAGCAATTTGCAAAATTGGCCGAATTTATTCCTAACATGCGCCCCAAGAAAGTCAAGCAGCTCGGACAAACAGAGCCCTTTGTCCAACAACACTACTCTGAGAGCTAGCTTCATCTCAGAAGAACTAATTCTCCGTGATCACCAAGGAATGAACACCGTCGCGCCAACAAGGACAAGAGGCAGAAGAATGGAATTACGGAAAGGAGCTTCCATATAGTCCGCAAGTTCTTCATCTCATGATAAAAGATGCAGGCATAACTGATGACTATACTACTAATATTGATGCGAACTTTGAGTGTTTGGTGTTCTATCTGTCACATTTGTTCCTCATCTCATGAAAAATATGGCAGGCATAACTGATGACCTTTGCATTCCACAGAAATCTGCACAGTGTTTTGGTTCCACAGTCAGGTTGATGTTCTAGAATCTTCTTGCAATAAGAAGATTAATGGCCTTACTTTTGTTAGCATTTTAAGCATCGCTACATTTGTGGACTACAATCAGGC
The DNA here is from genome assembly GCA_019279435.1 of Zizania palustris. NCBI lineage: Eukaryota > Viridiplantae > Streptophyta > Magnoliopsida > Poales > Poaceae > Zizania > Zizania palustris. The sequence goes on along the minus strand of JAAALK010000079.1, from coordinate 57,318,820 downwards.
AACGTCAGTAATTTGTTTTTGTACATCCTATTGGCAAGCTGAGTTTTTCAATGCCAATCGGCCACCACATGTTCAATGTACTAAAAGTTTATTTCATCTGTTTTAAATTTAAGCAAGGAGTTGCCATTCTTTTGACTTATATGATTGCTTGATCTGATCTTATGGGTGGATACAGGATTTTCAAATCAATAATGGCATTAAAAACTTATCATCCAGTATTTTAGGATTTCAGTGAGGCATTGAGATCACTAGCCAGATAAGACTACTGTTATCAACACTAAATTAAAGAAAGATACTTAGACTAATCGAAAACTTATTACTATCGTATGACACCAGTGATCATACAGTGGATTTGTTCATGTCTGATCCTTTTGGCCCTTGTCTCCCCAAGATATTCTCTATCCTGCTTTGCACCATCTTATATTATGCATTCAGCTTTCTCGATACCATTTTTCAGTTTAGTGAATCACTTATGTCAGGACAGTTTTTAACATACTATATTGGTGGATTGCCAGTTGAGAAACTTAGATAAGATTGATCGCCCGCGGTGGTGGTGTCCACCGTCCGGTCAGAAAGTGAGGCGATGAAAGCATAATGTTGTCATACCAATAAAATACCTAATCCTCTTCTAGTACGACGTAATGCTCCTTGAATCCCGAAGGCATTGAAGCTGGCAAAGGTGCATGCCTTCTTGAATATCCTAACTGTGCACTAGGGCTTTGAAAGTTGAAAACTGTCGCCTTTTTCTCTCTCTCTCAAGGGTCGTGGCATCACGTGTGCCACGGTTTGAGCAATCGTAGTTACCATATTGTAATTCGCGATTACGACTTGAATCATATAATTAGCGGCGTGTTCAGCTTGTCTCCTTGTGTATGTCTTTCGTACAAGTAGCAGGGTAGGCTGAGAAATTATACAAGCGCGTGTACGCCACATCAGATGAATTCTTCGTGTTCTACTTATAATTTAGGAACATCTAAGTATGAGCCCTTCAATTGAGGATGAGATGGTTGGGAAACTAACCTCTTAATTTCGTCTTCTAGGAGTGGCGTGCTTTCTGATTCCCGGCCATATTTCTAAAAAATTCAGAATTCTCCTCGTTCAGCAATTCGTTTTTTTTGTCATTTCCATATCTCATTATTCATTTTGATCCTCAATTCAGTGAAACATCCGTTTTGTGGTATATCGTGAGTTTAACACGTTTTTTTTCAGTCTAGTTAACCAAAAAACTTTGTTATGTTCAGGACGCAAAGCATTAAGCTTCCTGGAGAAATATTTTCAGTGCAAAGCTGGAGTACAGTTTTGTACACGGCAGAATCCAGACTCCAGAGTATAAATTTACCACAAAAAGGAAGAAAGCTTCAGAAATACTCCTGTCAAGTTTCGTCATGTGAAGAACCAACGTTGATGCAAACAAGCAGAACAAAGGGAGAGAGAAAAATGCAGCGTGGCGTTGATAAATCTGATACGCGTCACCGAGGGCCGGAACAAGTGGCGCCTGCGCGGCAAGCGACATGCCGTGATGACGTTCCGGCTGTAAACGGAGAGCTACAGGAGCATAATTTAAAGGGAGATCACGACACGCATGACCAGTTGTTCAGTGCAGGTCTACGTGATAGGATGGAGAGCGAGAAAAGATCTCTGCTACGGAGGAGTAAAATATGGCGAGGTGAGCATCCCAGTCTGCCCAGCCCGCGCCATTTGTGCTCGTCAAGCTGTATCTTAGCATTTCAACTTTTCAAGCCTTGGAACCCACATCTTTGTTTTTTTTGTCAAATTGGCGTCACTGCAGTTCATCTTCCATAGTTCCATTGATGTTTAGAATACAGTAGCGATTTTGGAATAAATGCTTATTGGCAAAGAGAGTGCAAGTTAATTGTCTCACTGACTTTCGCGCGCAAGAATGTCTGACACAACAAACCAAGTTTACTATGCAATTTACTTTGAGCCGCACAAGTCGCTGCTCGATCGTTTAGCTAATTACTAGTACTGGAGTACTGGTATAAGTATACTAGTCCTAGGAGTAGTAATTTTGCACCCTGTCCAAATCCAAATTAATAAATTGCCATGCTTGTCATCGATATTGCTGTTTTATGGCCTCTTGTCGAGTTAACAATCTGCTTTATTTAGTACTTAATACTAGTTGGTGTCTTGGTGAGTAGACCGAGAGTGAGAGAGGGGGGGATAGATAAAGCCCAACAGAGTACCAGGCAGGGAGAGAGAGACGGGCTTTGCAGAAGAGAGAAGCAAGGTGAGAGCTGAGGAAGCAGCAAGGGAGGAGGTTTGCCGGAGAGGGGACATGCTCCCTCCTCATCTCACAGGTATCCTTTCTCCTCCTCTCTCTCTCCCTGCCTTGCTTCTCTTCTAGGCTATAATCCATGGTTTGTTTCTCCTCCGCTTTGTGACTCTGCTCCAAGTTCCAACCCAAGCTGGCCCGGCTGGTCAGTGGTGTGATGGTGTCTTCCTTGTTGGATCTGGCTGGTTTCTTGGGTTTGAATTGGTTTTTAGTAGATAAGGCGCCGAGATTTGCAGATGCATTCTTGGGTTGAGGCGAGGTGGTAGTTACAGCGTGTCTCTGTGCTCAGAGTAGTAAGAGCCCAAGACATAGCGTAGTGCATGTTCAGTTTGATAGTTCAGCTATTTTATGCTTCTAATTGACTGCGGTTGAGTGGACTGTGAGCTGCTGTGAATTCACTGGCGTTACCGCGTTAGTTCTATTTGTTCAGTCTGTGGTCAGGGGAACTGGACAATGTTGCAATGCTGTAACTGTATTGGATCCGAGTAGAACATAATTAATTTTACCTTTTTTGTATTACTTTTTACACTTCAATTTCCTAATTGTAGAGGTCATAGAATCCAGATGGGAGGTTTTGAACTTTTTAGGGGGTCAGTTGTGAACTTGTGATTTATAATTGATTTTACAATTAAATTTACTTTCCACACAATTGTACATCATGGAATATTGGAAGTACTGAGAACCGTTGGTGTTAGTCCAGAACTAAATTGTATAAGGAATTGGTCACGTCACATAGTTTGATAGCTTCTACATCTAACATGAACGATTGAATTTTTTTAAGAAGTGATCAAGTTTATGTGTAACATATTTGTGGAAAATTCAGACATGTTCTGGCAAATACATGGATCAGGACTACATTCCACATGTCTAGATTGATTGATTCGAGTGAATTTAAGTGGTACACCGTACATAACAGATATGTAAGTTTTCCAATACAAAATATGAAAACTATAGTATTCATTCATGTTTCATTATTTGCTCTCCTTTCAGAAATCAGTATTTCCATATTGGTTGGATCATATTTGTTCTATCTATTATTTAGTCTTTGTGACTGGCTGACATGCTGCTTGCATATATTCAGATAGTAGTACTGAAAAGCAACAGATGAGAAAGCCCATGAGAGGAGATGTAAGGAAAACATGCATGATATTGTTCAATTCTAAGGCACCATTTTTTATGAACTGAAATTATTGTGAAATTCTTGCATTCTAATGGTGTGTTTGGTTTGGATTTTTCAACCAACTTCTCATCTGGAAATCTAAAATCTACCAAATAGCTCAACCCAGAAACCTAGATTCGTAAAAAGCACCATATTTTGTAAATGTAAAATGAAAGTTGTCTGGACCTAGATTTCACATATTCTTAACCCACTGCAATTGTATTTAACCATTAAGTTACATGGTTATTAACTAATTATCCACCATGCCATAAATAAGCGACATCGGTTCATTTGTTTTTCTCAACTCATACTTTACAATTGCTTTTTCATAATCTACATCTCAACCAAAGAGACCATAAATAGAGCCTAATATTGCAAACTCCACTCTTCTAACTCGATGTTTATTTCCTTGTATTGTAGTTTCCATGCAACTAGATTAATAACACCCATTGCATTATTCTGTCAGAAAATGGTACAATAATGATTCGTTTTGGTCATCAAATGCCTGACTACGACTCACCAGCTACCCAATCAACTAGTGGATCTCAAGAAGTGTTTGGAATGAGCGAAGGAAGCCCTAATAAGCAGAATGATCGATCTGGTTTGTACTAGATACATCGCATACCTTTGTTGTATTAGTACACAATCTTGCAATGGGGTGAAAATGGGGTGACCAAGTCTCAGCAGAAAAAGGGTTATTGACGGTTGCACACCTTGTGTGCACTTATACTTCTAAAGTTATGTGACATTTCTTTTTCTTCTTGTACCAATGCTAGGTAATTTTGATGGTTACACAAAGAGTGATGAAGGTAAGATGATGTCAGCTTTATCTCTGGGTAATTCAAGAACTGCGTATGTGCATTCAGCACCTGACCGTAGTCAGCCTTTCGTAAGTTTTTGTCACGCTACACAAATTTTGACCAACCTAAATTTCTTGTTAGGTAAGCCTGTGAATTATGAAAGATGTTTACCTTTTCAGGCCATATCATATCCATATGCTGATTCATTCTATGGTGGTGCTGTGGCAACTTATGGCTCACATGCTATTGTAAGTGATCTTTATGGTATCTAAGGTTTCCTTCATTGCTTTCATTTACTTTCTTGTTCTGGCCATTATCTGCTGCTCTTGACAATATTGCTCATTTACCATTTTGATTCCAACCAAATTTTTGTGTATCTTGACTATTGTGATTACACTGAAAGGCAACTATTTACTCTTTAAAGGCAGCATGCTCTTTCTTCATATGTTGTCATTGCCATCCTACTGATGAGAATGTCTTGATGTTCTTGCATGTGCTAGGCCCAATTTGTTTCCATTCACTGTCTCAGACTCATCCTCATCTCATGTGAATATTCAAACAGATGCACCCCCAGATTATGGGCATGGTATCATCCTCCCGAGTCCCACTACCAGTTGAACCAGCTACTGAAGAGCCTGTATATGTAAATGCAAAGCAATACCATGCGATTCTCCGAAGGAGACTACTCCGTGCAAAGCTAGAAGCTGAAAACAAGCTGGTGAAAAGCCGCAAGGTACTCTCTTTGCTGCTCTTCCTGCCTGTTACCTTGTTAGAATTTCTTTTCTTTTCGAGTGATGCCCCCGTCACTCCCTTTCCTTTATGAATTTTAGTCGACGCAGTGGTGTAACGGTTATGCTTGTGTTCAGCCGTACCTCCATGAATCCCGGCATCAACATGCAATGAAGAGAGCACGGGGAACAGGGGGGAGATTCCTCAACACAAAGCAGCAGTCTGAAGCGTCCGGCGGCGGCGGCGGCGGCGGCGGCGGCACCCCAGATGCCCAGTCAAAGCGGCCTGGCCATGCCGGCATCGCTGCAACTGCAAACGGCGTCCTGTTTTCGAAGCACGAGCACAACGTGTCCAGTCATCTCCACCACCATCGTCATGCGAGAGAGGGCCCTTGAGGAAGGGAAGCAGCAGCGGGAGAAGATTGACGCTGCTGCTGTTGCTACCGTGGCAAATCATCCTTGGCTTATGTGTGGTGGGCGCCCATCAATTCGATCGACTGAGAGATTCTGTGTAAACTGAATATGGCCGGGTGGCTCCTGCGCAACTGTAACTAGGACGCTTGACGTTCGTTCTGTTCCTCCTCTGCATGCGTCATTGGCTTCATTTCGAGACGATGCACTTCTCTGGTCATGCTACACTTGTGACGATGTGTCAAGGACAAAAGTGGCACACTGGCCATGCTACTAATAACTGTTTCCGCCCTTACCCTCCCGCGCATGCCGCCGTCGTCTCTTTGCGCTCTTCCTCCTACGCACGCCACGAGCAGCTCTCCTCGTGCACGGCCGCTCCTCCTGCTCCTACACCACCTATGCCTGATTACCGGTGAGCGCCTCCTCTTGTCGTTCCTCTCTACTGAAAGGTCTCTTAAGCATTGACATCGGAAGTGGTCTCAACTCTCAAGAACAGATTTTGCAGCCCTCCATATTTGGCTGATCCATGGGCCTCATAACATGTGCATCTGATCAAACAATATGGCTTTGAAATGTTTTCATCGCCAAATTGCAGTTAGGTGCTCGTAATTAGAATTGACACCACCTTAGTAAGGTGTTGGCGTAATCTAGAAATACGTAACAAATTTTTAGTGTTTAGAATCAGAACACTCGGAGTGTTGACGGGGATTCGAACTCTGTCCTAAACCTTCAAATAGATAAGTACTTTACCCCTAGGTTCAACCGACCGTTACAGTACTACACAGGGAAGTATATATGAACAATTTAGTAACACTCCATGTGAACATGGCAAGGCACACGTTTTATCGGAAAAAATGAGAAACCCATGGTTTCGAACATCACCTCCGAATTGATTTTGATGTAAACAATCTCCTTGGCGAATTTGGTGAATTGGGCTTCATAATAACAAGCAGTTCCGAGCCATCAGCTTTCGGAGGGTCTTGTGACACTTAAGGCGAAGCGTGGTTCCTGCATTCGGAGGGGCTTCATAGTTATTATTATCGTATTATTAGGGCAAAAGTATTTTTCCCCAATAGTAACATTAATGTTTTAATAAACTATAATATAACCAAATATTGTAATGTAAACAAAATACATTACATTTGTCAACCTAGTAATCTAATACATTGTTATCATTTAGTATTGTAATTAATACTATTAACATTTACTTTTTACATTGAGCTAACCAAATATTGTTCCAAAAATATTTATTTGTACCTCTTTACGTATCGTTGGTTCGCCAATAAGTTTTTTTAATACATCAGGTATATTTATTAAGTACACTTTATAATATTATTTTTTATTAATAAAATGTATTTTTTATCTTTTACTTGCTGTTGTTACTAGTTTATCAAAATTTATTATAAGGGTAAAGTCTCTTACAGATGGAAGAGTACGCTGCCCAATGTTGGAGTATCAACATTCAGCTGCTGCTTTGCTGTGTTGTTGATGTCCAGTGGCGCTTCAACACTTAGGTGGTGTTTGGTTCGATCGATGTAAACGCAAATGTAAATGTGATCAGTTTATAGCGGTAATGGAAATGAAATGACTGATTACTTGATTTGTTTGGTTCGGATGATGGTATATGCAGCGGTAACACCAAGCTACACCCAAATATTCTGGAAAACACACACCTAAAGATCAAATAGAACACTTGACTCAACTAGCATCAGGGAACACACAAATGTTGATCCAACCACGTACTAACTTTAAACAAGATCACAAACAACAGAGGAAAAATCACACGGAAGCAGTAAGATGAGTAACACTTCTGTTACCAAAATCAAGCAAAGGATAGCAAAAATCACACGGAAGCAGTGAGAGAAGGAAGAAAACACCAGGAATTTTAATCAGTCTAATTAGGAAGGGAAGGATTGGATCTGTGAGATTGCTCAGACGTCAGACCTTACAGCTTTGGGCACCAGAATAAATGCAACAAACGCTATGATCATAGGCGCTGGTGAGGGAGTAGCGACCGCGAGGGTCCTTCAAGGTGATGAGCGCCAAAGCAAGGCTGATTGGATGGAAGTCCGAGCCCGGTGACACTATCGTGTGAGGAAGAGGAAAGCACCCATCACTAGTAGGCCAAGAAGAGGAGGACGATGTGTTGTATCGTTATCCCATTAGACTTCTACTCGAGTGTAATGGGCTTTTCCCTGTCCTGTAACAGATTACAATGGAATTTGATTACGGCCCCATCAAAACAAATAATAGTAATGGTATCAATTTACAGCGTAACCGATTACGACCCAAAATTTATTGAACCAAACACCTCCTTAATCTTAAACCCTAAATCACTGGCTCTTCAGTTTTTATTAGAGTATCTCTATTATATTTACTATTATTTCAAATAGCAAATATGATCTAAAAAATATCATTATTATATTTGCTACTTGACTTATTATTTTAGAGACTTTCTATTTTTCTCTCCACACTTGCTACATCTAACAAGTTAACCAAACTTGCTATTCCATTGGGTGTTGAACTTGTTTAATTATTTTTATTTTTTGCATGTATATAAATTGATAGAAAGTCACATTTAACAAGTATATTAGAGTAAATAGCAAAATAATAAGTCAATTTAAATAGGAATACTTATTATTACAATGAATAGTAAGTTAAAAATAATAAGTACAATAAAGATGCTCTTAGAGCATCTTCAAGAGTGACTTTAAAAATTGATTCCCTATATAATTTTTGGGATTTATTTTTAAGAATACAAATAGTTTAAATATGTTTCTCTCCAATAGAGTTTCTAAATTAAAGTACGTGAGTATGTTCCCTACAAGTAGGGAATATAATGATTAATTTTTAGGATCCTTTATTTTTGAGAATCATTTAGAGTATTTATTGGAAGAGATTTTTTAATTCTAATCTCAAAAATTTTGAGAAAAAAACTCTTTAGAACTTCTCAAGGAGATGCTCTTGGCTTTGCAGCAATCCCGCGTCCGGTGCACACGACGGAGACGCCCCGCCGGCGAAGAACAACTCGCCGTCGCCGTCGCCGCACCATCCGTTCGTTCCGCTTCCGCACAGCACGGCAAAATGCGGCGCACCCACCAGTTTGCGCCCCGCTCGTTTCTGCGGCTGCGGGTAGTCTTACTCTGTTTCGTGTTTCCGGGCGGCGCGCGTGGCGCAACGTCTAGAACTCGACTAGGCCAGGGCCCAGGGGAAGAGCCGATCAGCTACCGGTCAACCTATGACTAGGTCTACTGTTGGGTGATCCGTGCGTGTGTGTTTTGTCAACCGTCGCATGTCTACGAGATCCTCTTCCGAATCCGGAGCTCATCGTACCTCATCCAAGCAGTAGGCAGCTCGATCACATAATAAAATAAATAGTATGCTTCGTGTGCATGTCTTTTCCACGTGTGCCTCCAAAGGCACTTCCTCCGTCCAAAAAGATTGAATCCAACCAATTAGAGATGGCAATAACCCGAGTACCCGATGAATTTTATTCGATAAGAAGATGGATGTGGAACAATATCTTCACCCGTGGGTGCCTTATTGGGCAAAAACCGCGGGTGTGGGTGCGACTGCATAGTACCCGTACCCACTTACCCGCGGGTAAAATACACCTGAAAGCCCATGTACATTTCTCTACAAATTCAGCTCATTCGTAATATGCTGGTGGTGACTTGATATTAATGTGGAAGTAATATGCTCTAATGATCTATTAGACTATATTTGTTGGTGTAAATCGTTGTTACTTATAGATGCATATGTTATTTTTCAGTGATATATTTATGATTTATGGTGGGTCTGAAATCCGGTGTGGGTTACCCGTCAGGTACAAATACCCGCGCAGGTGCGAGTGTGGGTAAGTTTTTGTACCTGCGAGTAGGTGCGGGTTTTGTAGCGGATGAATTTTTATCTGGCAGGTGCAGGTGTGGACGGATAATACTCAGCACGTGTATACCCGTTGCCATCTCTACGACCAATGCTCCCAAAAATAAAACGAAAGGGGGCTCGCTCCAGTAAACCATACAATAACTCGTACCAAATTTCTGGGCCTTAACCATGGTGCCAGATCGCACATACATTGACGGGCTCTATGGTTTGCAATCAACCAAACAAAATTTTTACCGTGTTTAAACAGTAATTAAGTTGTACCATTAAGTATATTTTACTGATATTATTATACATTCAATTTTGTCTATCGATTTAAAATAATAAATTAGTAATTTATATTTATAATATTATATATAGTCGTTATTAACGGATTTATATTTATCTATCTATTTCCCATCTCTTAACACCCCTCTAGTACCGTTTGTATGCAATGTTGTGTGTTGGGTGCGTTTAGCGGGAATTCAACTTCAGTTTCTTTATCTTATGAAGCTAAAATCAAGCTAAACACTTTTTCTTAAGAGTAATCCCGCTAAGATTATTCACAATGGAGGTTTCACAGTATTAATTGCCATGCACATCATATTTTTTTGCTGACATGACATTCAATTAATAAGAAAAGAGAATGAAGTAGTGTTATCGCTATGACATGGTGCTAACCCGTTACAAGACGGATAAAACGAAATGAAACGTCCACTGAGAGCCAAATTGTTTCATCGGAGAGAGGGTATTTCATGAGAGCTAGTTGTATTTAATTACACTAGTTAGCCTAAAAAAATATGAAATGAAACTGCAAAACTGATCTAAACTTTTAGGAAACAGTATTATGAAACTCATCATTGTGAATAACCTAAAAACATTCTAAAAAAATAAACTGAAGTAGTGAAAGAGGGTTCTTCAAATGTTTACCCTAATTCTAAAGGGGAAGTATCCTGTGCACATCGTCTGGCCGTGCACATGGTGCACATGTGAGATCTCTACCTTCAATCTGTAATCCAACGGAAAACAGCAGGTTATTCACAAATTCTCAAATTCCAAAAGTGTGGATTTAAGGATCATAACTCCCTTCTTTCTTTTTTTAGCGTTGCGAAGACTGGACGCAGTCACGCCGCAGGTGGCCCCAGACACCGACGACGCGCGACCTGCCGGGCTAGTGGCTAACCGGCCGCAAGCGTCGATCGCCCACCGGATAATTCCCCCAACCGTGCCGAGCCCGCTTGTGCCGATTCACGGCCACGTCTCGCCGATAACGACGCGCGACGCGCGACCGCTCCCTCGCTCTCGCCACACACCGCCGCCGCGAGGGGGAAAAAAACCACGCGCTGACGCGCGCGCCCACCGCAAGAGCCTCTTGCCGGGCCGCATCGCCACCGCCGCTACTCCTTCCTTCCTCCGCCGTGCCCTCCCCTCCTCCAGCTAGACCGACCGTATCTTGTTCTCCAAGCTCTGTAGCTAGCGAGCTAGCGAGCTCCGGCTCGGCGGCTTGTCACGCCTGGATCTGCCCGCTCGGGGAGCCGCTGCTTCGGAGGGAGGCGCTGCCGGCCGGGCCCGGGCGTCCTAGCGATGCTGCAGCTGCTGATGGCGCTCGCCTTCTCGGCGGCGCCGCTGACGCTGTACGTGCCGCCGGTGCGGAGCCTCAGCCTCTTCGTGGAGGCAATCGAGGCGGTCTGCCGCGAGTGCGCGCCGTACTCGCAGGGCGCCATCTTCCGCTTCCGCCTCGGCCTCTCCCGCATCCTCTCCGGCCTCGCGCGCGCCCTCCGCTAGGCCGGCCGGCCGGCCGGCCAACTCAACCACGGTGACACCTCTCCTCCCTCTGATAGGCCGATCGAAACGCACGCCCCCTTGTGCTGCGATGGTGAAGCTCTTCTTGGCTCTCACATCTCAATTGCGCCTTACTCCTCTTTGCCCCCTCTGTAGTTTTTTCTTAGTTTCTTTTCCCTTTTCTTGGTGGACGATTGGTTGCAGCATGTAGACAGGGGAACGATCCATGTTCATAATAATCTGTCCAAAGGGGATCGAGATTTTGTGTGCGAGTTTGAGATTGTTCCCCCAAGAACATCATGTGCTTTGTATAATTGGGAAAGTTTCTGCCTTTTCGTAGCCGAGCTTGAGATGATTAGAGCATCCAAGGATTCTGTAAATCTCACTAGGGAGCTCCCTATGTCCCTACACACATTATTGCTCCCTATATTTCTTTTATCCAACCCACCATCTAAATCTCACTCTCTTTATTTCATCCTCTAAAATTAGAAAAAAATTGAGTAACTATCCTCCAATTAGATAGAAATTGAGAATGTCATTAATCTGAATTCTTAAAATTCTATCTAAAATAGTGTATCGACAAATTAAAGTTACTGAATTTTAATTACAGTGAGACATAGAGTTCCTTGAGACGCTGTTAGAAGCCTTTGACTTTGATTTGATCGATTTACAGTTTCTAAAAAAAATCTTTTGATCCATCTGCTCCATCTTTGTATGTTCAATCTAAAGAGGAAACTCCAAGAACTCCCGCTAAATTTCCCCAAAGTGGTAGTTCCTAGGAAACAATGGACAGAGAAAAAACTCCGTGACAAACTGGGCACGGCATTAGGTCTGACGAGCTGGCAATTGATGGGGACTTTTCGCCGACGCGGCGGTTCATCGCAATTTTTTTCTTCAGTAGCCATTTGGTTTCTCGTTTGGCCAGCTCCCGGCGTGCCAACAATGACGGGCGCAAGTGGTGTCATGTCACGGAGGATTTCGCCTTTGGGATCTAATATGTTGCTGCATTTGCATCTGGGTAACCAAGAGGCGACACCTTCCGATTTGCTTGGGTGTTTTACGTGTAAAACAAGGGGGGAAAGTAGAGGCATCGGCGAAGTTCTTTGCTCGTGAAATCTGTAAGCTTGTAGAATGGACGCGTCACCGATCATTATATTGTTCCATCTCAACCGCCGCCGGATCGACGCCGGCGTGTGCACTGTGCAGTGTACTGGTTGTTACTTTGAGTGGTACTGGTACGACTATTTTTGTCGTCGCAGGGCTTTCATTGTTGTTGAACCGCGATGCCTCGTTGGCACCGTTGACTTGTATGCAGGGATGGAGCTTGGAGCCACACAAGCCTATCAGTGCTTAAACTAAGCACGGGATGAAAAACCAAATCTGTGATTAGTATTTTTTTAATGACTGTATGTATTTTTTTCATCTCATAATATTATAATATTATAAATTAGGATCGAATTTTGATATTTCGTAGTATTACTAGTTACAGTATTACGAAATGAATGGATTGCACGCTTAATCCTAATATATATATATATATATATATATATATATATTCTTTAACGTAGAAATCAATCAACAAATGTCTAAACATAATATGAAAGATTAAATGGTGTACTACACTCAACTAGAAGTACCAAATCGTCAGAATTAAGCTCTTGGTGAGCTAAAAATAACACATGAGAGAGAGCTTAATGGAGCCCAGCTCAATTCTGCCTGAACCAGCGACCAGCACTGTGCATTTTTGGTTGCGTGTCGCAACGAAATCGATGGCTGGTGGACTAAACTGATCGTCCAACAAACTTCATGATACATCGTTCTGGTTTGGCATACAGACAAGACGAAAAAGGGATCAACATATGGCAAGCATGATAGAAACCCTCGTGCACCAACATTATCCTGAAAATTTACAGCGTACAATTGGTAGTATTTATCTCATGATGTATTAACAGCATAAAACTGAACTAACTTTGGTATCTACACACTTCGGCTCATCGATGGAAGGAGACCCTTCGTGTGATTTCCTGCTTGATCGGGCAGCAAAACGTCGATAATTCGTGTCATGTCAATTCTTGAATGGGCATGATGCTCAGCTACCTCTTTTCTCCAGAGCCCAGAGGCGAGCTTTTGTCTCCTTCGAAACGCCAATCTCGCCATAAACCAACATCTTTCGAAGAAGCCCCTGAGCCCCGAGTTCCTGAGGCTGTAGAATCGTATCTTCTGGAACTCCACGATTCTTGGTCTTTGCAGGGCTGACGTGTAGCTTTGTAGAATCAAAGTCAATTGAAGGTTGGAGGAGTATGGTGATATCAAGCGACCTCGATTGGTTCCTGTTCTGATTTCACGATATGTTCCAAGTTCATAATCTTTACTGGTTTCCCCAGTCTGGACTTATCCTCCATTCTAGCAATTTCTAACGCCCTTGCACAGACAGGAAATTTCATTTGGTCCCATGAATCAAGAATTATGCCTGATCCAAGGCATAAATTGTCACGGTAGAACGCCGCAAACTGTCCAGCTGCTAAACCCTGATCGTCTTCAGATAGATGCACCACCAAAACAACTCCATTTTCTGTTTGCTCTTGTGTCACGGTGCAATTATGAAATTCTGGACTATGGCGTACCTGATATTGCAATAATTCATATTAGCATCTGCATATACAGATTTCAATGTGGCAATTGATAAAAATGTTAAATATGCACTGTACAAATAGCAGCTTGATTAAGTGCCAGACATTTGGCATTGGTTTGAAGCTTGCAGCAATTTCCTATTTCCCCAAAAAATTGTGAATTATGATTGCCGATCGAGTTTAGAATTAATCAGTTTCAGGATGGCTTACCTAAACTCAGGGAAAAACCAACAGGATTTGTAAAGTCACTCTTCTACCCCAGCACCTAAACATCAAAACTAGGAGGCAATTTGGCCATATTCAATGGCAATAACACATGAACTACTGATCACATGAAAAAAGGTGCTTCAATGCTAATCCAAGGAAAAAGTATAAAATATGTTTGATAGCTCAACATGCTGTTAAGCTCAGAGTAGCACAACAGATTCCCATCTTCCAAAAGCACCATAATGATTGCTGTTTTCTTCAAGTCCAGGAAAATAATTTTACGGTAAGAATTTTATACTCGTAAACTCAGCGTTCTAAAAGCCAATGCAGGAAAAAAGCCTAAATTAATCCTGAAATTAATTTCTAAAATTCAAATTTGTCTTATAAGACAAGCGCAGTGAGGATAGTTTGTTACTCTGATACCTTGCATTTAAGTTGCTCGTTGTTTGTGGGTCCAGAATTGCAAAACCAGTTTAGCAATCCAACACGGAATGTTCGCCTCCTCTTATCCAGTGAATAGTAATTCCTTGATACGAAAACTACATTGTTTTGAACATCTTTCTCAACCACATACCTGCAAAAGATAAGTTATGTAATTCATTTGATGGATTTTTGGATAAATAGATCACTGTTACATATGGAAAACAATTCTACAAATGTGTATACAGAGCAAAACAATAGTTTCCATTGAATATTGTGGGAAATACAGATTTATTTAGGTAATGACGTCTAGTATACAATACAAGAGTTTGGTATTTTCCAAAAGATAGTGAATAGTGCATACCAGGGTCCTCCAGGAAGGCGCAATCCCTGTCGCTGACCAATCGTATAAAACCAAAACCCACGGTGTGTCCCTAGGTAGTCTCCACTTTCAGCTTCCAACAGTACTCCCTCCATCTCTCCTATATGTTTTTCAACAAACTCACTAAATTTGACCTAGAAAGAGAGTGTTTTTAGCTACAATGAGACAACTGAAGGAGAAATAGCATAAGTGTATTTTCCACTAACTACAGAAAAGCAATTACTTTGCCAAGAAAACATATCCCCTGGGAATCCTTTCTGTCTTGGTTGGGTAGGTCCATCTGAGCAGCAAGACTGCGCACTTCATCCTGCAAAATATTATGTTAATTTAGAAAAGTCACTTGCAGAATCCCATCAAAATTAAATATAATTTGTTGATAAATTATCCAACCTTTGTTATACATCCCAGTGGAAAGAGAAGCCTTCTAAGCTGAGTCTGAGATAGATGTGAAAGGAAATAAGTTTGATCCTTGACCTGAAATAACAATGGTCCACAAGGTGATTTCAGCTGAACAATATTGTTAAGCAAATTATCTGGTTTTGTTTCTTCTTTTGTCCAATGTCCATGTTTCCTAATTGGACAACACAAAAGTAGCATCATATATATTTTTGTGTGGAAGGCAAAGCACCTTGTCTTTTGAAAGTTGGAGTTCGGATGGCCCTTCAACATTGGCAAGTGATGGATGAACTACATGTGCATAATGTCCAGAAGCTATATAATCAAATCCCATATTTTCAATAGCTTCTAAGAAAGCCCCTGCAGCAAATAAATAAAAGCAGGACCTAAGTTTAAAAAATGAGCTTCACTTCACAGTCAAATATCCATAGTAGAAGTGTACAGAGCCATCACAGTACAATGTTCATACCAAACTTAATTCTTGTGTTGCAAAGAACATCAGGGTTCGGAGTACGGCCACTGCGATACTCGTTAATTATGTGAGACACCTAGATATAAACATTTGCAACTTTTTTTTCAGAATGGATAACGTAGCAAGTGCTCTGTACAAGGTTCAAGGGTAAAAATGCTCAAATGAATCTTACCACGTGGTTCCAGTACTCATCAGATAGATGAACAACCTCCAATGGCACATCGATCTACAAAATCAACCATTAGACCACAGACCACTAAATTAGACAAAACTAGTGTATATTTGTTGTGCAGCAGCTATTTAATCAAACTCCATGTTTGGGCTGAAATTTGAACGATGATACCTTGTCACAGACGGCTTGTGCATACTTCAAATCGTCATCCCAAGGGCATTCGGACCAAAAGTTCCGGTAATCTTCCTACAGATTAAGCACTCAGCTACACAACAGATCATGCAACTCAGCGCGGCTGCGAACACAATGAGGTAAGCGTATGTACCTGGAACCATATTTTGAGGTAGAAGGCGGTGCAGCTGTGGCCGGCGGCGTGGAGGAGGCGTAGCGCGACGCTGCTGTCGACCCCGCCGCTCACCAGCACCGCCACCCGCAGCGGCGCGCTCCCCGCTGCCGCGCACCGCAGAAGGCGCTCCTCCCTCACGCACACATCCCCAGCGGCGCTGGCGCTGGAGCTGGACGGTGAGGCCCCCGGCACCGGAGGCGTGGAGGACGAGATGGCGCGAAACGGCCACGCCGGCAGGCGGGAGCGGAGTAGAGATTTAGGGTTCAGACGGAGGCGGCTCCTGTAGAGGAGCGGGCGGAGAGCGGGGAGGGTGGAGACCGCGCGCAGCATGGGCGGCGGGTCGAGCAAGCTCTCGGCGGGCGGCGGCACTTCTCCCTGTTCTGTTCTGGATTGGATTCTCTCTCAACTCGGAAGGTCGAGCTTTAGGGAATCAGGGGGCGTTCGATACGGGGGCCTCACGTAATGTTTTAGATTAGATGTTATTTAAAGTATTAAATATAAATTATTTACAAAATCTATTTATAATCAGTGAATTATTCACGAAACGAGTCTTAATGAACCTAATTACGCCATGATTTGACAATGTGATGTTATATTAAACATTTGCTAATTATGAATTAATTAGGCTTAATAAATAACCCTTCAATTCTGCAATTATTTTATAATTAGATCACGTTTAGTCTTTTAAATTGATGTCCAAACATCCGATGTGACACGGGCTAAAATTTAACCCAGTATCTAAACACCCACTTAGACCAGTACTGGATGCATTTCAGACGGGAGAATTCAGATTTATCTTTCACGTCTTAATAATACGTAGGTTAAGAGTGTAAAACCTGAATTTCAATCTAAACGATGGTGTGGGATGAATTTTTTTCATTTCAGAATCACGCTTCTACAATCTAGTGTGAAAGCATCAAACTTTTCGAGAGTTAAATTCGTAGAAAACATAAGATTATGATAAACAACTATTGAGTTACGTACTCGCGTGCATCAACTAATTCAACTTAAAAATTTAAACTAATGAGAAAAGATAAATAATTCACTTTATATTTAAATACTCCTTTCGGACTAGACTCATCAAGTCTCTAGTGTGAAATAGAAGTGAACTACAATTTTTTTTTATTTCATTGTGTGCAAGTCAGGATTCAAACTAGAGACGTCTAGTTCGTCTTTACCGGTCAAGCCATTGTCTACCTCTATCCTTACCGTTTATGTCTCATTGATATTATTTGATACGGTGATAAAATGAGTAAATAAGATTAAAAATAATTAAAATGAGCAAAGTGATAAATAATTAAACTAGATAAAGTTTAGGATACAAATAATTGAAGTCAAAATTTACGATGACAAATAATCGAATATTTAATTTTTGTTTTTCATACTATAACTTAGGAAAAGTAATTGATTTGACTTTCTCTCAGTTAATTAGATTTGATAAGGACTTGTTTGTGACTGCTCTGTAGCATTGAAATCTGCTCCACTTTATGGATGGCACACAAGTATTTTTTATCTAACTCTATGGGCAAGTTAAAAAACTTTATTTGCAAATTATCTCTTAATGTACTCCACAAAAAACACATAGAGTTGTACCTCAGATCTTACTTTTTTTTGATATGAAAACTTGAGCGAGATCTATTTGGGTAGACATTTGTAAAGTGGAGCACTAAAACATGGAGCGGAGTGGTCCCAATTCCCAAACATACACTAAATTGTCTCCAAAACCCACGATCCAATTCCTCACCATTTTTTAAGAAGACTACGAACTCGATTTTATTTGAAAACCATTTTTTTTGTTTTTTTCCGGAGCATTTCTCAACTTCAAAGTTCTATCTCTGATTCTATCAAGTGTCACTGACATATGAAACCTACTATAATCACTGACAGTAGTATTTTTCAAATTATAAAAAATTATAATGTCATTTTTACAAAAATTCCTTCTATCAAATGCTATTCACGTTCCTTTCAAATTCCCATTTTTACACGTGCAATCTGGATACTTCAACAAAGCAGCAGCACGATAGAAGGGTAGCACCAGCACTGCCGCTGGCCGTGAATGGCACCTGATCCCATCCTAAAACCCTCGAGCCATGTCGCTCTCCACGCTTAACCACGCCGCAGCCGGTGGCGGCGGCGGGTCTGGGAAATCCTTTTCCCCGGCTTCCCCGGCGGCGCCGTCCGTACGCCTGCGCCTACCAAGGAGAAGGCCTTCTGCGCTTGCTGCCGTATCTACAGCGGCTGTGGAGGCGGACCCCGCGGCGGACAGGGTCTCGGCGCTGAGCCAGGTCTCCGGCGTGCTGGGTTCGCAGTGGGGCGACGAGGGGAAGGGAAAGCTCGTCGACGTGCTCGCCCCCCGCTTCGACATCGTCGCGCGGTGCCAGGTGACGAGATACGATTTGTTACGACGGTTGCTCTAATCCATGCCCGATTGCTTGTTTGTTGGCACTACTGTATGTTCTAGTGAGAAAAACTTAGACCTTCCGACTTCCATATTCGTCGGAAGGGATCCTCGGAGTCGAAGTTGTTTTGGTGGATTGATGTTTGATCCGGATGATAGAATCATATATTCCTAGAAATTGAGCTTGTTCAGGTGTTACATTCGTGGTTGCTATGGTTTAGGAATCATCGCATAGAACCTTGTTTTATCTATGAAGTATGTACAACAGAATAGATTTGCCATCTCGTAGCTCGGTAGCTCCCCTTTGTTTTATTGAGTTGTAGATGATGAATTTTTACATGTCCTAGAAGGTGGCTGGAGATTCGGTGTGGTGGTACCAAAAAGGCCTGGGTGTTTGATATTGGTGATAATTTCCCCTTCATATGGATGTAAAGCAAAATGAATTGTTGCAACATCTGGTCACAAATCATGCATGTTGGCACACATATTAACTTACTTCCTTGCGGTAGCTTCTGAATCCAGCAGAAAAGCATAGTAACCATTTCATTTCATAAGAAGTGCACGGCATGTGTGGTGCTATACTGCTATTATGTGTCTTAGATAAAATGTTTGAGTTGATTAACTCTGTCATGAGATCAACCAGTGTTCTAAAAGGTGGAACTAGGCGGGCGCCTAGGCGGGAAAAGGCGCTGGGCGCCACCCCAGCGCCACGCGGAGGGAGGCTGGGCGGGCGGAGGCGCCTAGGCGGGTCAACCGCGGGCCTAGGCGCCCTGGGCGGCTATGGCGCCGCCTATTCCCTGAACCAGCCACCATGTGCCATCGGCCGTCCGCCCCCATGCACCACTCGCAAGCTCTCCGGCGCCGTGCGCCATGCTCCAGAGGGGAGTCTCGAGCAGAGAATGTCGCGGCCGGAGGGGGAGATAGGGGAGGGGAAGAAGACGCTTGAGCAGAGCATGTCGGGGCCAGAGAGGGAGATAGGAGAGGGGAAGAAGACGTCTGGAAGAGAAGCAGTCGGAGGGGGAGAGAGGGGAGGGAAAGAAAGGCTGGGAAGAAAAGTGACCAGAGGGGGAGAGGAGAGGGAAAGAAAAGGGAGTGGAAGAGACACCAGTGGGGAACCGTGCGGGAAATTAATGAGGACGCCTTGAAACTAGACAAACATCTCGGAAGCAGTAAAATTAATGCCTCGTAACTAGGAAAAATCTTTGGAACTCACAGGAACATGAAAAAAAAGGAGAAAATGGGCAGAATATAGGCGCCGCCTAGGCGCCGCCTAGGCGCCGCCTAGGCGCGGCTAGGCGCTGGGCGCCGGGTCGCCGCCCGACTAGCGCCTGGCGCCAATTAGAACACTGAGATCAACTGTATTTTACATCTACAGCTCTTGGGTAGTTTGTGGATTACTTGTTCTGATATTACATCCCTGTCCAATGTGCAATAGATGCACGTGCCAAACATCTCAAAGTAATAGTGGTCTATTATTTGTAGTATTCTATGCACTAACTGTTGTTTGATAACCAAAAGGTGTTGTTATTGACTATGGCTTCCCTAGGAGGCCATATAATTTGTACTAGTTGGTTGTTGGTCTTATGCATTGTCAAGGACCTTATGGTTCAAGGCAGCAGTGCCTCGGCTACGAAGCTCGTAGCCTTGGCTGGTAAAGGCGCCGGGGTTTTTGCCTAGCTGCCCAATGGTGAGGGGGGGAGAGAGAGATTTCTGGAGGAAGAAGAGGAGTAGAGAAGTATGTTCTTTGTTACTTCTCAAAGGTGCCATTTACATCTCCTTTATAGGCATTCAGCCAACCCACACCCAGCTAACAGCCAACTCAACATAGCAACAGAATTTAACAGAAATCCTAAATGACTTTCTAGACCCTCATGTTGCCTTGCAAACCATGCCTCAAGCTAGCTGCCGGCGTTGGTACTGATTCCCCCACATGACATCTCTCCCCCCTTTGACGAGCAGCTCGTCCTCGAGCTGAAATTCTAGATAGCGAGTGATGAAGTTGTCGGTGTCCTCCCATGTTGCTGAAGCTGCGGTTTGGCCCTTCCAGAGGACAAGAAGTTGGTGTACCCCCCTGGCGAGATGAGAGCGAAGGACTTGATCTGGTTCTGGTATGACGGCGCCATGGTGGATGTGTGGAAGTGCTGGTGGGGCGTCCGGGGGTGTGCCAACAAACCGCTTCAGGAGCCCAACATGGAAGACGTCATGAAGACATGCTCGGGGAGGTAGCTCTAGTTGATAAGTGACATCATTGATGACCGCAATGATGCGGTAAGGCCCATAGAAGCGTGGCTTCAGCTTCCCTGCTGCTGGTACTGCAAGGGAATGCATAGCACGGTGGTGTAACCTGAGCCATACCCAAGCGCCAACCTCAAACTGGAGATCCCTGTGATGTTTGTCATAATGATGCTTATAGATGGACTGGGCCTGTTCAAGGCGGAGACGAACGTCGGCGAGAAACTCGTCACGTTCTTCCATGGTCTTAGCCACTGCTGCCACCCTTGTCTCACCCGGCTCATAGGAGCGAATAGATGGAGGGTCACGACCATACACCACCCGAAATGGCGTGTCACGGAGTGATGACTGGTAAGCAGTATTGTAGATGTACTCTGCCCAAGGAAGCCAACGCAGCCATTGACGGGGACGATCACCCGTGAAACACCTCAAGTACATGATGATCACTTTGTTGGCAGCCTCCGTTTGCCCGTCGGACTGGGGGTGAAAAGCCGACGTCATCTGAAGTTTGGTCCCAACCAGACGCATCAATTCCCGCCAAAATAATGAAGTGAAGACTGGATCCCGATCTGAGACCATAGATTGGGGAATACCGTGGAGACGGACAACTTCAGCAAAGAATACCTGAGCTACTGACTCCGCCGTATATGGATGTGCGAGGGGAATAAAGTGGCAGTATTTGCTGAAGTGATCTACCACGGTGAGGATCACAGATTTGCCTCCTACTCGTGGAAGAGCCTCGACAAAATCCAGCCCAATATCCGACCATACTGTACTGGGCACAGGTAATGGTAGGAGTAATCCCGCCGGATGAAGATGGTCTGATTTGAAGCGTTGACATGTGGAACAGGCTCGAACATATTCCTGGAGTGCTTGCCGGAGATTGGGGGAATGGAAGTCACGGCGTACTCGATACAGAGTGCGTTGAACCCCCTCATGGCCATCATCATGTATGCCGGCAATAAGTTCATGGAGTAGTGGTGATGATGGGGGGATGTAAAGTCGACTGTTGAAAGCCACCAAGTCATCAATAATCGTCCAGGAACCCGAACGTTGGCCTGCAGAAATCTCGTCTTTGAGTGCCACTAAGGCTGGGTCAGTGGCATAAGTCTCACGGAGGCGAGTGACGAATTGAAACCCTGGTCCAGAAATGGCAAAGATGGCCGGCTCATCTGTATCGCGTCTGGACAGAGCATCTGCTACTGTGTTTGTGCTGCCAGCTTTGTACTCCACCGAGAAGTCAAAACCCAATAATTTGCCTACCCAATGGTGTTGTGGTATGGTGGCGAGACGCTGATCCAGTAAATATTTGAGGCTAAAATGATCTGTGCGCACCAAGAATTGACGACCCCACAGGTATGGTCGCTAGTGGCGGATAGCAAGCACTAGGCCAATCAGTTCACGCTCGTAGGCTGCCAGCGAGCGGTGTCTCGGTGCCACTGGTCTGCTGAAAAAAGCGACTGGGTGTTGTCCTTGCAGGAGAACAGCATCAAACCCATGTGTCGATGTGTCGCATTCGACGATGAATGGTTGGCTAAAATCGGGCAATGCCAAGACTGGTGCTGTAGCAACAGTAGTTTTAAGTGCTATAAATGCTGCATCGGCCTCCGTAGACCAAGAGAATCCGTCCCGACGAAGCAGGGCAGTAAGGGGTGCAGCTATTGACCCAAAATCCTTGACAAACTTGCGGTAATATCCTGCAAGTCCGAGGAAACCACGCACCCCTCGAGCCGACCGGGGCACCGGCCAATCCAGCACGGCCTGTATCTTAGCCGGGTCCATGGCGACACCATTGGCAGATATGATATGACCCAAGTAGGAGACAAAATCTGTCCCAAATTGGCACTTCGAACGCTTGACGAAGAGACGGTGTCGATGTAGAATGTCGAGGACAGCACGTACGTGACGAAGGTGATCTGTCCATGTAGTGCTGTATATGAGGATATCATCAAAGAAAACGAGAACAAACCGTCGGAGGAAGGGCCGGAGTACATTGTTCATGAGGGCCTGGAATGTGGCAGGGGTGTTGCACAATCCGAACGGCATCACCAAAAACTCATAGAGGCCGTCATGTGTGTGAAATGCTGTCTTGTCAATGTCCTTCTCACGCATCCGAACTTGATGATAGCCCGAGCGGAGGTCCAACTTAGAGAAGAAACGTGCACCGTGAAGCTCGTCAATAAGTTCATCCACCACTGGAATGGGGTAAGCGTCCTTGACTGTAATGGCGTTCAAGGTCTTGTAGTCAACGCAGAAACGCCAAGTGCCATCTGCCTTCCTTACCAATAATACTGGTGATGAAAAAGCCGATGAACTCCTACGGATAATGCCTTGTGTCATCATAGCAGTACATTGGCGTTCCAGTTCATCCTTGTGTGCCACTGTGTACCGATAGGGCCGAACAGCCACAGGTGCTGCCCCTGGAATTAATGTGATGCCATGATCACATGAGCGAGGAGGTGGCATCCCGGTAGGCTCGGCAAATATACTGGAAAATGCCTCCAACAGTGCTGTCAACAAGTATGCAGTAATGCAAGTCTTGAGTGATGGACTTGGAGGCCCTGGCTTGCCATTCCAGAGAACATGGTGATCATCCCTCCAGAAGGACATGGTGAGGGCGCCAAAATCCCAGAGGATAGGGCCTAATGAGGCCAGCCACTGTGTACCCAGTACCACATCATAGCCGGCAAGTGGAAGAGCGAAGAAGTCACTAGCAAATTCTTCGCCATGAATGGAAAAAACCACGCTGCGGTAGACGCCCGGACATGAAACATGGTCGCCATTTGCTACTGTAACCCGCAGCGAGCCCCCTGACCGAAGCTGCAATGAAGTGCGGGCAGCCGCATCCTCAGCCACAAAGTTGTGTGTAGAGCCCGAGTCTAGGAGGGCGAGGAGGGAGATACCACCGAGCTGAATACACAGTTGCATTGTCTCACTGGTATGAATTCCAGTGATTGCATGCACTAAAATCTGTGGTTCGTCAATAGGCAAGTCTTCTGCCGTGGGATCTTCCTCATCATCGCCGGGTGCCAAGTCAAGCAGAAAAATATGTTGGCACGCCCGGTTGTGGCCACGAGTAAACTTCTCGTTACAGTTGAAACAAAGGCCAAGACGACGCCGTTCTTCCATTTCCCGTTGAGACAGATGCTTGACCGGCCGTCCCTCCACTGTTGCATGTGGCTGTTGAGAAGGAGCCACCACTGGGTTAGACACCACTGGAGCTGATCGTGGTACTGGTGTAGGGAGGATACCCTTCTTATTGTATTGCCGAACATGAGATGTGGGATGTCCGGCATGCTGTTCTCTCAGCTCCAATTTGCGGGCAAGACCCATGGCAACAGCGAGCGACTGTGGATTCAGTAACTCCACATCCAAGCTCAGGGGTGGCTGCAAACCTGCAGTGAACAACTGCACTTTCTGGTTTTCTGAAAGCGCGCCTGCCCGGGGAAGTAAAGCCTCAAACCGATCCTGATAATCGACCACTGATCCCGTACGTTTGCAGGCTGTTAGTTCCCCCAATGGATTGGATCGCAATGGTGGCCCGAAGCGCATGTTCAGCAGCTCAGTGAAGCGACGCCATGGAGGCGTACCTTCATCGGCCTGAATCTGCATGAACCAGAATTGAGCCCCAGCCTCCAAATTGTATGAGGCCATCCACACCTTCTCCTCCTCCGCTATGCGCTGTTGGCGAAAATATGATTCACATCTATTGATGAACGCCAGCGGATCAGACTTCCCATCGAACTTGGGGAAATCCATTTTCTGGAACCGAGGTGGCCGCTCTGTGATGTACTCGCCGCCATGAATGCCCTTGTGTCCTGACGATGTGGAATCAGTGTTGCGGTGCTCTAGCGACTCAATTTTAGACTGCAACGTCTCCACTGATGCAGTCAATTTGGCGATGAGCAACGTGAGATCAGTTGTGGTTGGTTCTGCCATTTCCGGAGATGCAGCAGGACGTGAGGCAGGAGTCAGAGAAGAAGAAGATGATGCAGACCTCGTCAGTGCGGTGGTGGATCGCCTAGAAGCTGATACCAAGTTGTCAAGGACCTTATGGTCCAAGGCAGCAGGGCCTCGGCTACGAAGCTCGTAGCCTTGGCTGGTAAAGGCGCCGGGGTTTTTGCCCGGCTGCCCAATGGTGAGGGGGAGAGAGAGAGATTTCTGGAGGAAGAAGAGGAGTAGAGAAGTCTGTTCTTTGTTACTTCTCAAAGGTGCCATTTACATCTCTTTTATAGGCATTCAGCCAACCCACACCCAGCTAACAGCCAACTCAGCATAGCAACAGAATTTAACAGAAATCCTAAATGACTTTCTAGACCCTCATGTTGCCTTGCAAACCATGCCTCAAGCTGGCTGCCGGCGTTGGTACTGATTCCCCCACATGACATGCATAGTTCCCTTATATCAGTGTACTTTATTTGTTATCAGGGTGGAGCAAATGCTGGGCACACTATTTACAATTCTGAAGGAAAGAAATTTGCCCTCCATCTTATTCCATCTGGTATTCTTCATGAAGGAACACTATGTGTTGTTGGCAATGGAGTAGTGATCCATGTTCCAGGTTTTTTTTGATGAAATTGATGGTCTTGAATCAAATGGAGTCAATTGCAATGGAAGAATATTAGTCTCTGATCGGGCACATTTACTCTTTGATCTGCATCAGGCTGTAGATGGACTTAGAGAAGCTGAGCTTGCTAATTCCTTTATAGGGACGACTAAGAGAGGCATTGGACCATGCTATTCCAGCAAGGTCACACGAAATGGTCTGCGAGTCTGTGATCTAAGGCACATGGACACTTTTGGGGATAAGCTTGATGTCCTGTTTGAAGACGCTGCTTCAAGGTTTGAAGGCTTCAAATACAGCAAAAGTATGCTCAAGGAAGAGGTTGAGAAGTACAAAAGATTTGCAGAGCGCTTGGAACCTTTCATTGTTGATACTGTTCGTGTGTTGAATGAATCAATCCAGCAGAAGAAGAAAATTCTGGTTGAAGGTGGTCAAGCAACCATGTTAGATATCGATTTTGGAACTTACCCATTTGTGACTTCTTCTAGCCCTTCAGCTGGTGGGGTATGCACTGGTCTTGGGATTGCCCCAAGGTGTGTTGGTGACCTGATTGGAGTGGTAAGTTAAAACTATTATAACTGAGACCTCTTTTTTCATATAATGTTTATTTATTCCAATATTTCACATTCAGGTAAAAGCTTATACAACAAGGGTTGGTTCTGGTCCTTTTCCAACTGAATTGTTTGGAGAGGAAGGCAATCTCCTTAGAAATTCAGGAATGGAGTTTGGAACTACAACAGGCCGCCCAAGGCGCTGTGGCTGGCTTGACATTGTTGCCCTTAAGTACTGCTGCCAGATCAATGGATTCTCATCCCTTAATCTGACCAAACTTGATGTTCTGTCTGGATTACCAAACATTAAGCTGGGAGTTTCTTATAACCAACCTGATGGGCAAAAGCTACAATCCTTCCCAGGGGATCTTGATACCCTGGAGCAAGTACAGGTAAGCTTTGGTGTGCCTTTGTCTTATTCACTATGCTTCAACAGTAAGGCCATTTCTTGATCTTGTTGGTTTTTTGGGTCGTTTGTCTTGTTGTAAGATGCAATAGGATAGTTGTCAATGCATTGGCTTCAGGTCCTCTCTAAGTTAAACTTATGGTATTGACAGTTCTGTATTAAGGCTTATGTTAGGGTTTATATCTTACATTTCTCATAAGACGAATCTTACGTTTCAGGTCAAATACGAGGTGCTGCCTGGGTGGCAAAGTGACATTTCATCTGCCCGAAGTTACAGTGAACTTCCCCTAGCTGCCCAACACTATGTGGAGAGGATAGAAGAGTTGGTCGGTGTTCCAGTCCACTACATTGGTGTTGGACCTGGGAGGGATGCTCTAATATACAAGTAAAAGCAACTCCATTTGGTCTCAGTTGAACCAAAAAAAAAATCAGCCCTAACTTGTCCTTGAGCAATGCTCATCAGCATTTGCGTTACTTGGATGGTAGCTGTAATACACTCCATACATTGGAAAATCTACTGACTGGTTATGTAATGCAGACATGCAGAATGCAGTGCCTGCAATAATTGTTCTACAAATCTTCCAAGATATCAGCAATCAGCATAACGATGCAATATTTTTGGGTTCCTTGATGGTAATTATCATTTGACACTACCAATTGTTTGGTGCTATAGTACCCTATATATTGCCCTGATTCTGAAAATTTTCCTGCTGGAAGCCTGATATATGAAACCCTCTCCGCACCGTCGGATTTTGATCCGACGGATGCTGGAGGGGCTTTGGAGGTGGGCGTATGAGGTGGGACCCACTTCCACAGCATCGGGGATCTTTGTATCGTCGGATATGCGCCGAACGGTGTTTGGCACAGATCGCAATTGTAGAGTGTAGCCAAAGTCCCTAACGTTAGAGGAGCTGTTTCCTGATAGTCAGATAGCCTGTGTTCCTATATAGAAAAGCAACCCCACGATATATGATAATTTTGGTCGTATTTTATACAGTTTCTTGTAATTGCTTGCAGTGTGTGTCATTTGCGGCTACTTGCATGGCTCGTACAGTGTAACGAAGCTAATAAGACAGTCACTTGTGGTAGATTCAGAATAAAAGACCAAAAACTTCATTGCAGATTCCTGAAAATTGATGCATGCTAATAAACTCATTACCCATCAGATGATATGGCTACAAGGACATGGAAGCTAAAGCTTTTGCATGAGCATGACTGAAATGTCCTATCATGCAGATAGCAAGAAATTTAGGCTCCCCGTCATCTGCACAAAATCCCTTCGGTGTACAAATGCACAAACAGTAGTGTCACATTCAAAATCCAACGACTCTTGGTTTTTGTAAAAAAATAACTCGGCAGTGAACCTCTGCTTCACCATGTTAGTTTACAAAAAACTCTTTCGAATTAAAATCGTTGGATTTTGTATACGTGGCTACGATAAGGTTTGTGTATTTATGCACCGAGGACGTTTTGTGCACAAGATACGGAGCAAAGGTCAAAGCTTTGCATGAGCTACTCAGATTTCAAATGTCCCATATAGGGATGGGCATGCAGCCGCCAAACTGTTCGACCTCATGCAGATCGTCCATCTGGAACCCTCCATTGAAGCCCAACGCGCCGCCGTGGCTTCCCGCGATGTCGCTCATGTCTGCGGCGAGCGCGTCCCAGTCGAACTCGCCGTTGCCGGAGAACCCAAACGCGTCCGCCAACTCGCCGTCCCCGTGGACGCCGCCGTCCTTGGCAGTCGCGACGTCGTCGTCGGTCTTTAGCACGCCTATCTGCTGCAGGAACTCCTTGAGGTCGAGCTGGGGCTTGTCGGTGCCGAAGCCAACATCAGCCGCGTCCTCGCACGGCGTGTTCTCCATCGCCGCCGTGGCCATCGCGTGCTCCAGTGCTTGGAAGCACGACATGGGCGGCGGCAGAGAGGCGGAGCTGACGCTGTTGGTGACGGTAGAGCAAGGAGACGACGTGGGGAGAGGCGGAGGAAGGTGGGCAGCGCGCGCGGGAGTACGCGGCGGTTTGGTCGGCGACGAGGAGGAGCTCTTGAGCTCCTGCAGCCTCTGGTGTATGACGTGGACGTTGTGCTGCGCGTTCAGATTGAGGAGGCCGTAGGCCGGGACGGCGGCGGCTGCGGCGCCGCCCCTGGCGGCGGAGGCCGGGAGCCACCTGAGCCGCTGGTGCGCGGCGGCAGCGGAGGCGGCGCGGAGGTGGGGCAGGTTGAGGAAGGCGTCGGGCCCGTAGAGCCGCCGCGCCGCCTCGTCGTAGGCGAGCGCGGCCTCCTCGGCAGTGGCGAAGGAGCCGAGCCAGAGGCGCGTTCGCTTGTTGGGCTCGCGGATCTCCGCCACCCACTTCCCCCACGTCCGCTGCCGCACGCCCCGGTACTCGCACGCCGCGTTCTGCGGCCCGCCCTTCCCCCTCGTCGGCCCCTTCTTCCACGCCCGCTTCCGCCCGTAGCTCTCCATTCCAATCCAATATCCTGATTCCTGCAAGCGCCCGCGCGACGGTGTACGTATCAGAATTCGGAACCCGGCGGCCGGCCGCCCGCCCGCAACGCGGACACGGCGTGGAAGAACCACAGGAAAAAACTCACGTACATACGCAATCTCACCTGTGTGTCGCACGTCGACGACGACGTCGCTAGCTAGCTAGGCCAGATCGACGACCGAGTTCATTCGAGCTTGAGCTCGTCGCGATCGAACTATGGGGATGAGGCGGCAAGTTAAGGTAGCGGATCGGAGGGTTTTTGAAACCAAGTGGGAGCGCGAGGGGGTGCGGGTGGAGTGAAGTGGGAGTGAGGAGAGTGTGACGAGACGGGAGGGGGCGGAGGGGCGCGGGATAAGTAGCGCGCCGGGGGGTTGCCTCGGCGTGGAGGTTTTTAATGTCGTCACGGCCGGCCGGCCGGACGGAGGGGGTATACTGCATGGTGTTGGCACGGTGGTGTCGCTCTTTCTCAAGACCTGTGAGCGTGGTGATCACTGATCAGCCTCCGGCGGGCGGCGGCGGCATGTGACCGTTAGGGCATCTCTAGGACTAGGAGTCAATCCATTGTTGCAAAAGGTTAGTTTTTGGGATCTATCTTATTTTAGGTTTACGAGTTAATATATAAGTTGAACAACTTAACCTTGACATATGCCAGGAATCCTCACACCTATGTCTTAATAATTACTATCTGCTTCAAACAAGTTGAGATCTTAACAGTTTGCAACCAAGAGCGAAGTCATATATAATAGGGGATTTGAAATCCTACGCAGTCAACTCCACTGATCGCAAAGAGCAATCGTCCTCTCTGTACTGTTCGATCAAAATCTGATGGGTGTCGAACTAGACTTCACGTCTAGTGGAACCCTACCTCATAGCAGTCGAAGGAGACTATATACCATTGGATCCGTATTGAATGGTATGGATCGATGACCACAAAAGGCAGTCAAGTTGATGAAATCAGAGGAGCCGGATCCGTAGTAGGGTGTCTTACCACCTAGTTAAAAAATAAATTAGTGTTTAGTAACTCCTATTAACCATATATGTATATACTAATTCAAAACTATCCACAAAACCTAAATAATTAAATAGTTCTCTATTTTGCTAGTTTTATCCCCGTTTGCATTAGGGAGAGCAATATTAGGCACCATCGCTCGATCTGTGCATACGTATGTGTGCACCGAGGAAGTACGTACGGATGGGCGGATAGCACGGCGTACATGCTGATGCAGACTATGTATATTACTCAAATAGATGAAATCCAAAGGCTGGAATAAAAAACACAGAAGATTAAAATATAGGAAAAATTAGAAATATATTGTTTGGAACCCATGAATTAACTAATCACATGATTTTTTCCCTAAAAACTATTTATGTTTTTTCATTTGAAGGTTTATACATTGATTTGTTTTGAGCTTAACAAAGGAAAAGGAAAAAAAGGTTGGAATGGATGTTTAAATTCGTATGTTTATACTATGTAATCTAAGGAAAAGAAAATTTTCTTTTATTTTTCCTATTCACCGATCCCCATTCCAAATGAGTGAATAGTATCAATTTTTATAGGAATTTGAATCCTACATTATTCGTCTAAAATTCATTCAAACCAAAGGAGCCCTAAATACATACAACAAAAATTGAAAATATTAAATTATTAGTAAATTAAAAACATTAGAATTTGATATATACAAATAATATTATCAGATTTGTTATAAAAAAATTCATATAATTATGTTCTTAATAACTTTTATAAATCATGTTCATTAGAGACCGTATGATACATATCTAAAACTTCATCCTTTTTGAGAATGGACATAAGTATTCTGGTAATAAGAGATGTATTAATGGGAGGTATAAAGATCCACCTCACAGCATTTTTGGCTCTCACGAGCGCATGCCTTCACATGCTTCTCGTCCACGTCGGACAGGGTGCATGTGTCCATGTTTCCATGCACGCATGATTCTCGACTCGATCTTTTCATCTCTCCTGCCTCCTGCAGTCTACTCTGAGCTTATCGATTGGTCTCCTTGTTTGACTCTGCACAAAGTAGGACAATTCAGGATATCATCGCTACAAAATTATAAGCGAAAAATATGCTACTCGTCGGGAATTCCAACACTTCTTAATGCATAAATATTCTTAATGTATAAATATGTATTCCCTCCGATATAAAAAAGCAAGCCATTTTAGTGTTGTATTAATAGTTACCTGAAATAAGCCGTTTTACATTTTGGACTCCTTAAAGTAGTACTATTTCCATCTTATTTTCTACGCCGTGTTTACAACCGTATTGTATTTAATAGAAATAAATAAATAAAATACATATTAATTAATAATTTCTTGATATCTAAAATCCTGCACAAAACTACTTATTTTTAACGGAGGGAGTATCATATATGTGTACATGGATAGTGTTTTCTTTTCAGTGCCAACTAATGCTATATATCCAAACAATTATTGTAGTTTACAGTTGCGGGTTTTCCTCGACAAAAAGATTGTACACTAGATTCTCAGTTACAAGAATGCGCCCTGTACATCATTTTCGAATCAAGAAAGCATTGATGATATTGATATATCATCTTTCGAGAAAATGGCATGAGGTTAATTTGACAAAAGTCTAGAAAAAAAAAGAAACATGAAGTAACGTTTATGTCTAGACTCGTGTAACCTTCTGAATATGACAGAATCTACAGAACACCGATGTTCTAGGAGTCTAGGACTACATATATGCTATCTTTACAATTGCAGTGTGTCTTCTGGACACCCAGTTTCTTTTCTTTGGAGGATACCTAGCAGCCGAAAAAATCGATAATTTGCAACTTTCAAAATGATCTTTGATTATAATGCTTCTTTGAGACATAACATATAGAATCATTCAGGTCAATGACATATGGGTATTGAAAAAAATGAAATCACTTATTAATGGTGATAAATTATCAAATCTCTCGCTAACCGCGGAAGATCATTGTATAGTTTATAATGCAATACCTGCCAAACAAAGCATCCATCCTCACCAAATAGGAAATGTCAACGGAAACACGATTCTAACTTGAAGGTATTACTCTTTGTAATATAGTGTGGTTCTGTCAATGCTTTGCTATTGGAAATGCAAATATTGTTTCAACTAAACCAAACCACATAACAGATACCAATTGTTAAGTTCTGAAATACAGATCAATCTAGCAATCTTTTTCATATTTTTCAGTAATTACCTGAATGAAAGTAGCAGACATCTCAACAGACCGTGGTGCCTCTTCATAGAAGAATCTTTTCTGCTCCCAGCATCTAGCAATATAGAGTCACGAAAAAAAAAACTCTGCCACATCTGGCGCACATTTCTCAACATAAATTTTATTTGTGTTTCGCTTATCCCCTGGTGAAATGGAAACCATAAGTATGTTTCAAAGACTGTGACCAACGAGAAGGAAAGTTAATGCAAACACATACTCAGTATTCTAATGAGGTTGGGTGTCAGGGACCCTAGGGTCCCGGACGGTACTGCTGTTGCTACGCAGGTTGTAGCTCCGGCGAGGGGGGTCGCCGGAGTTGGCCTCCGGCAAACCAATGGCGTCTAGGGAGATAGAGAGATTGGGCAGAGGAAGAAGAATTAGAGAAGAAGTGAGGGAATCAGTTCTTTGTTAATTGCATAGAGCCGAATACATCCCTCTTTATAGCCTCCAGCCAGCTATTAGCTTCTAACTGATTTCTAATCAGTTCTAACAGACTTTTCTCCTTCCCTCTCAAGCTACCACGCCGGCTGCTTCTACTGGAAGCTTGGGCCTGCGTTGGTAGTACCTCCCCCACATTACATCACTCCCTCCCTCGACAAGCAGCTCGTCCTCGAGCTGGAAATTGGGATAGCGATCCATGAATGTATCTGCGTCCTCCCATGTGGCTGATGCCACAGGTTCGCCTTTCCAGTGGACAAGCAGTTGTCGAACGCCTCGAGCCAAACGAGACTTCGTCACCTGCTCCGGCTCTGGGACCACGGCGCCATGATGGATTTGAGGAAGAGCCGGTGGTGCTGACGGTGGTACGCCGACAAACTTCTTCAGAAGCCCCACATGGAACACATTATGCAGGCGAGCGTGTGGAGGTAGCTCGAGTTGGTAAGCCACAGGATTGATGACCGCCACAATGCGGAATGGTCCATAGAAACGAGGTTGCAGCTTCTCGGATGGCGCTGCATGAAGTGAGGCAGCAGCTCGATAGTGCAAACGGAGACACACCTAGTCGCCCTCCTGGAAGCAAACCTCTCGGTGCAGTCTGTCATAGTGTTTCTTGTAAATGGATTGGGCTTGTGCTAGGCAAAACCGCACATCAGTAAGCAGTTTGAGAAACCAAGGGTTGGTTTCGGTGTTTTGTGATGAGTGATTGACAGACTTTTACCCTCTGTTCGAAGGGTACCTCCGAAGGGGCTTCGGAGGTGGTACCTCCGAAGGGTGTTCGGTGTTTGCTTGCTGCAGCTGTGCAGCGGAGTGTGCTCGTCGGAGGGGTCCGACAGTACGCGATGACTAGGTTCGTACCGAAGGCTTCGGTACTTTGGGCGGTACACCGGAGTGTGTGCCGGAGGTTGCTAACCCGGAGAGGTCTCCGGAGTACTGGATACACTTGTCTGTTTGTCTGTGGTGCGCAGGGACTTCGGAGGCGACGGACAAGGTTCGCAGCAGGTGAACCTGGGTCAAGCGAGAGGCTTGATGCCAGGGGAGCGGGGAGCTCCGTCACGGTGGCTACGAAGGTGGTCCGGGTCAGTCCTCGGGTCAAGGCGTGCCAGGTGAAGGCAGAGAGTGCGGAGCATGGCTCCGGCTGAAGGTACTCCGAGACAAGTCCTCGGAGGTGAGGCACTTCGAAGGTACTCCGAATGGAGTGACTTCGGAGTTGGTGGAACAAGTCCTCTGCGGAGGCATGGAATTCGAAGTGTGCTCCGGAGGGAGACATTGAAAGGTGCCCAACGAAGGTCTCAGAAGTCGAGGCGCATCGAAGGCATGGTCCGGGTGAGGCTCGTCGAGGAGTGTGCTCGGAGTGAGACACTGCGACGAAGTGCTCATGGAATGCTTCATGCGAAGGCCTTGGACGAAGGAGGGACTTCGAAGGGTGGTACTCCGAAGGTGGGGCTTCGGAGTGAGGATGACTTGAGGTGCTTCGGCCTGCATGGCTTCGGTACACGGACTGACGGAGTTCGAGCTAGGTGTAGCTGCGAAGCCGTGGTGGTCCACTCCGGAGGTGTTGGTGCGAAGGCTCAAGAGCTTTGACGGCTTCGGCTCAAAACTGTCAGTGTATCGGAGACTGACTTCGGTGAAGCGAAGGCCATCTGGCTTCAGGCTTCTCACCGAAGCTACCGCACCCTCGCGTGCGATGGGAGGCTGCAGAAAGTCAAAGACTGCAAAGACTGACACTGTCTGTTCTGTAAAAGGTTGACACTGTCCCCTCTGCAAAGCTGACAGAGAAGCCTCCAGAATAAAGGTGGACTACCTTTTGTACCCCTTAGTTCTGTAGAGTCAAAACTTCTGTAAACCCTAGGGGTAAAGTAGTCACTTCCTTTGGATGAACTGTGGGCTATAAATATGGGGGCTCGGTAGGTAACATTTAACACTTTGAGCATTTACTGTTGAGCTCCTGTAGCCACACACTTCGATTTTAATACATCCAGAGAGTTCATTTTCTGTGTTCCTTGTTCAAGCGGCGAAGCCCTGTTTCTTGTGCTTTTTGCTTGAGCTCGCTTTGCATACCTCGCCTGTAGTAGTGCACCGAAGCCTGTTGAGGCGAAGGTTGTTTTTCGTGCGAGGTGTGTTTTGTCAGTGTGCATTCGCTCTGTGTAACAGGAGGCGTGACCTCGCTGCTTACTAGCGAAGCCCTGATTGTTGCCCGTTTTGCTTCTTGTGTCGAAGCCCCTAATGTAGTCTGTTTGTGTGCATATAGACCTTCGTGTACGAAGCTCAGCACCAGTTGCTGCTGCCAAGTACTTGGTCGAAGTCCTCAGAGGGCTGTCCACTCTTGCGAAGGGTGAAGTGCGAAGCCTGCTCGAAGCACCCTGTGTGCGGAGCCTGCACTGACTAAGCAGAGTAGATTTCCGAGGGTTGTAAGTGGAGCGAAGTCTTCTTGGCTTCGAACTTTTGCTCCTCCGAAACCTGTGTTCGAAGGTGTCGAAGTACCTCCGAACCAGACCTTCGAAGGTAGTGTTCGAAGCCTGTTCCGCAGAAGACAGAACTGAAACCGAAGGCTAGTTTTTAGCCCGAAATTATAAAAGCTCCCATTCACCCCCCCTGGTCGCCGTTTCCGGTCCAACACAGTTCATCACGTTCTGCCATACTTTTGGCGATTGCTGCCACCCGTGACTCGCCTGGCTCATAAGAACGGATGGACGGTGGTTCCCTGCCATAGACCACTTTGAATGGTGTGTCATGGAGGGCAGTCTGATAGGCGGTATTGTAGACATATTCTGCCCATGGCAGCCAACGCAACCACTGGCGCGGCCGATCACCCGTGAAGCATCTGAGATACATGACAATCACTTTGTTTGCTGCCTCGGTTTGGCCGTCAGTCTGTGGATGGAATGCGGAGGACATGTGCAACTTGGCACCAATGAGACGCATCAATTCCCTCCAGAATATGGAAGTGAAAACTGGATCACGATCCGATACCAAGGACTGAGGAATGCCGTGAAGACGCACAATCTCCGCAAAGAACACTTGTGCCACGGATTCCGCTGTGTACGGATGTGCAAGCGGAATAAAATGACAGTATTTGCTAAAACGATCCACCACGGTGAGGATCACCGATTTGCCGCCTACGCGAGGCAGTGCCTCGATAAAGTCAAGACCGACATCTGCCCAGACAGCCGTAGGCACTGGTAGTGGTAAAAGTAAGCCTGCCGGGTGTAGATGGTCAGTCTTGTAGCGCTGGCAAGTGACACAAGCACGGACAAAGTCCTGGACAGCACGCCTTAGATTGGGAGAATGACAATCACGGCGTATACGGTGTAATGTCCTTTGAACACCTTCATGCCCATTGTCATGGGTCATCGAAATGATCTCTTGCAGCAAAGGTGAGGCCGGGGGGATATAAAGACGACCATTGAACGTTACCAACCCGTCCACCAGAGCCCAAGAAGATGGTCTTTGACCTGTTTCCACCTCATTTTTAAGGGCCACTAAACTGGGATCTGTGGCATGCGCCTGCCTCAGACGGTCGATAAAAATGAATCCCGGACTGGATATAGCATGCAACACCGGATCATCCGTGTCCCGTCTAGACAAGGCGTCAGCTACTGTATTGGAGATGCCTGTCTTGTATTCCACCGAAAAATCAAACCCAAGTATCTTGCCGACCCAATGATGCTGAGGTATGGTGGCGAGCCGTTGATCGAGCAAGTACTTAAGGCTGAAATGATCTGTTCGGACCAGGAACCGCCGTCCCCAAAGATACGGTCGCCAGTGACGAATGGCCATGACCAACCCGATGAGCTCACGCTCGTATGCTGGCAGGGACTGATGTCGGGGTGCTACGGCTCGGCTGAAGAAAGCCAGGGGGTGCTGATCCTGTATCAAAACAGCGCCAAACCCATGTGTGGAGGCGTCACACTCAACAATAAAAGGTTGCCCAAAATCATTTAATGCGAGCACGGGCGCTGTAGTCACGACCACTTTGAGTGCTGTAAAGGCTGCCTCAGTCTCAGTAGTCCAAGCAAATCCCTCCCGGCGGAGAAGAGCAGTCAAGGGAGCCGCAATTGTGCCAAATTCCTTGACAAATTTGCGGTAGTAGCCTGCCAAGCCGAGGAACCCGCGAACAGCCCTCACGGAGCGTGGGACCGGCCAATCCGTGACGGCCTGTACCTTTGCTGGATCCATGGCGACCCCCGTGCCGGAAATGACATGGCCCAGATAAGATATGGATGTTGTGCCGAAATCACATTTCGACCGCTTGACGAAGAGGTGATGCCGGAGTAGAGTGTCAAGGACGGTCCGAACATGACGCAGGTGATCAGTCCATGTCAAGCTATATATCAATATGTCATCAAAGAAGACAAGGACAAATCGCCTAAGAAACGGCCGCAAGACATCATTCATAAGGGCCTGGAACGTTGCCGGAGCGTTGCATAGTCCGAATGGCATTACCATAAACTCATAGAGGCCATCATGTGTACGAAATGCGGTCTTGGCAACATCCTCGGGCCGCATACGTACCTGATGGTAGCCTGAACGCAGATCAAGTTTGGAGAAGAAGCGCGCACCATGGAGCTCATCAAGGAGCTCGTCCACTACCGGAATTGGATACGCATCTTTGATGGTGATCGCGTTCAGGGCGCGATAATCAACGCAAAAGCGCCAAGACCCATCAGTCTTTCTCACCAACAGTACAGGAGAAGAAAAAGCTGATGAACTTGCACGTATGATTCCCTGATTTAGCATTGCGGCACATTGGCGCTCCAGCTCGTCCTTGTGTGCCGCTGGGTACCGATATGGACGTACGGCCACTGGTACTGAACCGGGAAGAAGGGTGATACCATGGTCGCGGGCGCGAGGTGGTGGCATGCCCCGAGGCTCATCAAAGACCGCAACAAATGTATCGAGCAGGGTTGTCATGAGATCCTCACTCATGCATGCCCGAAGTGCTGGACTAACGGGTCCTGCCTTGCCATGCCAACAAACTTGATGATCGTCTCGCCAAAATGACATCGTAAGTGCCCCAAAATCCCATAGGATTGGACCCAATGTCGCGAGCCATTTTGTTCCCAGCACCATGTCATAGCCGGCAAGGGCCAATGAGAAGAAATCGCCTGTAAACCGCTCGTCATCAATGGAAAACGGTGCACTTCTGAAAATTCCAGGACAGGGAACGCGATCACCATTTGCCACCATAACATGAAGCTTCCCTCCTGACTGCAACTGCAGGCCTGTGCGGCTGACCACATCCTCGGCAACAAAATTATGCGTCGAGCCGGAATCAATCAGGGCGAGCAGCAGGATGCCTTCAAACGAAACGCATACTTGCATGGTTTCGCTGGTATGAATCCCAGTAATAGCGTGTACTAAAATCTGCGGCTCGTCCTCTGTGTGATCACCCAACTCACGGTCATCCTCATCATCAGCAAAGGCCAAGTCCAGGAAGAAAATCCGCTGGCAAACGCGATTGTGGCCTCTGCTGAATTTTTCATTGCAGTTGAAACACAGTCCCTGTTTACGACGTTCTTCCATTTCCACCTGGGACAGCCTCATAACCCGTCTCCCATCTCCTGCCAAAGCAGTCTGTGGCTGACCGAGTGCCGGAGGAACCAAAGCCCGCTGCGGAGGAGTCGGCAGAATTCCCTTCTGGTGACGATGCAGCAGCAGGGCAGCAGCTGCACACTGGTCACGAAGTTCGAGCTTCCGGGCTAGGCTCATTGCCATGGCGAGGGATTGTGGATTAAGAATCTCCACATCCAGGCTCAAGGGTGGCAGAAGTCCTGCAGTGAACAGCTGAACTTTCTGGGCTTCCGTGAGAGTTCCTGCCCTGGGCAATAGAGCCTCAAACCGGTCCTGAAATTCAACCACTGAACCGGTTCGTTTGCATGCCACCAACTCGCCGAGAGGGTTGGAACGTAGTGGCGGTCCGAACCGGATATTGAGCAATTCGACAAAGCGCTTCCACGGAGGAGTTCCCTCATCATTCTGAATTTGCATAAACCACAATTGTGTACCTACTTCCAGATTATAGGATGCCATCCACACCTTTTCTTCTTCGGCAATTCGCTGCTGTCTAAAGTAAGATTCACAGCGATTGACGAACGCCAAAGGATCAGATCGACCATCAAACTTGGGAAAGTCCATCTTCTGGAAACGAGGTGGCCTCTCTGTGCTGTACTCGCTGCCATGCGCGACCCGGAGCCCTGCTGATGAGGATTCTGTGTTGCGGTGCTCGAGTGTATCAATTTTGGACTGGAGTGTCTCCACCGAGGCAGTTAACTTGGCAATGAGGATCGCCAAATCAGTTGTAGAAGGTTCTGCCATTGCTGTAGAGGAAGAAGAGCTGGGGATCGGTATGAAGGATGATGACGATGTAGAGACCTTCGGCGCAGCGGAGGAACGCCTAGAATCTGATACCAAGTTGTCAGGGACCCTAGGGTCCCGGACGGTACTGCCATTGCTACGCAGGTTGTAGCTCCGGCGAGGGAGGTCGCCGGAGTTGGCCTCCGGCAAACCAATGGCGTCTAGGGAGATAGAGAGATTGGGCAGGGGAAGAAGAATTAGAGAAGAAGTGAGGGAATCAGTTCTTTGTTAATTGCATAGAGCCGAATACATCCCTCTTTATAGCCTTCAGCCAGCTATTAGCTTCTAACTGATTTCTAATCAGTTCTAACAGACTTTTCTCCTTCCCTCTCAAGCTACCACGCCGGCTGCTTCTACTGGAAGCTTGGGCCTGCGTTGGTAGTACCTCCCCCACATTACATTGGGGGTGTCATCTTCTTGTATGCGGACTGCAAAACTGTTGTAATTAAGCACATTCTCATAGGGAAGAAAAAAAATCCATCCTACAATTTAAGCCAAGTTAGAGGATAGTTATGAGTGGTCACATGATTCTGAGAGATACATGAAATGGAGCAAATGATGTATCACCTGAATGATTACAGGAATACATCCTTGAAGCATGTTATCCTCCATGCGCCCACTCCAGCCATCCCTTGGCAAGACACCACAGAAAATAGAGCTTGCTAGTTCTTCATAATACTTGTCAGTTTGCAGATAGGTAACTGTCACATTGGTTGTGTACGTGCTGTCTTCAAGGTTCCCCAGCTTATCTGGTGTTGAATCAAATTCAGTTGCCAGCTTTTGCCGAATCCCCATGCTATACCTGTATTATGCATTATTAGGAGTAGATTGAGATACAATTTTGCCATATATTTTGTAAGAGTGCATACGTGTCTTCACTCCTCAGGGCGGCCATCCTTATAGGCTGATCATAGATTACCATTGAAATTGAATAGTGTTGTACGTATGCTCCTTGGCCTGCAAAAATTATATTTTAAGGCTCTAAATACTATTAG
Source organism: Zizania palustris (assembly GCA_019279435.1). Lineage (NCBI taxonomy): Eukaryota > Viridiplantae > Streptophyta > Magnoliopsida > Poales > Poaceae > Zizania > Zizania palustris. Next base: position 57,279,111 of record JAAALK010000079.1, on the reverse strand, counting down.
TTCAAATATAAAGGTACTCACATACCTTACCCATAGTTTTAACCAGATGGATCCAGGGTTAGGTTGCATCCATGCTGGACGCACAAGATAGTCTCGGATCAAAACAGGGATGGTTGTCTCTTTTATCAAAAGGAATATAATTCCAATTCTCTGCCCAATAAGCAGTAGTTGAATTCTTATGTTTTGTGTTAGTGTTTCCCCAGTGGACGAGCATCATGCTGTTCCAGATTTCTTTAGGGGCATAGCAGGCACCTTCATCCCACGAGAAGAACTGCTTTCTTGCAAGTTGAGAGACTATCAGTAAACGACTATGAAATAGTGATTCAAGAATCATAATATAAATTACATGTAAACACAATACCCCCCCACCCCCCCCCCCCCCCCACACACACACACACCAAGATATGATCTCTTCCAGAAGTGCGGTTCCAGTAAGGATACTGCTGAGTTATGTGATAGTAAGCCATTCGGTAGTACTCCAGTGTATGGTAACTCTTAAGGCACCGGTACCTCTAAAATCAAGACTGAAATTACTGAAGGAGAACACAAACAATTCGAGTACAGCATATGGATGATAATTGTTACCGGTATCAGCACATGCGAGCATAATCAGATCTAGTTATCAGACATGAGTCAAGAACTGGCACATAGAAATAATCAGTTTCACCACCATTTAGTGTGCGGTCAGAACTAGCAAGGATGTTCTCATAGAGTGCTATCTACATGGGAAAAAAAATCATTATACGTTAGTCAGTTCTGTCTGTGCCCTATTGAGCACCATATATGTTTACTGTTAACATGGAACCACAAACATTTACCATAACTGCTAGCGATTAGGTTAGCAAACTTGAGCACCATACAGTTGCTGGGTCCATATGGTTCTGTTCTTGTCATAATATATTCTGTTCACACTTCACACACTCAAACTTGAAATGATGTCCCAACAATAGAACACATAATTTGATTTCAAATCTGCAGCAAAGATTTGAGAACTTAAGGAAATAAGCTTACTGCATATACTTACTTCAAAGTTCAAACTCAGCTGACAAATCTTAGACATAGATAAGTGGTATTTTTTTCTTAGCAATAGCCTTAGCATCGATGGGGCTAGAACTTATATTTTTCAGGTCTGGTAAATTCATTAATGGTTAGTGCCATGAGGGCCAGTCGTATGCAAGTGAATACATTGATGGGATGCTGCAATCAATTCCAAAGTATCCACTGTCACACTGAAGATTTTTTTATTCAATTAAAAAACTCCACCTATGTTGTCTTAACATAGCAAGTCCCAATCCCTAGTAAAGGAGGGAAGGTCCCATTCCTCTAAAAAGGTTCTGATAGACTTGGCGAGCCAATGAAAAACCTAGTCACTTAAATGGAGATGAAACCGAAGTTTGAGTTTTAACTCTAGCCTACCTCAAATTGCTTGGGATTAAAAGGCTAAAGAAGAAGAAAAAGGTGACAAACATAAGTCAGTCTGTCAAGAGTCAAGACAAATCAGTTGGAGACATACCTGACAGAAATCACCACGGCCCTGTCCATCCTGAGCACTGGTTAATACAACCGCACTCAACACATCTCACTAAATTGCCCCCAGAGTCTGTCATATTTGCAATCACGTTCTTTAAACTTCACCTTGGAAGAATAAGCATGGTCAGGGTCCACATTGCACCACCCTGGCTTGCGTTTTTTGTGAATACATCCAGATCAGGTGTTTTCCACCCAGTAAGCTTTGGGTTCATCAGGTTTTGCAGGTGAGCTAGAAAGATAAAATAGAGAAGTTCAATGATACTGATTACTGAAGTATGAATGATATTCTTATCAATATTATGTTGTTTATAATAAAAATATATACCAATGATACAATTACATTGTTTTAAAGCCACAAGCTTCAGCAGCAGAGCGATCTGGGTATTTTGCTCCTGGCCCACAAATGCGCACATTGCTCTTGTTGTATCACAAAGGGATGGGCTATGAAACTACCCATCGTCCCACAGGCCATTGTTGGGAACTTGGGAAATTGCATTACAACTTCCAAATCTCCTCACATTGCTTTCATGTATAATAACTTTTTGTAGAGATCAGCAACATAAAAGTACAATTTAGAGCATTACAGTGAGGAGCTTGATAAATAACAACCAAAAAAGAGCAAGGGAATAGTACAGATGCCTTCACCATGCATAGCATGGAATTCATACAATTCCTTTTTTTGAAAATAACGAAAATTGGTGCCATTAAACAAATATGACATTAACTGATAAGCAGTTCACAAAAGTAGAGAGGCGAGACAATAATCTAACTAAAACGGAATGTGATTAAATCAATATGAAAATGCAACTCGATGTTCTAATCATTAAGTTTTTTAGTGACAGAAATCTCTTATGGAAGTGAAATGTCATTAATCAAGCGTGAACAAGATTAACATCATTAATCGGCCTGACAAATTAGGACTGACCAGAATATCCATAAAGCACCTGCATTCTCCCAGCTCATAATTGCAGACGCCATGTCCATTGCAGTCTTGCTCGCACCGGTTTGGCGGTTTGCACCTATAATCCAAAGCAAGATCAAGCAATGCGCAATGGTTAGGGCATACTTCAGTAATATTGACAACCGATGAGCAGGTATCGCACCCAGCAAGCCATCTGCCAATCTTAGCATTCCATGGGTGCGCCACCGAAGGTCACCACACCATACGAATCAGAAGGTAACTGCCCCCTGAGACGTGAGTCCACCATCCCAATGCCCGGCGCCAGCAGGCGGCAGCACATTTCTTGGACGACCAATGATGGGGCGAGCACCAAAGTAATCCAACGAGGAAGAGAGGATTGGCACCATGAAGATATGGACAGCGGTGACGAGCATCACCAAGGCGGCAGCCAAGCCCATGAATGCCCATGGGCATTTCGTCGAACGGGACGTGCGCATGGTCAAACTATCATCAAAAGACCACACTTCAAATCGCCAACCTGCTTTCGTCCGCGCGTCCCTCTCCGGCCTGCTCCACTGCGCACGCCGTGCCACCGGCGCCGTGGCGCGTGCCCTCGCGCACCCTGACCCCAATCGCCCCGCCCTCCGTCGGCCTTCGCTTCGCCGCCGCCCCCTGCCTGCCACCGTCGTCCCTCCAGAAGCATACAAACTATTTGGAATATCTGGTTTGAGATTACCCTGCTCCCCACATTTATATTATAATTAATATATTTAATCTTGATCAAATTTAAATAGAAATATCAAATAAATATAATATTAAGATATATTTTGCAGTGAATTTAATAAAACTGATTTTTTTTGATATTATAGTTATGGGTATAATTTTATATAAATTTGGCTAAAATTAAATAAGTTTAAGTTATAAAAAAATTAAACGAAATTTAATATAGAATATACTACGATCGGAATTACTAATCCGACAAGAGCCCATGAATAGACCTGTTACTGTTCAGCACCTTGTTCTCCTTAAAAAACCTTCTTTTGTTACACAAAGCTATTATTCTATTAGCAACCAAGTGAACAGAAAAATCCACTTAGTGCATGTTTTGACTTTGGGACACATGAATTTATAGGAAATATTTCATTTGTCACACTTAAAAATCCTTGCGTTCCTAATATTGTCTAGGTTTCTCTAAGAAGACTTCTCTGTGATTATTGAAAGACGTACTCGTGCCACTGGTTTGATCCATACAGTTCACCTTATAGAACAAAACACTTTATACTGATATGTCGTCGTACCTTAGCCCTTAACAGAGACGTCCATGTTATATTTTTACATTTTGCTTGTGGCCGTGACAGTGCTAGGTATTGTCATTGCAAACGAAGGAAATCATTAAGCATCGGATTGCACGAAATTTCCAGTTTTTATAATGCTAAATTGTCTCCATTGCACTTGTAGCTTACTAATACCTGTTGTGGCACTTGCTGATTGATACCTTCTCAAGACATAAGAGTCTGGAAAAACAGCTGAAGACTGAAGTCTGAAACCTCAACATACCTCTGAAGTCTGAAACCAGTGTCATACTTTGCTGATATTTACCAGTTAGGGCTACATAATTGCATGCCAAAGTTCTGAAACTAAACATAAAGAAAGTAGATCATGCCATCATCATCAATTTGATGAAAATCTTTTCACCTCAATAAGATAGAGTTCAACTAAGTAGCAATATATGAAAAACACCACTCGTAATAAGGAAAATTGCAGTATCTTTGACCAAAATGTTAATCAGCACAAGAGCCACAACATTTTGCTATATCTCAAATCCAACATATGGAAAGAATCTCTCAAACTTGTATGACTTTGCTAGTAACTATACATTTCTTGCTGTTTATTTCCCTGACAGAATTGTCTATAAAATGAATCAACCAAACGTGAATTGAGATTATTTCGGATAAAATGAAATAATGTATTTCAAACGACATAAATCCCTGCTCTTCAAAACTTCTGGTTATTTTGCTGCTACTCCACCAGGAAAGTGCAGGGCTTCAAGAACCAAAACATGCTACTGGAACTCCCTTCTGCATCACAAGCCTTGGTGTTGTTCATATCCTTAACCCCAACAAAAGGTTGCCTCTTAGCATCTCTGCTGTTCTCCAGATCCTTGCTAGGGGTCACCTTCTCCTAAAGGAAAGGCAATTATTAGATCACTCCACATTCCACTTGCAAATTGCAATGAGAAGCATATAAATGGGAACCACGAGATTAGCCAAGGACTAGAAGGTTAGCTATGTCTTTTTATGCAGTTGTCACAGCGATGAGATTGTGCTTAGTGTCATCACATGATAATTATCTCAAGTAGTTACACAAAAAAGGTCTGAAGGCCACAACAAAGTAAAATTCACCAGTAAACACAACATGAACTAGAACACATCTGAAGCCACAGACACCGAGCAAATTGGTACCTTTAGTGGCTTCTTGAGTGGCGGTGAGCCTCCTGCTTTAACGTTCTTGATCCTGTTCGCCGAGGGGGATGGGAACCGCTGTGGAGTCGGTGGTGTGGCCTTCACCTCCTTCAACACGGAGGGCTTCCCAGCTTCCACCTTTAATCCTATCTTCTTCCCCTTCCTGCACAAACCACCATTAATCTCCAGCAGTCATCCAGAAATTGCTTTGCATTGTAGTGACAAGGAAATTACATTGGGCTTGAACACTTTTGTGTTATTCCATGCCTTGCCGAGGCCTCCTTCGCGGCTTCCTCTGATGGAACCTTCTCCACCACATCACCCTCGTTCCTGCAGAGATCAGCATGTCAAGAACCTGAAATCGAAGATTCGTCCCTGCACTGCTTCAGCGAGAGAAGAATTACATTGAGCTGGGGCTCAATTCCTCCATGGTCGCTGAGACAGGCCGGCTGCCAATACCGCCGGCCATCCGCTTGAGCTCATTGTAAAAGTCCGATATCTGGCCAAGTATGTCCCTCCCGGAGAAGAGATTCCTCGCCGAGAGAGTGCTCTTGAGCTGCCTCGGCGCTGTGTTCTTGCCGAGCAGCGCCTCCTTCTCTGCATTGTCCGGTCGCTTCTCCGCACTGGACTTGATTGTATCCTTCGCATTCTTGCCCCACCGTGGAGCGCCGAACGGCAGCCTACTCGCGGCCGGCGGCGGAGGTGGAGTGGCCAGTGCAGGATCCTGGTTCTCGCTGTCGTCCTGGAACCTCTTCTTGGCGGCAGCCTTCGGCTTGGGTGAAATGAAGGCGGCGATACCACCGCCGGCGACGGCTCCTCGCCTCTTCAGAGTGTTGTTGCCGTCTCTGAGCAAAAAGAATGAAACAGGTGGGGGGTCATAACATGGTTAGATCAAAGTAGGTGCGCTACAAGCAGCTGAATTGACTGCGGAATTCTTGCTCGCCTGAGGTTGGTGTCCCTCTCGCCGAACGGCATCATGGCCGACACTGACCGGAGTAGCTTGCCCTGTTCCGAGGAAGAAACGTGAGAAAACTGAACCAGTCAGAAGTTCAGAGAAGGAGATGGCTAGCGGGATCTCAAGATCAACACAAACCTTGGGGCTGGGGCTCAGCTTGAGGAAGTCCTCGGCCGTCCTCGGATGCCGGCAATCTGCAACGAAACCATCAGTTTTTCTGCCAAGAACAGAGGACAAATCGGAAGAAAACAAAGCGAAATCCACCCTCAAGGAAGAAAGCTCCGCGGATCAAGAACCTAACCGATCCTTGAAACCCGCCGTCTACTGCAGTCTACAGAAACCATCAGCCAGTCCAGGAAGGAAGGAGAGGGAGGCGTACGTACCGGGGCGGCAGAACCAGGCTTCGTCGTCGACGGCGGCGGCACCTGCCTCGGGGTTTGTAAGGTCGGCCCAGTGCGGGGCCTCGATGCCCTCGTAGGTCTCGTCGCGCACGTACCGCGACACTACCCTGCTCCAGTCGATGTCCTTGGGCTCCATCGACTCCATCGCCTGCCTGGCCTCTCCAAGCAGAGCTCCCCCTTTCTCTCTCTTCCCGCGCGGGCGCGTGGTTCGTGCAGACGATGAGACGAAGATGGAGAGAGAGAGAGAGAGAGAGAGAGAGAGAGAGAGAGAGAGAGAGAGATCGGGGGCGGGGCGGGGGGGGGGGGGGAGGAAGAGAGTTGCAGCAGTGGTGGCTGCTTCGCCGCGGGCGCCTGCGTCTCTTCTTGCTCGGGCCTCGTGAATGGTGAGCGCTGCGCGGCGGCGAGCCGTTACGTGTTATGACCGGCCGTTGGCTCGCGGCCATCTTTTCGACCGTTGGGGATCGGCTGCACTGACATGTGGGTCCCACCTTGATCCGCGGGCGCAGGGGAGCGTTGCGCGCGAGAGCAATAGCGCGTAGCGGCGCCAGTACGTGGAGGGTTAAAGGGTACCGGAGTGGATTTATAGATAGATCCTCTGACGAACTTAATTTAGAAATGAATCCAACCTTGGCACTGAGCTGATTTAGCATCCTAATCGCAGGTCTCTCACCTGACACATGATGAACTTTCTTTCCAGCCGTCAGATGGGGTGGATTAGTACTATCAGCATGTTAGTGTTTGGATTTTTACCATGACAAAAAGAACATCAATTGATGGTACATGGTAGCAGAAACTATCTGAACGGACAACATATTCGGCAAAAGGGAGAAGGAAAAGATAAAATAAAAACCAGGCCAGAACTGCAGAAAATTTCTGAACATGGGAAGATCAGGACATATAAATGCTTTCTGTTGGATACCAATAATAACTTGGTATGAGAAAGTTGCCCCATCGTTGGCAACAATCTGTTGTTGGACTTGGACTTGCCAGAGGCTACTAGGCTAGCAAAAGAGGGTTCCCTAATCATAATTCATACATATGTGACGCCCTTGCCCAACAACAGCATACATGAAGCTGTCGGTCAGCCAATCTTGCAACTGCCACCTCATGGGCCTCCATAATATGATCAGCATTGGAATTCATCTGGTTCTACCGGCTTCTGCCGCCTTCAGTAAAAGGGCAACGACGAGTGATACATGATCACTCACGCTGACTGAGGCAATGACGATGTTCTCAGCCATAAGGGCCGTCCTACCATGGCTCTGCCATGAACAGCCATGTACGACGCATTCAGCCTAGATTAAAGAGAGTGGCACGAGGATTAGCACAGCACACATCAGTATAAAATAACTGAGGAAGTTAGGATAAGTGGGACAGTACTTGGTAACATCAGGTATGTTCATCGGATCATACACCTCCTCTTCCATGCCTGGGGCATGACTACCAGCTGCTGATGTCATATCAGTTGCTCCCTCGACCTGAAAAGTTGCAAGATTGCTAATTCAACAAGAATTTCAAAAGGAAACCAAGTACCGCGAAAAATATTCTTGTTTTGTTGTAAAGCAGGTGAAATTATATATTAGTTAGTTGTTGTCAGAAGATGGCAGATAAAGCAACCATTGTTCTCAAAATGAATTACCATACACATGCAGCTAGAACAAAACAGCGAGACACATAAAAAAGTCTGTGTGTACTGTACTTGTACTAAGCTAGGAAACATTTTTTCACAGGGAACTAGGAAACATGAATTAATGGCACTATGTTACCAGGAATAAGTAAATAATAGCTCAAAACACACACATCTGGAGCCCTACATCTTTCGATGAATATATTCAATAATGAGCTATATAATTCACAAAGGTAATACAGATCATATCCCAGCGGCAGCAGCACAAACGGAAGGCAGATCTTGGTGATGGCGGGCGTTTCTGCCTCTCTGGCGGCATCAACAGCAGAGGAGCGATGGCAAGCGATGACGGGCAGTGGCTCTGGTGGCGTCAACAGCAGAGGAGGATCTCAATCAGATCCGGCAGACAGTGCAACGATGGGCGGTGGGCAAGCAGTGCGGCAGACGAAGACTGTAGTGGAGCACCGCACAGTGGGACAAAATCGGCAGAGAGAAGTGGCGACCAGAAACGGTGAACCGACAACGAGACACATGAAGAAGCAACCAACAAAGAAAAGAATTGTGGTGGCTACAACCTAAGCTCTGATAACATATTATGAATGTCTTGTATTGATATGACGGCAATAGGCCAATATATATGCATGATTGCATGTATGGAGAGAATGCAAAAGGAAAGCAACAGGCCATCCATATATACCCCTAACATATATATACTAAACATATATATGCCTAACAGCATTGATGTGCATTACTGCATTGTATAGTGAGATGCCACAAAAACCCCAGAACAATGAGAGCATATAGATCTTCAGGTATCCATGTTCATGGGTTTTGAAGAATAACAAATTAAATAGAGTGAAATGGATGTGAAGTGAAGTCCTTGCCTGTTGAGGGTACTGAGTATATCCTGCATAAGCACTATATGCATACGATGGGTCCTGAGCATATCCATATGCATCATACCCATAGCCATAATAAGCACTTGCCCATTGATTAGGATCAGCTTGTTGACTCCAGACAGCTGATGGATCCTGCATATGGATGTGCAAGAATAATCTCAACTTGATAAAATTGCAACAGGTAAAATGAAACATAATAGATAATTAGATATTAAAACTAACAAGGGATATTCAGAATTAGATGTGCTGAGAATGAGGAAAAATGCCGAGAACAAATATCAAACTAACAACCATGTCCTTTATCAGTTACCACACAAGACTAAACAAGAACAATAAATAGGTAATATCACTGTTTTAGCATTAAGATAATTCTTCTTTAGTATTCATATAGTAAAAACTGCCTTATTGATTAAATTGCTTTAAGTGGATTTCCAGACATCTGAGTTTACAGAGATTTACTGAGCACCAGGTTTGTGCAGTAAAAATTTAATGAGATTACCTGCTTGCTTGAAGGACTTCTGCCCCATGAAAGCCTAACTACTTGTTGGCCGATCATTGTGCCATGAAGACGTTGTACTGCCTCTTCAGCTGATGCCCTGAAACGGTTATATAATTTGTAAACACATTGTATTTCTATCATTCTAACAAATTGGGAAGCTCAGGACGAGGATAAGAAATGTATTACAAATGTACAGCACAGGCAATATTACACATGACTGTTTGACATATTGTTAGTTTTGCCTACAACGTAAGCACATACTTAACAAAGCAAACTGATGAAATGAGTCTACACTACAGGCATATATCATTTGTTACTGTTTCTAATTGTTCATGTCTTTGCACCGGTTATAAAATGTATTAAGTAATCAGCTTACCAAGGTGCAGCCGTGCATAAGAACCTACAAATTTTCAAAGGTTCTCCTTCGATATAGTTCTTCCTAAATGATATTAGTTAAGGTTCATATCATGGTAAAATTTGTGAAAATGATACAAACTAGACCACACATGATAAACTTGTTTGGTGTGCACAATATATTAATTTCAACTGACCAGACACCTGTAATAATGTATTCATAATTTGAGCTTCTTAACTAGTAAGAAAGTGCATCCTTGATTCTGTAAATTACAGTTGAAACTTAAAAGAATATAGTATATACATCACAAAATGTCCATTCTTTTAATTAAAGCACAAGTACTTACCGAGATGCATATTGTACAAATCCACATGCTTTACCAACTGGAATTTTTACATATATAAGCTCCCCAAATTGGACACAGACCTGCCGGAGTTCTTCTTCTGTCACATTTGGGTCCAAGTTACCGATAAATATCTACAAATGTGTCACAGGGTAAATTGCATACTCAACAGAGCAAATGTCAAGCTAATTATACAGGTTCTTACTGTGGTGTTTGTAAGATCACTATCTGGTAGAACTTGTTGAACCTGCGGAACTGCATAAGATGCTGTTGGATACATGGCTACATGTTAAACATAAAACAGGTGGTTAAAACAAATTCAAGAAAAACAATATTCTGTGGAAATAAAATATATGCTTGTGATACATGCTGCATTTCCTCCCAATATAATTGAATCATTGGCTCATTGCAGAGTTACCGCTTGTAGATGAATTTCTATTTTATTAGCACCGATAAGAAGTAAATAATATGAGCTCACAAGAACATAATTCATCATTTGAAATGCCTCATGAGTACTAGAAACAAATATAGCGAGCTATCAAGTAGTACTGAGACAGTGTGTTCCATCAAAATCACAAAAAATAGTACATTGCATTGTATATAAGAATTACCTTTAGTAGCTGAAGCTCCATACTGAAGCTGAGATCCAGTGGCTTTCTTAGGTATTGCCGCGCTTATCCGCATAGGTCTTGTCGAGCAATACACACCATTCATTTCTGTCATTGCACGATTCTTTTCATTTTCATCTGCAAACTTTACAAATCCGTATCCTTTGGGCCTCCCAGTATTTGGATCTGTGACAACCTTAGCCCCTTTAACAGAAGGATAATTCACACGGAATGTCTCCTGTAGTAAGTAATCTGTGACATCAGGTGCCAAGTCCCCCACAAAAATCGAATGATCAGGCCCTGCATCAGGACGCCTCTCACCAGAGCTGAAAGAGGCCCAGTTCAATCTGAATGTATGCTCAGTTCCAGGCATTTGTGTGCCATTATAGGTCTGTAGAACTTTCTCAGCAGCTTCATGCGAAATGAACTCTATGAATCCATAACCCTCTGGAAGGCTTGTTAGCTTGTTGCGTATTATTTTTACAGATTGTAACTGCACTTCCAAATAGACAGTTCTTAGTACTGTAATTGCCAAAGGTACTCTTCAATACTCAATAGGAAAAAATGGCAGCTGAAAACACTGAAGAGCCAAGATGCTCAAAAGAGCATAGTCAATAGATATCAACATGATAATGCTCAATGTTGCAACAAAGTTGCATATATTATATCATAAAAATATTACATTACATGCCAAATGAAGCCAACGAGAGAACCATGGACCAGATATCCAACTTTTGGCCAATTGTTGAATTATTTATACAGGATTTAAAGGTATAAAATTGTGGCAATTTTTTAGTAAACAACCTGTACTTGGGAGGAAACTCCGGTATCTGGCAGCAAGTAGAAACTCTGATTCAAAGTCCAGAAGAGCATCTCACTACTGTTTCCTATTACAAAACGCAAGACTTCCATTGCTTTCTGACAATTTTTTTTTAACAAAAACACACGATACACAGAAAATATGTCTAGAACATTACTGTTGCAAGAATGCCAGCAGAATAATCAATTACCACTGCTGCAATGACAGGCTTCAGCAAATCTATGGTATTCACTTCAGTTGCTCTGAACATACTAACGTTCCCAACTTCCCATAGCAAACAAACACTTCAGTACTAAACTTGAGCAAAACAGGCTCTCAGGCTTGTACCACAAATACTCTGCTCCAGAAGAGCTTTTTTTTTTTTGTTTTCACGAATTCACAAGACAACTACGCCGCTACTTGAAAGAGATTCGCTAAATCCCGTAAGGGGAAGCATGTAATGTAAACATCTTAGTTCACGGTTTCAGAACATGGTGAACACTTCACAACCCTAACATCCTAAGACCATCCAACACTTAGCACCGCAAAAACGTCAATCTAAAGTCTAAATAGGTATCCTAACCTAACGAATCGACAGCATCAAATCAACGAATTAGCTGATCCGGGGAGCACCGCATGGGGGCTCATGTAGACCTACCTCGCCGGTGTGGGCGAAGCAGTTGTAGAGGTAGTTCTCGTCAGCCCAGTACTGGAGGTCGCCGATCCAGAGCGTCCTGACCTCCTCCAGGCTCGTTGGCTGGTGGTACGGCGCCGCCGCCATTGAGCGGCCTCGCCGTCGAGGGGCTGCTAGGGTCGGGGTCGGGGTCGAGTGAGACTTTTGGCTCTTTTGGGCCGTACGAGGTGCGTTATCTCGTGCCAGGCTGCCCAGCCTACCGAGAGGGTTTACAAATTTAAAATTTAATATTTTGATAGAAAATTAGATTCCAACGCCGTATTTAAACAAATTCTCATCTTAAATCATTTCCTAAATCTCTTATTATTTATCCTAAAATAAGGATAAGAAAATTATTGGAAATCAAATTAATTTTTAGAGATTAACATGAATAAGATGATCACTATATCAAATTTTAAGGAATAAAATTTAAAACATATCTTGAAGATGCTCTAAGGGTGTGTTTGGACGAGGGGCTAAAATTTTAGCCTCTGTCACATCCAATATTTAAATATTATTTTGGAGTATCAAATGTAGACTATTTACAAAACATATTCAGGATCGGAAGGTTATTTATGAGACGAATCTAATTCCCTAATTACGCCACGATTTAACAATGTGATGCTACAATAAACATTTGATAATCATGGATTAATTAGGCTTAATAAAGTCGTCTCGTAAATTATCCTCCGATTATGCAATTATTTTTATAATTAGTTTATGTTTAGTCTTTCAAATTGATGTCTAAACATCTGATTTGACACAGGCTAAAATTTAGTCCCATGATCCAAACACCCCCTAATTTCACGTGAGGAATAAGCCCTGGCTCCACTGGTCTAAAGTTTAGTCCTATCACATTGGATATTCGAATCCTAAAAAAAGATTAAATGTAAGCTAATTATAAAATTAATTGCAGAACTTTTAGGCTAAATAAACCTAATTAGTTCATGATTTGACAATGTGGTGCTACAATAAAAATATGCTAATGATGGATTGATTAGGCTTAATAGATTCATCTCGTGAATTAGCTTAGGGGTTATGCAATTAATTTTATAATTAATTCATGTTTAGTCCATATAATTAGTATTCGAACATCCGATGTGATGGGGGCTAAACTTTAGTCTAGGGACCCAAACAGCCCCTAAGTCTATAATTTTTTCATGTATTATTGTATTATTAATTGATTGTTTAATTATTTGACCTAATAAATTAGGTATTTAATTCACTATCATTTTAAATATCGTTTACTTAACTGTTTAAGATGATTTTGCAAAGTGGTTTAGTTCTATTGGCGTGTCACATTAGCCACGAATGTTTTTTCTTGTTTTTTCTTATCTCTTTATCCCCATCTCCTTTATGTTAATGCCACTATTGAATCCTTTCGTCTTCCATAAGAAGTAGAAGAAAAAATATAATGTTTAGAGTGATATGTCTGGTTGGTGCCTAACGTGTTGTTGTTATTGCTATTTTTGGTGAATTTAGCATTAGATTTGAAAAAAAAATGCTGCTGATTAGTTTTTTTGTCATGTAAATACAATGCCTGGAATATATTTTGCATCATCGTACCATTACTTATTTTTTAGACAAGTTTTTGAGTTCCGATTTTTATTTTTTTTTAACACAACATAGCTGGGAAAAACAGTCACCTTCAACTTAGGCTATAATTAGATAGTCTATTTCCTATCATCATCTCGTCGTTTTCTTAGTGAAAGAGAGTGAGGGTGGAAGCAGAGTGAACGAGACACTGATATAGTGAATGTGAAGTTTAGAAGGCATGATTGTTAGTTTTTTATATAGGCGCGAGTGACCAACATAACAATCTTGTTTAATATGACATGTTAGTAGAGCAAAACTATTTTACAAACCTACATAAGGGGATTAAATAAACAGTATTTAAAAGGTTAGAGGGTTAAACACATGATTTATTAAATTAGAGGGTTAAATAATTCATCCACAATATGTGAGGGGTTATGTACACTTATTCTTATGTTTTATGGAGTTTATTAAAGTAATATAATTTTATTTCTTAAAATATTTATATTTAAAAATATATCAATATAATTAGTATATCTTAGGTCTCAAATATGTTTTCTCGAATGCAATGCAATATATAGCTTAAGTAGTAAATATCTTCAACAGAGTTAAATGTATAATTTTAAATGATAGTGACGGTATTGATAAAAATGACAACTGAAATTACTGATATGGCAGCAAAATTGTCTAGAACTGAACGGTGTTACAGAGTTATTTAATATATATTGTTTTATGTACCAAATAATATATACAGAACTGGTACGGGAATGGAATTCACAATCTTGCATGCCGATTATTTCTACCTTCGTTTCTAAATAAGGGTACATAACTCATCTATTATATTATCCTTCGTAACTGACCAATGATTTGTAATTTTAATCAAAGTTTAATAGTATAGCCTACACTGCTAATTAGTTTCGATGGATTGGCATCACCCATGTAAGTATGTAACCAAGCAGAAGGGAATAGAGAGAGTTCTCCCAGCTACATGCAAAGGCAGGAAATCTCAAAAAGAGGAACAGCCCGCACAACTAGCATGAAAAATAAAAATAAACTCAACTTCAGGATTACAGCAGCAAAAATGTCAGGGCAAACTGACAACCTAAAGCAGGGGTATAACAAATGAATCTTTTCTGTCCACAAAATCTTAATTGAATTCAAATAACACGGACTAGTGCATGCTCTTTGCAGTGACAAAAACACCTCGCGAGCGCGCATGATCAAAAGCATGCTTTCGTCTAGCACATGGGTTACATTTCACAGTCGAACTCTACAGACTAAACAAACCTCTCAGGACAGGTTCCAAACATCCAACTACATCCTGATTATAACCTATATTTGCGATATGAGTCTAATACACAAATCTAGGGAGGAAGGAGAAAGCTATCTGCAAGCAGAAACCATGCATCGATTGGAGCAAAGCGGGGCTGAGTGTCTGGGCGCAAGATCTTTTTGGCAGCTCATTACTCATTGCCTCTTGGGCTTATCACCAGGAACTTCAGAAAAGCAAACAGGGCAAACCTACAGAAACAATTCATATTCATTCAAGCAAAAGAAGGAGGTGGCGAAACGAGAAGATATGCATTGTTTTCAGTCCCAGACTTCTGACCTTGTTTATGCTAAGCCATCTCGTTACACAATCGGCATGATACAGGTGCTTGCAGGGAAGTGTCATCTGCAGATCCCCTCTCCTGTACTCCATTTGGCAAATTACACACCTGTACCAAAAAAGGAAGTCGAACAACTTAATTTCAATTCTATTCAAGAATCAATACAGATTTGTTGGAACTCTAGTTCCATTCTCTACAGTAATCAGGAATCATCATGTTTACAGATTGCACCAAAGATGCAGTGTGATTGCATTATTCATGAAGACAACTAATACCACATGCTTCTAGGGGTGAAGGCCAAGACAATTAAATAGGCCAGAACTAACTGGTATAAAAAGTTTTTTTTATCAAGATCTAACCTTTCACGACGTGTTTTCTTCCTTAAAAAGAAACCACGTTTGTACTTTGTGATTGGAAGTAATGAAATGTGTTCTTGAGATAGACCACGGCTTTGGGTTCCAACTGCCTCACCCAAATCCAATAATTCCTGCAAACAAAAGCAATTTAGTAAACCAGGAACTGCAGATAATCAGATGAGAGAAGTAACTAAAGGATTTGCACCCCAAGTGATGGAAATATGAAATAGATGAGATACTTTCACATATAATGTTTAGTGAATATGTAACATTGAAGCATTACTAGTTGCATTTCATGAAACTAAGAGAAGTGGTATAAACAAGCATCTGTGGCAAGCAGGAAGTACTTTCATATAAACATGCCGGAAAAGACCCATACGTGATCATTCAATTAAAAACAATGTTTTCATCAAATAAGATATGCAGGCGTGTCTATAAATTTAGAGGAGACAAGAATAATGCCAATCTGACTGCTTTGACTCTGCTTCCTTCTATATGACTATATGTATGTATTTCATGAATTCTGCCTCCCATCTAGTATGTGAAAATGCTAATGCTTTTAGAATTATTATTTTATAATTTATATTACAAAGGAAGAAAATCAGCATTACAAAGGACATAGACAAGGAGAGTTCCGTTTAAGTTATGAATCCTATGTTCGACGTGACAAAAAACTTTTACAAAGAAAATTTATTCACACACCAAAAAAAAGATTTATATCATTCGAGTTATATAATCACGTGACTTCAAGAAATAGGTAATAACTAGCGTCAGAGGCAATTAACCTTTCGTGCCAAGTGAGCACACACAAAGAAAAAGGTAATTAATGTTTTGCTATTAGTAAAGGGTAGTAAATAGACTGGCAATGCAGATCACTCCATAAATCAACATGTGTTATAGCATCCCTTTTAACATCAACTCATCAAGTACGAGTCATTGAAGCACCCAAATGAAAACCAGACCCATTGACCAATCAAATAATGAGTGGTACAATCTATGATTCTCTGTAGCATATTACCAATCCATCCTAAGTTGTACATGTAAATCAGACGAAAAAAGGTATGCTGATGCACATAAGAAGTGCCAGTGTTACATGAAACAGACAATGTGAGTATGGTGCAGAAATTAATGCAAGTTAAGTCATTAACCTCATATGTCATATTGTCAGGATCAATGTTATCTTGCCAAATGACCTGCAAGTATAACAACAGTAATGATTTTCAGTTAATCGATCATAAGTGACATCACAGACAAAATGCTTAAAAATTACAGCAATCATATGTCATTACTTTTGGGGTGAATTGAGATTTAAGCTCCCTTTTATCTTATTTAAAGAAATCAAAGAGGGCAATTTTATAGCATATAAAATGTGGGATGCAAACTGATAAGGTGTTAAATAAATAGTGTTTTTAGTTAAAATTTGTGCCTATGATATACAGTCAAACAAATAAAATATTTGACTTGGAATCACAAAAGATAGGTGTAAAAGGCATTTGCAAGTACAGCCTGAAATCGTAAGGGGAAAACCTACTACAAAAATTTGCAGGGAAAACAATAGTTAGGGAAAGATAAGCATGCTTCAAATACTCATTTACCTGTGGACTGCTAGAATTTTGGTGTTCTTGCTGTTGGATGCCTGCAGGTGAAAACGAAGTCAGTAGGCCAAAATTTCCATGTGGTTTCACTTGAAGTCTTCTTCTTCTTCTTCAAAACCTTTTAATCTCAAGCAAGTTGGGGTAGGCTAGAATTGAAACCCAAACTTGGGTTTCATCTCCATTTGAGTGGTTAGGTTTTCCATTGGCTCATCAAACTTATCACAACCTTTTTAGGGGTTTCACTTGAAGTAAATGGCATAAATCTTATAAATGTTCAGTTACTATTCATGTGTCAGGCAAATGCATACAGCTTCTTCAACACATAGTGATTGGATGGTTTCAATTGTAATGTGAGCTAGCAACAATCTTTCTGTTTCGTGACCAATCTTTAGAACAACCCATGAGAATAGAACAAAATAATAATTGAGTACACAAGTATCACAAAAGCATTAGACTCATCCTTTTTTGTGAGCATCTAACTAGCTGCTCTGTTTCGAAAAGTGTTAGCACAAAGACCACCACAAAGACCACCTTAACACGTGTTTTCAAGGGGCCAGCTAGTGACCTTTGACCTTTTTTAACCAAGCCTGAAATTCGCTTCTGTGGGAAGTCAAACCCAAGACCTGGAGGTGCTACTTGGGCATCTTAACCACTAGGTTAGATGCCCTTTCGTGGAGTATCTTCTAATGTGATTAAATGTAACCGACCTTACTTTTAAACACTGGAACTCAATAACAGTAGCATTAACTGAATACGCCTTGAGTTGCAATGAAAATAACTGTATGACTAAATAACACCCAAATGAACTGTTAAACTAGTAAAGTCAGAAAAAATCGCTAAAGCAGACTTGAGTTTATTGGAAATTATAAGGTAAGAGAAGCATGTAGAATTATTTCAGACTCAAAAATAAATTCCCATTATAGACCCAGGGATACATAGTAGCAAGAAGTTGATAGTGCTGATTTGAAAATTGTCATAACCGATTGTCAGCACAACCAGAGATGCTCATATAGTTTATTTTCATTAGTAATAAATATTTAAAAAATGTTACAACTACCAGAAATTTTATGGTTACACATGACTAGAAGTGATCATGGATTGTGAACTTGCACTTACATTCTTCAGCAGTAGAACTTGCACTTGCATGAGCAGTTTCTCCACCCTGCAAGACTACATTGGGGGACTCAGTGTTGTTTACAGGTGTTGTATTTTCCCAGATTCTGGGTCCACCATCTGCCCTATGCATGTAATCATTCATGTCATAAGCATGTCCATAACTGTAATAATTTCCTGCACCAGAATATCCATACTTATACGAGTTTGTATGCATCATTGCCCAGTATGGATTAGCCTGCACATTAGCAGCAATGAGTGTAAATAAACAGATAATGATAGCAGATCAGAGGTTAAGGTTATGATTGAAACCATTATATTCATTCTGAATAATTTCCATGGAGATATGTAAAGAGGGTCTTTACCAAGACACAAGCCACTAAATATTCCATGGAGAATATGCATATTAAGATAAACAAAGGTTACAGTGGAGTTGAATCAACTAACTGTTGGGTAAGATATATTGGGAATAATGGCAATTCTTTTTTTGGCACCTGATCATGAAATGCATCTGCAATAGCAAAATCAGCATGAGCATATGTAAGGCCTTCAAAGAAATCCATGAAGCTCTCAGTGATGGTGTATGGAAATCCAGTGTTTATGTAGTGGAGTTCCATCTGCCGATTCCCATTCATTCCTTCCAATGGATCATGAACCTAACAGAAACCAAGCCACACAAAAATCATTAAATTTCAGAAACGAAAAAAATTCACTCAAACTGTCGGCAATTCACAAATTATGCATTTTATTAAATTAAACAGCCCGGCCTACAGTTGTTAGCTGATGATCAAATAACATATATGTCACATCGATTTACCCCTTTCCCTTCCTGTAGAAGACTCTATTTGCATATTTATCTTCCATTGAATCAGCCTATTTAAGAACTGAGCAATACGATGTTGAACAGTACTGCAGGTCTACGGATCCTCTCGTTTCATATCAGCAACTAAAATAAAATGCCATGGAACAGTCTTTATTGCACGGTTGTTTTGGCGGCACAACTTGCAGAGGTGAAATTCACATTGATATCATACGAACCCAACAATCATAATTACAGTAAAATGATCTAACAGAAGAATTTCGCCTCAACTGCTACAGATGCATATTTCATTAAATCGCAAAACTACCAGCCCGTTGCACGAATCAATACGCGATCTCGGTCGAAATCAATGCTGAGAAATGAAGTATGTGCTTAAAACAACCAAAAGTAAGGATAGAATAGAAGCGAGTATAATTAAAAAAAAGTCCCAGCTTCACGCCGAATAAAAGGATTAAAAGCCTCCAAAATTTAGGTCTCCGTCTCACCAAGTAACCAGAGGAAACACAGACGAAATCGACGAAATCGAGAATGCGTCACCGGATCACCCACATTCGCGAATTCGGCCCCTAAATTTACCTCGAAGCGCCAAGAGTTACGCCCCAAATGGCGCAACAAAAGAGCCCCGCGAAAAAACATACACACACAAAATTCGATCGAACAGCAAATGCAGCACCAGATCACCTCCTCCGCGACGCCCCTAGCCCCCACTCCACCACGAAGAGTCGAGGACATGCGCACGCGCACTCACACTGCCACACACCACCACCACACCACTCAGCCAAAACGGGACCGCGACAGCGCACCGAATCAGAAGCCGATCCTGCCCCAGCTCGTAGCCCTCTCCGTCGCGGGGGGGCGGTCGGCGGAGGTGGTAATGCCGCGCGCGGGGCGGGTGGGGGTGGCCGCGAGGGAGGGACGGGGGATGGAGGAGGCGGTGGCGGTGATGGGGGAAGGGAGAGAATGACTGTGCCGGGGAGGACGACGAGATCTTCTGTGGCTCGCGTGCAGTCGTCCTCTTGTCCGCTCGGCTCGTCCCTATCCCTCCCGCTTTATACCTCGCCGCTGTGTCGCCTTGTGCTTCTCGGCTT
Organism: Zizania palustris; assembly: GCA_019279435.1. Classification (NCBI taxonomy): domain Eukaryota; kingdom Viridiplantae; phylum Streptophyta; class Magnoliopsida; order Poales; family Poaceae; genus Zizania; species Zizania palustris. The sequence continues at coordinate 57,258,944 of JAAALK010000079.1, read as the reverse complement.
TCATAGTTTAAGGGGTGTTTGGACCTTTAGCTAAATTTTAACCCCCTAACATTCAATATTTACATATATTTTGGAGTATTAAATATATATTATTTATAAATACTCATAATCAGTGGATTATTTGTCATACGATTCTAATTAGTCTAATTACATTACGATTTGACAATGTGATGATACAATAAACAATTATTAATTTTAGCTTAATTAGGCTTAATAAATCCGTGTTGCAAATAATTCTCCGATTCTGCAATTATTTTTATAATTAGTTCACATTTAATCTTTTAAATTGATGTCAAAACATCTGATGTGATACGTACTAAATTTTAGCCCTTGATCCAAACGCCCACTAAGATTTACATATTGGTATATTTCTAAATTATATAATTATTGATTTTTATAATGTGATAGGAATATTAGATCATCTAAAGAGTTCAAGATTTTAACAGTGTGTAACTCTGCTAGAACCTTCCAAACAAGCATTAATTTTTAGTATTTTTCTAAACAAAGTAATACTCCTTAATCATGTTAACTCTAGTTTCTAGACCAATTGATTAAATTGTGTTAGGGTGTGTACAACCTTATTTAATAGGTGGTCTTTTGAGAAGTCTCTACGGGTAACTGAAAAAATACAAGAGTTCATCTCTACATGATTCTCCATACGCATTGTATCTTAGTTGCATTTATGATTCAACGGTTTAGAGTTGTACCATACAGTTTCTTTGTTATCTCTTGTACTTTGAAAACTGTTCTGCCATTAGATGCCCTTATTTGGTTAATTGTATCTCATTAATTTTACATGCATTAATCAAATGAAACAAACTAAAAAACCAACTTGTTCTGAGATAAATTTTAAAGGAACAAGTCCATTTTTGGCCATCGAACTAAGGCCGAAGTTTGCTTTTAGCCATCGAACTCCAGAACCAGGAATCTTCGGTCACTGAACTTTATAAACCGTGTATAATTGACCACCGAGTCCTGTTTTGAATGGTTTCAGGTGGTTTCGACTGCCACGTTGGACTCCGTCGCCACATCACCTGCCACATCGTCTTGCTGACTCAGCTGCGGCCCACACGTCAGGTCAGGGCCCTCCTTATCTCTTCGTTAGGTCACCCGACGACATCTCGTTCCTCAAATCATCGGTGCGCAAGGCAGAGGGCGGGTGGCGTAGCGTCAACGGTAGCAAGTGAAGTAGCGTCGCCCTAGGTTCGCTTCGCTCCAAGAAATCCACCGCGTCGCCTTGTTCCCACAATAGCATATCGTCGGCGGCGAGTAATCTAGGTGACCATGCTATATAGGATTGGAGACTCTTCACCCAAACTTCCAAGCGTACCCGTCGAGGAAGACGAGCTCGACGACCTGGCCATGGCTCCCGTCCCGTCCCTTCCGCCGGCCCCTCCTCAAACCCTAGCGCTGTCGTAGGATTCGAATGAGCCAGCGCCGCTGTCGAGTGACCTAACGAAGAGTGTGGACTGCAGCTGAGTCAGCAAGCTGATGTGGCGACGGAGTCCAACATGGCGGTCAAAACCACCTGAAACCATTCAAAACAGGACTTGGTGGTTAATTATACATGGTTTGTAAAGTTCAGTGGCCGAAGATTCCTGGTTTTGGAGTTCGATGGCCAAAAGCAAACTTCAGCCTTAGTTCGATGGCCAAAAATGGACTTGTTCCAATTTTAAATGCTAGATGATAGATGATGTAGACATTGACTATATAGTTTGATAGTTCGAATACACGATAAAATTATAAACGATTTAATTTATATTTTTAGTGCTTTTATATAGATTATTTTAAAAAATACATATTTTATCAGTTTAAAAGGCATCGTATCCCGTGATAATGTAGGGGAATTGTCTGTCGAACCCTACATCCGAAAGGAGCAGTAGAGGACGGTAGATTTTACTTTTAGTTGTGCTAAGCATCATGTAGCCATCTTAATCATCCTAGCCAAGATGGTTTTTGGATTACAACAATTATTTTTATTATGAGTTTTATTCTCATATTCTAGCTCAGGGGTTTGCGATTGTTGTAAAAATCTCATTCTCGCTACGAAAACTTCTTGTCCGGATTAAAAATAAAGTAAAATTGAAATACCCAGTACCGACAAAATAATTTGAAAGTACATATAGAAAATTAGAAATTTAGCGCATAAAACTGAAAAGTTTGCATAGAAAAATCAAGGGTTAGTTTTTATCTTCTAGGAGGTAATTGGTCACTACCTTTAATCCTAGTCATTAGTCAAAATAAATGTACGGTACACGATATATCTGTAAATTTGTCTTATATGCTTTATTATTTAATTCGGATTCTATGCGTCATGGTTTTTTTTCTACCTATATACTCCTGTTCTTACTCATATTCATATCTTTTCAAACTTCTTTCTTGTATTTAAATTTGCACCGTCTTAATTTGGTCCTCTACTCATATATTGTTTACCTTCTTTAATAAACTTATGATTCCTAGACTTTACTGTCCAAAACATTCGATGCGATGACTCGTAGGTGTATTGTGTTTTATTTGCACAAAGGAATGGTGTTTTCAATGGTTGCAAAATTCACTTTGTTTCTCTTTACATTCATCATCAGAACAATGTTTATATTGAGATAAATTCACTGTTTTACGCTTAACCATGTAAATAGGAGCTGTAGAGTGAAAAGATGTGAGCAAGTTTATATCAGATCTTCAAAATTGTGAGCGTTCCAACAAAAGTAGTACGTCTCTTGAAAAGTTCACTTTCAAACAAGCCTAACGTGTATGATTTTATTAAAAAGGGTTAATTTTTTGTGCTATTATAATTTTCACGATTTGTAAATATGTCATCAATATCACACTGATAGATGGGGCCATCACAGTCCGATAGTGACATGTAGGTAATTTATGAAAAATTATAATGGCATGCGCATATCTGGAATTGCATAGGGGACAACTTTAACCACTAGTGGTTAGTACGAGGGAATAAAAGGAAATCACTGTATTTTTGATGATTAGCGAATAATGGATTACGTTACCGTAAGAGAGCAGTAAATTTTGTGAGAGGGGAGGGAGGTATTAGGGGGGCACCAGTTTGCATAGGCTAAGGTTTAATTTGGAGGCAAATATAGAAAAGATATAGCCATAGGTATATTTAAGTTATAATATTAAGTGTTTGGTTAGATGGATGTGATAATTTTTTATTTGGTTGGATAGATATAACTTTAATGTGATAAGCATATGTTTAATTAGACCATTGTCATATATGTTTTTTAACAAAAATATAATTATATGATATCTTATTTTATATATTAAATTATAATAAATATAAGTGTAATTTGAATATAAATAGGATAAATGATATGGATGGGAAATTAAATATTTGTGAATAATAAAAAATTAAATGCACTCAACTAGAGTAAAAAATGACATTCATGTCATCTCATTTAATGTTAGATAAACTTATATAACAATTTTTATATATTCATGCAATATATTAAAGAAATATTTTGTTCGGTGGATTTTACTACTTCCGTCAGTTGGTAGGACAAACGGAGCCTGCAGTTGTAGGTCAGCTACTTTCGCTGTCTTCGGCGCAAATTTGTTCGTAACACTGTACCTATGAACTTAGTTTGATAGCTCAAATGTCAAATCGACACAACAATACAACTCCAAATCTAAAAATAAGCTTACTGTACATTCTATTTTGCAAATTTACTCGGATCAAATCATAGCTAAGTACAACAAAATATACTCTTCCATAAGTAAAATATTTGAATTTTTTAAGGAATAGGTAACACCAAGTTCTGACTAACCAAAACATATAAGTGACCAAATACTGCACACTAGCAGTCCTCGTTTGCTCCTCTCACTATTTATGGTCCATCCTAATATGTGATCTACTCATCATACACTCTTGCTAGCACCCCCACCCTAGTCTCAGGGCCAGCTAGCCCACGAAAACAGTAAGACATTTCCATAAACAGCTTCCGTGCAAGGTGCATGGACGACATGTGTCCTAGCAATGTCATGCGTCAAACGTCCTCAAGACATGCCTCTAACTCCTCCGACCAAGGCATTTGACCTCCTTCTTCCTCTCAGAGTCCAACTAAACAATGGAGAGAGCTTGTACTTCTTGATTCTTCCACTTTTCCTCTCGTCGTCAGCCACAAGAAAGATGATGAAGTTGACTCATCGGCGATCATCTCCATCTAACCATTGCGGCAACAGAAATACCGACGAGCTCTAACACGCTCTAGAGTGTGGTTAGGGCGTTTAATATTTTTAATTAGTACTGAAACATCCGAACATCCGACGTGACAGGATTAAACTTCAGACTAGAACCAACACTCCTTGAATCACATGAAAAAAATAGTTATTCTTTTTAGCCAAACAAGCCTATTACTAAACTAAGGGGGTGTTTGATCAGACGCTAAAATTTTAGCCTCTATCACATCCAATGTTTAAATAATATTTTGAAGTATTAAATGTAGACTATTTACAAAACTCATTCATAATCGGTGGATTTTTCGCGAGACAAATCTAATTAACCTAGTTCTGTAAGACAATGCTATAATAAACATTTGATAATTATAGATTAATTAGGTTTAATAAATTCGTCTCTCTGGTTCTGTAATTTTTTTATAATTAATTTATTAAATTGATTTCCAAACATCATCCATATTACGTGCTAAAATTAAGTCACTTATTCAAACATCCCTACTAGTGCGAAATTAACAGTTTAACACCGCAAGCAACAGTTAGATTCGGATAAGCCAAAGGGTGACGAGCTAGCGAACGACCCGGTTCCAACGGACTGTTTCGGCTCGTACCCACGCACCAGACACACCACCCTGTCGCTAACGTCTCACTGCCGGTGGGGCACGTGGGTCGGTGGCCCCATGCGCGTGTGCGTGGTGTGTACGGCTCTCCGGTGCGCGAAGGACGCTTGCGGTGTACGCAAACGCAAGGGGAGAGGAGGCCGCGGGGGCGGGGCCCACACCCCCGACCCCAAATCCTAACCCTAACCCCAATCCTAACCCCAACCCGGTCGGTCCTCGCAGGCGTGACGCCTGGAATTCCTCTTTCCCCACGGCAGCGGTCGGTCGGTCGGTCGGTCTCGGCCCACCCACGAGGGCGTGGCGGTGACCATGACACGCGGGGCCCGTGGTGGGCCCGGATGCCGTCGGGTGGGCCCGTGGCCCGCTGTCGCGCGTCGCTTTTGTCTCCCCGACCGACTTTTCCTCCTTTCGCTCTGAAAAGCGTGCATGCGAGACCGCTGTTGACTGTTGTGGCGAATGCCTGGCGATGAGTAGGATAGTTTTTTTTACAAATAGTTAGTGTTCGAAAAAAACAATATTAAAAGAATATGATATAAATAATATAAATAACTTAAAACATAATAAAATAATTGTTAGCGTACAAGATTACGCTAACAGGTTCTCGAAGATTAAGAACTAACAAACAAAGAGTTTGTGCAGCAGACTATTTTAAGCCTCCAAATAGAATAATAGCTCGAAGCAGTTCGAAGTTGTGTATTGAATATATGAGTATTCGATGCCTATTACAGAGAAAGAAGAGGAATATTTATAGATAAAAATCTTAAGGAAAAAAACCTTTTTACCCCTCAGTTACAACCGACATAGTGAAAACTATTTCGGTACCCCTAATAGGGTTAAAATGATAAAAAACTAATCTAATTAAAAAAAGATAAGTTTCTATCCTCGTTGGCAGCTATATGCTCCGAAGATTGAACCTTCGAAGTTATACTTCGAACAGAGTCTGAACGAATTCTCCGAGCTTGATCATACGCCAGGACGGAGTCAAGTTTTGGAATTCGGTCTAGTAAGTTGTCTTTGTCTTATAAACTTGAAAATATTAGGGATAAAGTATTTTCCTCAACAATAATATTTATTATAATTTAGTTTCAAACTTAATATGAATTTTTAACAATAAAGGTTGACGTTTCAATGAGAAGTAGTACCACGACGGATTCATCACATTTATTGTCTGTTAAAGTAATATATATTACGTTAACTGAAATCTAATATGACATAATTTATTGAGACAAGAGAAAAATAATATGTCAGGTAAGAAACTCAGATACTATTTATTTTTAAAAGTGAATAAAAGAGAAGACATGTGATTGTGTATAAATTTATTTTTAAAAAACTTTCTATTTCCTAATGGTGTCCCTGAACTATATTAAAAAGGAGAGAATAAGACACACGTTGAAACTGGCCTTAACGTCGTGCATTTTTAAATCGTACTTGTAAATCGGATTAATTATTGGTGTAATCAATCTAAAAACAGGTTTTTTTTTTTTTTGAGAAAAGAAAGGGCTGCGAAGCCCTTCCCCATTTCTATTATAGAAATAGCAACCAAAACAAGACAAACTTAATAGTCTGACCGACGCCACAAACAGCCAAGAAACCCTAAAACTGGAAACAACAAAGTCCACGGAACTTAAAACCAGCCCAAGTGTGCGATCAACCAAAAGGATAGGACAGCCGATCCAAACATTACACAGTATCAAGGCCAAAGACTAACAACATCCGCAAGCTAATACCAGGAGACCATCCATATCAGTTGCTTGGCAAAGCCTTCAAAAACCTCCAGCCATGCGCCCTTGAAAATATTTTACTTGCTAGATGTTCGAGCAGGCGCACCGCCTGTGCCAGATCTTTTGCCTTTTCCTCCGACTTCTGTAATACAGACCAAGAGGTTATCCAAAAACAGATTGAGGTTACGAAGGTTAAGGGGTCAGTAAATGATTTATCCCTAAAACACACATCATTCCTGCTTTTCCATAAGCTCCAGAAAACTGCAGCCAGACCCACACCAGCCAAACGTTTAGTTTTTTTACTCAGCTTACTGAACCATACATTCCAGACACCATCAAAATTCTGAAAGGGGCCAATACTAAAGCAAATATTTAGTAGCCTCCAGATAAACCGGGCAACATCACAGTCAAAAAACAGGTGTGTAACCGATTCATTTTGACAACAGAAAAGACAACCCAGATTCCCCCCTTTCCAATTTCTTTTCATCAAGTTGTCTTTCGTGAGAATCTTGTTCTTACTAGCCAATATCAAGAAAATTTTAACTTTCAAAGGGATTTTCAGCTCCCAAATCACATTTTTGTTTTTCACCAAACCACGAGTCTTCAGGGCCAAGTAAAAAGATTTTACACTAAACACTCCACTCTTCGTCAAGGTCCAAATGACAGAGTCTTTTGAATTCCTTAAAGTAACGACACTACAAACTCTTTGAAGTTTAGTCCAGGACCTCAAATTATCTCCCAGTAAATCCCGACGGAACTTAATCACAGACCAACCTCCCCCGAAGACATCAGCAACAGTAACATGTTTAGAAAAGGTGATATGATACAGGTAAATCGGACAAATCCTCGTGGAGAAAAGATTAAAGGAAACTTTGGAGAGGATTACTTATCATACGATTGTGCAGCACAGCTATCATATTTTGCATGTTTTGCTAATGTTTACTGTGAGATCTTCGTTTTTACATGATATAATTAAACAGTTTATTTTTATTTTTATTTTAAAAATTAAAATTATTGCGTCTTAATTAAATGTCCGTAATATATTTATAAATCTATTACAGGATTTATTAAAAGTAGTTTTGACTTAAAAATAGAAGTTCTGCTAAACGAGCCCCATAAATTAAGTTTTCTAAATGCATTGTGCCCTTCGGCGAACGCAGTTTATCATTTTAGGATCCTATCGGTTGACACGTCCCTGCTTTAAATTTAAAAATTTAAAATTTAATTTTAAAATTATTTTTCTGTTGCTTTCTGAGAAATTATTTTCCAGATTTCGCTTTTTCTACCGCTAAAAGTATAAATGATTAACTATATTTTACATCGCTAAAATTTTATACAAGCTTAAATTTAATTTTAATATTGTTTTTCTGTTTCTTTCTAAGAAATTATTTTCCAGTTTTTGCTTTTTCTACCGCTAAAAGTATAGATGGTTAAGTATATTTTACATCGCTAAAATTCTATAAAGTTTAAGGGGGTGTTTGGATATCAGGATTAAATTTTAGTCCTTGTCATATCGAATGTTTAGATACTATTTTAGAGCATTAAATATAGATTATTTATAAAACTCATCCATAATTTGTGAATTATTCGCGAGACGAATCTAATAGTCTAATTACGCCATGATTTGACAATGTGGTGTATAGTAAACATTTGTTAATTATGGATTAATTAGGCTTAATAAATTCATCTTACGAATTAACATTCAATCATGCAATTATTTTTATAATTAGTTCACATTTAGTGCTTCAAATTGATGTCCAAACATCTGATATGACACGGACTAAATTTTAGTGAAATGAACCAAACACACCCTAAAATCATCCACGTAATTCAAAACCGAACCCTGTTAATTTCTCAGATTCCCATACAGTTTATTTTTTTTATCCTTCGACCATAGACAAGATGGATTTTGACATAAGGTGAACACTATAGAAAGTTGGAGGATAAATGACGTCCAGTTTTAAAGTTTAAGAATGAATTTAAACTTTCGTAACAGTTTAGAGATGTAAAATTGACTTCGAAGCTCCGCCGGTTTAGGATACATGAGAATAGTCTCAATACTGGAAACTACATAGGTTTTTTTTAATCTTTTTTATGGTCCTAGATCTGATTATATTAATGCAGCACTGCTAATTTAATTTAGTAATTTAATATCACTCTGCTCTTATTATATTTTAGATGTTGTGTAAAAACATACGTCTTATCCTAGTTTACTCATCTTTTCGCATTCAATATACTGTTACATCATCTTTTATTGTAGGCATGTTTGTTTCGATTTCTGATATTTTAGAATCTGATATGGAAATAAATAGTACAAATTTTGGATTCAAATTATGAGAATCAGTAGCTGCAGAATCTGGAAATTAACTAGAATCCAGAAGTTAAAAATACTAGCTGCTCAGACTAGCTAGCTACTAAGAATCTTTAGCTGGTAGAAACTGAAACAACCATGTACCGTATATACTATGTTGTAGCAACAATAGGGTATTTATGTACGTATTGAAATATTTGATGATTTGAATAAATTTGATGTGTTCTCGTTACCAGGAACAAAGCAAGGCTACACCAGTAGATACTTTTTTGCGTTTTTAAGGTAGTCAATATTCTGTTAGTTTAGCAAAAGGAAAACCGAGCATCTTGTGCGTATATGTAAAATCAGCTGTTTACTGGCAATCCGAAGAAGCCACCTGAGATTGGTGACAAACAAGAACAAAACCATTAGGTTCTTGGTTATAATATATGAAATCTGAAAGAATTTCACGTGAGCGCCGTGTATCAAATTCAATCAGTTGAATATGTCTGAGCGAGAGTAGTATTAGGATTGATAAACTTTTAGGTAGTCTGTGTCCGTTACTTCTAAAAAGATCTGAAAGAATTTTATAGAATTAAAATAATTTATGTGAAAATTCTACCGCCCACAATAAGACATGTTTATAACAGTGGATTTTTTAAAAAATAAATATAGGATTTAAACTATTATTGTAAAAAAATATAAAATTTCTATATTAGCTTACATGTCTGTTTGGGTCAGATTTTTGAACCAGCTTCCTGTAAAATTTAAACTTTGAATGAATATTACCTACTATGCTATTAAAAAATATCAGTTCATGTAAAATTTGAAAAAAGTAAATTTTAATAAATATATAATTTTAGTGTAATTTAAAAATATATAATTTTAATATATACACTACAAAATTTCATTATTAAAATGATTTATACGTTAATAATATAAATAAACATCACGAACTACTAAAATATAAATCCGTAATTATTTTAACTAAACAGCTTTTCAGTTTTTCTACCGTTTAGGTGCCTCCCATATTTATTGGGCCGGAGTTGTATTGTGGCTAACTTGAGGCCCATGATTAAGTCGATTGGGCCGTTCGCTTGACAACCTGCGCGCTTTTGCATTCCTTGACGTCGATTTTGTTCAGAGAATTCAGAGAAACGAGTCCTCGAACACACGCATGGGGGATAATTGGATAAACACAACTTGATCTTGTTCCAAACTAAAAGCTTTGAGGCGGTATATTTACACGAATCAGTATCAACTTGTTTTTTTCAGTGAGAGTACAAATACAGAGAGAAGGCAGGGGGATGGATGTGTGATGGAGTAGCTAGGCGGAGAAGAAGCCTTGTAAGGCGGCCATGGCGAGCCCCGTCTTGGGCTCGACGACGTTCAGCTTGATCCCGGCGGCGGCGGCGGAGGCGGAGTCCATCCACGAGCTGCACACATTAACCAAGTCCCCGAAGTTCGTCCTCCCCACCCCGGCCGCCTGGTCGCCATCGCCGGCGCCTCCCGGCGCGCCCCTCTTGAGCTTCCTCTCGAACTCCTCCGTCACCAGCAACGCGATGTCCGCCATCGCTCGCTCGCCGTCGTAGTCGCCGCGAACACACCACCAAAGGAAAGCTCTCTCACGCTGTCAGCAGCTCGGCTCTGCTGCGGATGCCGCTGGTTTGCTGTGGGTGCGGGTGGGTGGTCTGTGCCATTCTGTGTGTCGGTAGGAATTTATAGCCTGCAGCTTGAGTGCTTGATCACAATCACTCTCTACAGATAAAATATTACAACAGTTACCCGTGCATAGTTCAACGGTACAAGAGACTAAGAGAGAGAGAAAAAAAATATAGAATCGTAATCCATTCGATTCTACATGAATAGATCATATACTGACTTATCAAGCAAGGCATTAGAGTCTCTGGTTTTTTCTGAGAGTGGTCGGCTTTGGGGTGGGTCGCGGTCGCTGTTGGTTTTCTTGTTTGTTTACTGGGTGCGGTTCGTCGGTTTTGCGGCGCCGCGCGCCTCTTGTTTGCGATGCCGCCGTATGGTCGTCCACAGCTTTTTTTGCCGTCCGCTTCTGACAATCCGTTGGCCGGTGACCGGGTGGGTTCACCTCACCTGGATGATCCACCCATCCCTGCGTGCGTGCGTTCGTGCTACGCGTCAGGCTGCAAGTAGTAGCTGGGCTTTCTCTCTTGTTGTTGTAAGAAGGGTGTACTTGATTAAACTGTAGATTCTGAAAAAGTCGTCGTAAGCCGTGAAAAAATTGTTGTGAGCCATGAGCTGTTAAAAGTTGAAAAGTTGTTTGATTGAAATAGTTGCAGATTTATATTTTGGAAGTTTATGATGTTTAGTTACATTATTAATGTGTAATTTTACATGTAAATCATTCTAATTATGAAATTTTGTAATGTTTGTATTAAAATTATATATTTTTAAATTACACTAAAATAATATATTTTACTAAAATTTCACTTTTTTCAAATTTTACATAAACTGATATGTTTTAATAGCATGGTAGATAATATTTATTCAAAGTTGAACTGAGAAGCTATTAAATTTAGATTATATCAGCTTTTAAATTTGTACTACGAGAATCTGCAGATTCTGAAAAAACTAGGTGCCTAAAAGAACTTTTTAGTTTAGATTCCAGCTTCCGATCCAAGAAAGCTGGTTCAAAAATCTGAACCAAACTGACCCTTTTCAAAAATCTGAACTAAACAGACCCTAAGGGTCAGCTTGGTTCAAATTTTGGAACCGGCTTCCTGGCTCGGAAGTTACAATCTGAACCAAACAACTCTTTTAGTCACTTAGCTTTTCGAGAATCTATAGATTCTCGTAGTACAAATTTGAAAGTTGGTATAACTCAGATTTCACAGATTCTCAGTTCAACTTTGAATGAATATTACCTACCATGCTATTAAAACACATCAGTTCATGTAAAATTTTAGTAAAATATATAATTTTAGTGTAATTTAAAAATATATAATTTTAACACAAACATTACAAAATTTCAAGATTATATTGATTTACGTGTAAAATTACACATTAATAATATAATTAAACATCACGAACTACCAAAATATAAATCTGTAATTAATCCAACCAAATGGCTCACAGCAACCGTTTTTTCAGAATCTACAACTCAACCAAACACACCCTAAACAGGAGAGGGAGCTGCGACCATTCTGGTGTTTTTTCCATTTGATCCCTCGTTTATGTTAACTTATAACGTGATTAGTTGAATTCCGTACGTTTATAATGTTAAAAGAACATTACGTGTCAAAAGAACTAAAAAACTGCACATCACTGTTGTTTCGTAAGAACGATACGATCCTCTGAATAGTTGGATCCATTTCATTATAATTTATATATTTAGATTTATATCATTACAATTTCACCTTAGTTTTACACTTCTCTGGAATTGTAATGATATAATATTTCGGAATTCTCTAAAATTATAATGATATATTTCGGAATTCTCAAAATTTATAATGGTATGGTTCACAGTTCTCATTGTACTGACATAAATTTAAATATGTGAATTGTACTGACATTTTCTCAAAATCATGAAATTGTAATGGCATATAGATGTAACTAAAACATCATCCTTTTACTTGCTGCGGTATCATACGGTTGGAAAGAGGAGCCAAAAATATTTAGTTCTCAAATTCTTTGGAGTGTGTGAGGCCTTAAGTTGGTTATTGGGTGTTTGGTTTATAAGAGGTACGTACATGACAAAATATAGCAATCATAATTTTAAGAGCATTTAGTTGGAAGACGAGTGTAACAAGATAGATTTAAAAAAGAATATTTCGCTCAAATGCATAACAAATTTATCTATAAAAATGAGCATAAAAACTCGTCCCATGTGTGCGTAAGTGAGGAAGGTTTGAACTTTTTGTTCTAGGGGTATTCTTGATACGGCTCAATATTCCTGCTGGTCTGTACGGAAGTATACTGTATACTCCGGATTACTGATAAAGCAGTTCTTTCCCTCCTCCTCGGATACATGGTTAAAATCTAGTTTTTGTCGCATCGAATGTTTGAGTATTAAATGTAGATTTTATTTGGCTCCATTAGGCTAAAGTTTAGTCACTGTCACATCGACGTTCGAATGCTAATAAAAAGGATTAAATATGAGTTAATTAGAAAACTAATTGCAGAATTTCTAGGCTAATTCGCGAGATGAATCTATTAAACCTAATTAGTTCATTATTTCACATTGTGGTGCTGTAGTAAAAATGTGCTAATGATGGATTAATTAGGCTTAATAGATTTGTCTCGTGAATTAGCTTAAGGCTTATGCAATTAGTTTTATAATTAACTCATGTTTAATTCATCTAATTGGTATCCGAACATCCAATTTTACAGGGGCTGAACTTTAGCCTAGGGGAGCCAAACAGCCCTGTAGACTATTTACAAAACTTATTCATAATCGGTGGATTATTCTCGAGACAAATCTAGTCAGCCTAATTACATCACGATTTGACAATGTGATGCTACAGTAAATATTTGCTAACCATGAATTAATTAGGCTTAATAAATTCGTTTCACGAATTATCTTCCGATTCTATAATTATTTTATAATTAGTTCACGTTAGTCATTCAAATTGATGTCCACACATTTAAATCATTTAATATAACACGGACTAAAATTTAACTCCTTATCTGATTCTATAATTATTTTTATAATTAGTTCACGTTTGCTCCGTTGCTACTCCTGAAATTAATTTCTGAAGCCCGAATTCCGTCGTCTTCTTCCTTGGGCAGCGTATGTATCCGCCGAAGAGGCTAGGATTCCAGCGAGCCATCTGTTCGTTGCTGCCGCGCTCATCAGCATCATGCATGCGCATAAGTAACCATGTCCGTTTGCGTACAGGAAAATGCACTGTTGATGAGCTTTGATCTCATTGCTGTTGCTGCATGGTTTGTTGGTCACGCGAGGAAACCTTAATTTGATCTGTTTCACTAATGCTAGATAAGACTGTCGGTTGATTCTGACCCTGCTATATATCTCCTGCTGCATCGATCACGAATATATTCATGCCATGCGCATTGCGCAAACACACCACCAAGAAGGCAAGAGGCACGTTTGATTCTGGCATGCATGTTCAGAGAAAGCAGGTGTCATGAGCTGAGGTGCGATAGCTATAGGTCGGTCGTTCTGGACCGCTGTTCATAGGACGTACGCTGCTGGAATTTTATTACCCATTTTTTTGCAAGGACGGTAAAGAAAATCTCTAGTACTTCTAGGGGTGTGTTTGCTTCGGCTCTAGATTCTGAAAAAAAGCTGCTGTGAGCCGTGAGCTGTATAAAAGTTGAGAAGCTGTTTGGTTGGAATAATTGTGGATTTATATTTTGGTAGATCGTGATGTTTAGTTATATCGTTAATGTGTAATTTTACATGTAAATCATTCTAATCATGAAATTATATAATGTTTATATTAAAATTATATATTTTTAAATTACACTAGAATTATATATTTTACTAAAATTTTTCTTTTTCAAATTTACATGAACTGATATGTTTTAATAGCATGGTAGGTAATATTCATTCAAAGTTGATCTGAGAATCTGTAAAATTAGGGTTATACCAGCTTTTAAATTTGTACTGCGAGAATCTACATATTTTGGAAAAGCTGGGTGACCAAAAAAATTGTTTGGTTTAGATTCCAGCTTCCGAGCCAGGAAACTAGTTTAAAAATCTGAACCAAAACAGACCCTAAGGTTCGATAGATTCTAAGGTTGGATGGTATATTAACACAGAGTATGTTTTTCAAGCTTTTAGATTTTATGATTTCTGTTGGATTTTTGGGATAAACCCACATGAATATTTTAGAAATTCTTAAATAAATCTCAAAAGCTCGACTCAAGAAAAGATATACCGAGTGGTCAAAAGTCGGACTCGGGAGTTGGGATCAGCATTGTCGAGTGCTTGATTCGAGTCGGGACTGGGCAGTCGGGGGTCAGCTTGCCGAACCCGACCACTTATTCCCAAAATCTGACTTTGTGCTTCGTGGCGACATGGTATTTCCTTTTCTTGTTCCGATTCTTTTGGATCGTGGAGAAGTTTATGGGATATGGTTATATGGAAACCAACTTGATTGAGATCGTGGTCGCGACACAAGATCTGATTGCTCCATATAAATACATATAGATCTAGCCGAAATCAAGACGATAAAAAATACAACAGAACCGTATTAGGGTTTTGGTTGTCTCTTCTCTCTGTTGTGCTGCCGCCGTAGACTACTCCATTCTGTTCGTTGGCGTGCACCGAAAATGAAAGAGCAGGTCTCTGAAATCTGTCGCCCTACGATCTTGTATCAGGAGAGGCCAAATAAGATTTTTAGAAAACACTCCCGCGCGACTGCTCAAATTCATTATCATGACGCGTCTTTCGTCTACGTATACCTTCGGTCGTCATCGGGTGCTACGATCCGACACCACGATAATTAACGAGTAGTTTAATTTCACCTTGTCTCCGCACCTGCTTACCGTATACTACAGGTACGGGCGTACGTGTTGTACGTGTCGTACATGTGAGGTCGGCGGGGCTAGCTCCGGCCGGCCGGGGACAGCCGGCAGCGCCGTAGATCGGGCCAGGCGCAATCATTCAGTTCAGGCCTAGCGCGCG
>JAAALK010000079.1:57230645-57242500 GCA_019279435.1 Zizania palustris | reverse complement strand
TGAGCTCGTTGATCTCCTCGTCGGTGATCCTGCCACGGCGGCTCGACATTGTCTCGCTTGACTTGTAGAGTTGTAGCTTGTCGGTCTCCGGCGCCGGCGCCTAGCTAGCTAGCTCTTACCTTCTCGCGCGCCCCGACCACACCCCGCCGTGTGACTCCGTCAGCAGCAGAGCACGGTGACGGATCAAGCTGGGGAGACCGGGAGAGAGGACGGACACTCGGAGTGAACTGATCGAGTGCGCCGTGTCAGTGGAAGTAGCTAGGAGATGAGATGGGCGGAAGGAAACGTGTAGTATTAATAGATGGGGATAGATGGGCCCACCGCGCCTTCAGTTCGGGCCGACCTTCTGGAAGTGGGCCAGGGACGCCCTGGCCCACCCGGCCCATGGGCTCCGGGCTCACCCACATGGCTTTGGGAGACAGAGCATGGCCATGGACCATCTCCACAGGGTAAATCTCCTTGCCGTGTCTCCAAAATGCACGGCAGCACAATCATCTTCAAAGTAAAAAAAAAAGAGGGAAAAGAAGCTACGAACAAGTATGAAATCTTCAAAGTAACAGCGCTTGTTACTAATGAAACGCCTTCTAGTACTAGTACAAACAATTGGAGCAGTAGCTATCGCTAGCTACTCGATCAAAGAAGGCAACGTGTGTAATAAGACGGACAGGAGGCTCCTCTGCAATAATGCAGAAACACAGTAGCTGTCTTTGACAGTGCCAGAATAATGTAGTAACAGTGTCTGTTTTAATGTCATTACATTACATTTATAGCACTTGTACACGTATCATCTAATGGATCAAGACGTACCATCTGTATCATATTGTATGTACACTTATACACGCAAACGTACCATATTGTATGTCGATCTAACTGCAAAAGTTTCAGGGGAGGAGATAGATCGAAGCAAGCGGTTGCATGCCTCCGCGCTGTGGGGGCTGGCTAGCTTGCCTCGAAATCGGCCAATCTTGATGATCTTGATGTGGTTTAAAAATTCAAGGTGCTGCATGCATGTGGCGTGCAGTTCATGCGATGGTACCGTCGTACCGTCCTCCGGGCGTTCCTCGGTTGATATTTTTCTAGCTTCAATCAACTACACGATCTGAACATGCAGCTAGCTAGGAAGATGACATCTGTGGACCATCGTCTCGTGCTCGATCGGAGGTAGAAGATTTCCAGTATTTTTCGGGCTTTGCAGTTTATCACAGATCTGAACTATCAATATCGGGATGCGTCAAACGAGGGAAATAATTTCGGTGTCTAGATTGACATCGTGCTGAGATAATATGACAGCGAGAGACACACGAAATAAATTACTTGGGAATGGGCTGCTTTAAAGTCTATCCACGAGACCCATCTAAATCCGTTTTTTTTAAAAAAAATAATATTTTTTTTACAAATCAAATTTGTATTGCCGTTTGAAAAATTTGCAAAACAACATGCGGTCAGCACTTAGTACCGGCTAGATGTTACGTCAGCTCCAATCAGCACTTTAAGTACCGACTGTATATTGCCCTCCTATTAAATTCTGCCACATCAGCTCTAGTCGGCACTGACATGGTATCCAGTTGGCACTTCAAGCACCGACCGTATGCTACTTTTGCCAATTTTTCAAATGCCTATATAGATTTGATTTTTTTAAAAAAAAATATTTAAAAAATTCTCTAAATCCTTTTGCACGGATCCTTATTTCTTAGCTCATTCTATCCAAGAGCGTGACTCTTGTCGACCGTTGATTTATCTCTCAATCAACGGTTATAATTGTTTTATTCTCGTGAGTTAAATAAAAAACCTAGTCTCTACTTAAAGAGAGAGAGAGAGAGAGCAGCCAAACCAACGAGTAAAGAACTAGAAAACACAAGAAAGAAAAGAGAGCGCGGAAAAAAAAGAAGAGTTCAGTTCGATGGATTCTACCCGATCCCCTTCGAGTCAGGGATTAAATGTTCAAACGTGTCGGAGTGACACTAAAGTTGGAGAGTTCGTTCTACACTTAGAGCACTTCGGTTTGATATATTTTTAATAGGACTGGTTAAGTGAAAGCATCATATTTGAGCAACAATTTATCAATTGTAGTGACAATAGTTTTTAGCATGTTTAGTTACGGTAGAATTAGAATGTCTGTTTGAAAGGGAAAATGGTGTTTGATTGTGCTGATCTTTTGACAGCTTAGAAGAGACTCATGCACCTTCATTTTTGCTAAGTTTTATGTTGTTTGCTTCTATAGTTTGGGAAATATTGGGTGAATAACGAAGGGGAAATAACTTGCTTTTTTTCTGTTTGGTTTAGTATACCTCTCGCTTGTTATGTTGTAATTAGTATTATTGATGCCAAGTATATTACTTAATGATATTAGTACTATTGTAATTTACCTCTAGATGTTATAGAGAAGACTCCATTTATATTAATTGTGATAATAGTGGAAGCTTGGAGTGGACTTTTTAGTTCCATGGTTTTTATTCTTCTCATTGAGAAGGTTTCCACGTAAATCATTGTGTCTCACGTGCATGTAATTATTATTCTGTTATTGTTCATGTTAGTTGAAGCTAATATCAAAGATCACTACAAAATGAGGGGTTGATTCGCGTGCGAAATATAGTTTTTATTTTGGTAAACTGATATTTTGCTACAGTGTTTTTTAGTTCAGCCCAACGCTATATTGATGTCACGTGGAGTACTGAAGTAAACTAACATCAAAGGACTAATCTAATATCATTACGTGGGGACTCAGATAATTTGGCGACGAAGGACGCATAAAATAAATTACTTGGAAGAGGCAAAGTCTTTCGAGTCATCACCCTCTAAACCAGTGGCGTAGCCAGAACAAAATCTTTGGGTGGTCCTGTACTCCTGTTATAATGCCGTAAAAAACATAAATCAACAAGTAAGCACTAAACTTATTAAAAATCAGTATAAAAAATTAAATTGAAAGAACTAACCATTTTCATAACGGAGAGGTCTTACATTGATAAAACCTTACAAGTTGCACTAGAACTATTCTACTCTTCGCTTTCTCATAGCCATAAAAATCTTCATTATATGATCATCACTAATTTTGCTGAAGATATCTCGCTCAATAAATGTGACTAAACAATCATTCAATAACTTATCACATAAACTGTTTCTTAACATGTGCTTCACTCGACTCACGGATGAAAATACCCTTTCAACACTTGATGTTTCCACCGGTAGAATCAATACCAATTTAAGGAGCAAATATACCAAATCATAAAGAACATGCTTATTTGTTTCAATAAGCTTAGTAGAAAGATCACCAAGATTCTGGAGACTTTTGAATCTTTCATCCTTTCTCATATCATCAATGAAGTTATCAAGTTGGAATTGAAGCCTCGTCAAATCTATGTTTGAAATGTCCTTAGGATAGAACTTAGCAAGTCTAAGTATCTTTTGTGCATCATAAGAGGCAAATGAGTTGAATGGATTTAAGGCTGACATGCAAACAAGCAACTCCATATTAACCTCATCAAATCTATTATCAAGCTCTTGATTGATTCTATCAATAACACCAATATATACTTCTCTTCTAAAATGATCATCATTTGTTTGTTGCGGGTAAAAACGTGAGGATCTTCCATAAGGCAGATATTTACCATTCATGGTTAGGACTTCAATACTATGTTTAGTGCAGAGTGAAACAATGGTTTCATCAAAAAATTCTTCCCATCCATCCTATCTCAATTTTTGCATTCTTTCCTTTGCCAATTTACAAGTGACATTGCATTAATAATATCCTGATCTCTCTTTTGTAAAGATTGGCATAACTCATTTATATATCCAAGAATGACAAGCATCAAGTGTGCACTAAAAACAAAATCAAATGATTCAAAAACTCCAACCATGACATGTATTTTTGGCCAATCACTCGTTTGTCAAGGATCTTTTCCAATAGTTATGAGTACCTCTTCAATTGTGAAATACATATCAATAATACGCAATATAGTTTTGTAATGAGAACCCCATCGAGTGTTACCAGGCCTAGCTAACCCCATCTCTTGATTTAATCCAGTCCCACTTTCTATTTCACCTAATTCCTGGGCTTCCATATTTTTTGGGCTCTTACATCTCTAAGCATATCATGACACTTACAAGATACTCCAATAATGTTTAGCAAGAGGGAAACTTGAGTAAAAAACCACACACAATCATTATTCCCCTTAGCAACAGAAACGAGAACCAATTGGAGTTGGTGTGCAAAACAATGAATGCAATAAGCAGAAGGAGACTCTTTCATAATTAATGTTTTCAGCCCATTAATTGCTCCTTTCATATTACTTGCACCATCACAACCTTGTCCACAGAGTTGATTAAGAGTAAAGTTGTGATTAACAAGTAAAGATTCAATTGCTGCCTTAAGAGCTAAAGAAGTTGTGCCCGCAACATGAACTATTCTAAGGAATCTCTAACATACCCTTCCAAGTTTATCAACATAGCGTAAGCAAACAGCTAGTTGTTCCTTATGTGACACATCACTACACTCATCAGCAAGAATAGCATAATGATCATCACCAAGTTCTTCAGTTATGTGCTTACTAGTAGCCTCAGAACAACATTGGATAATTTGACTTTGTATAGTAGCATCAGGATGCAATTTTTTGGAGCATTTGTCAAAACTAACCGACCAACCTCTTCATTAGTTGATGCAAGCCATTTTAATAGTTCAAGAAAATTCCCTCTATTGTTATATCCTTCACTTTCATCATGACCACGAAATTCCAATCCTTGGTTTAAAAGAAATCTCAAGCATTTAATTGAATAGGTCAATCTAGCTTTATAACGAGCTTCATTCTCATTAGACACCTTCAATATAACTTTATCAATTGATTTACCACCTTTCACAAACAAACTGTATTTCTCTTGAGCTTTGTTATGAGCACTTGTTATATTACCCACATGTTTGTCAAGTGCATCAACTTTGTTCCAATTTCTCCAACCACCATTAACAAAATTACTACTTCCAGTACCAAACAAGTAACATAACATGCAAAACCCAATATCTTTCGCAATACTATATTCAAGCCAATTATATTTATGAAACCAAATAAGACTGAAGCGGCGATCCTTATCATATATATTCCTCATTGGATAATCATGTGCCCAAGGTTGGTGTGGTCCTTTTAGAATATAAGCTCGCCGAACTGCATCTTGATCATTAACATCATAGCTTGCAATAGAATTCCGTAAGCCCGGATCATATTCGAGATGATTAATATCATAGATTGGAGATCGATCTTGTTCTTCATTTTGAACTTCATCAACAATTGGAACTGAATCTGGTTCTTCTTCATTACTTTGAACTTCGGCAACAACCGGAACTTCATCAACCGAAGATGAAACAATGCTATCTTTTGCTTCATGTTTCCGAAATAGCGATGCAATATCCCCATTTCTCTTCATATCTAACTACTAATCAAATCAATTTTGATTTAATTTCTACCATAGTATGTACTACATTATATATGTATAAACTATAATGCACTAATGTATAAATGTTATACTCTGTAGTCTGTACTGAGGCTGAGGCTGTCTGGCTGAGGAGTGAGGCCCTAATGACAGACCGGCAGGCGGCAGACCGACGGGCAGTCCAAGCGCCCAAGTAAAGGGGCGGGCGGGCGGCGGTGGCAGCCGACAGCCTTTGCCCTCGCGGCCTCGCCGGCTGGCCCCTTTGCAGCTCTGCCTGACTGCCTCTGGTCTCCGTGAGCAGCGCCTAGGGGATGGGGCTGGGCGTCTCCGCGTCTGGCGGCGGGCGAGTGGGCCTGGGGGGTGACCGGCGACGAGACGACCGGCGGGATGGGCAGCGCGACGAGCCGATGATGAGCCACAGAGCCATTGAACCGACGACGAAGATCAGGGGATGGCACGGGCACACGACGGACGTCGCAGCAGTGGCGCACCGACCAGGCGGGCAAGCGGTAGGAATTGGGGATTCGGGGAAAATTAGAGAATAGGGTTCCTTCCATTGTAATTGTTTGGGCCGATTATGTATGAGTTTTAATTTATAAATAGGCTACATTTAATACTCTAAAATAACATATAAACAATCTAATATGATGAGACTAAACTTTTGGACTAAAGAAGAAACTAATATTATACCGATGGTATAACCAAACTATAAAAAAATAACTGAAAACGTGCAGTGTTTGCAGGACGCTGCACTGTGAAATATAATGGCTGACACATACACATATTTCTGAACGTGGGTCTGATTGCACGGCCAAAATCAATGCTAGCTCCCTCGTTGCATCCTCGTCAGTTTTGCATAAGCCAACATACACTCTAGTCATTAATTTCAAATAAAACTTAAAATAAATATTTTATATTTTTCAAACTTAATTATATAACTTGTTGTGTAGTTTCGTCATGTCAAAAATATTATTAGTCTTAAATTATTAAAATCAACACTAACAAATAGTCACAAAACAAATATTCACAAGGCATTAAAAGGTGTGTTTGGTTAAGCGTAGATAGGGCCGAACAAAAAACTCGTAGCTCGTTAACTTGTTCGGCTCGACTCGTTCTATTTTCCTAACGAGCTGAGCTGGTGTTTTAGCTCGTTAGTATAACAAGCGAGTTCGAGCTAGCTCGCGAGCTCGCGAGCTTAACGAGCTCAACACAAGTAGTCAAGTCAACTCATTAAAGCAATAATAAAACACTATCTTACAATATGAGACTCATTATTTTATAATTTATTTGTTAATATCAAGTTATTACTTGCTAACTTTTTATTATAAATTTATTATTATGGCCTATAGAATTTATCATATAAAAGTATATAAAATTTCTCATATAAAAGTACAAAACAAATAACATGTGTGATTAATTTGATGGAATCATAGAAATAATGATGGAACTATGGATGATTAATTTTTGAAACCTTATGTATTCTATTTATTTCATATTTTGATGTTTGATATGTGATTACTTAAATATTTATTATTTAATCATCTTTTAAATAGTTGGCTCGCGAGCTGGACCGACCCGAGCTGGGTTTTCTGCTCGTTATGTTAACGAGCCGAGAGCTCGTTAACATAACGAGCTATAACGAGCCAAGCTAAACGAGTCGAGATGGCTCGTTATCCAGCCCTAAGTTTAGATAGTAAAAAAAAATAAAAAAACAATCGTAAACTGTGAAAAAGTTTTTCAGCCAATTTCTCGGTTACAAAGCAAGATCAAATAAGTACATGTTGAGCGAACTCGACTTTTTTACAAGGCAGCAACTTTTTACTGGTGCAAAGTGAAAGTTAATTATCGGCATATTTCACAATTTCACGTGGACAGATCTATTTTGCTAGTTGGTGAACAAAAAACCCTTTAAATTAATATTCAAACACCCAAAAATTTGTCAATCCATCGTGAGTAGCAACCGTACAACCTTACAACTCACAGTTGCAGCGGCCTGTGGATGCAGTGCAGCACAGGCTGCAATAATTAAATAATTAATCTGCAGCAGCTAGCAGAGACAGGCGCCAAAAAAGGAGGGGTGATTTACAGGATGGTTCGGCGCGTGATTATTCCTGCTAGTGTAGCTGGAGACCTCGCGCGAGCTCGCTGATCGATTGTTCAAGTTCAATGATTGCGCCATGATGCTGCTGCTGATTTGAACGCGATGTACGCTCCCGGCCGGCCGGCCGGCCACCACCAACGGAGCGAGGCGTGGCCACTGCACTGCGCATCCTCGAGATGGTCTCGTCCACTGTGCACGTACGCAGTGGGCGAGGTCGACCAGCGATCGGTGGAGCACATGGTAGCTAGCTAGGGCATGCCTGGGAAGCGTCGACCATGGTCGTCGTACGTGTCCTCCATGTATATATATACCGATTCCAAGTTTTATATCTGCCTTTGTTAGATTACTTGATTACTTACTCCTACCTGCTGCCTGCAGGTAGTAGACTCGTAGTAGTTGCTAAGCCGGTGCGTGCACTGGGGCAAAAGCTTTCGATTGAGCAACCAGCCAGCCGTGTGCGCTGCTTTTGTAGTCTTTGTCTACCTGAAGGATCTCGAGGATTGCAGTATCCATCCATGCATCTGGGGAAAAAAATGGTAGCCATAAGCCATGGATCCAACATGGAAGCCTCCCGATCTCGGTCGCCACCGGCCACCGGCGAATGTGACGAGCTGGACAAGCCGGAGCTACCTGCAGACTCATGCAGGCAGGACGAAGCAGGCCTACTACACTCTTGCCCAGCTGCCCCAGCGTCCTTGGAATCGAGAATTTACCGCAGGGTAAACGCTCCAGTTTACCGGACAGTCAGTCTTAGGGTAAGTTCGATCGGCGGAAGATTAAAGCGAAATGAAATGGTTTCATCTTAATTTTAGAGTTTTAAATATGAGATATTTCTATATCAGTTATATTTTTTTTTCTGTGGAAGCTACTCTGTTCTATTTTATCAAATAACTAAACCCTTAAAAATCACTCCCTCGGCTCCGTAACATTGCAATATATGACCGAATTTGACAATTTATAGTATAATAAATTTGAACAATGCTACTATCTAGATTCATTGTACCATGAGGCCCTGTTTAGGAACATAGTTTTTTGTAGTTTTATAAGCAATACTATAATATTGAGTAACTACTACATATTATATATACTAAAAGGTGTTTGACAAATCCATTTGAAATCTCTGTAAAGTAAACTGTGGTATACTGTACTCAATCTATACTATTAAAAACTTTGGTATGAAACATATTTTTTCAAAACTGTGGTATTATAAACTGTGGTATTGTCGTAGACATAGTATAGTATAGTTTTTGAAATATTATAGTTTCAAAAACTGTGTTACAGGGACTGAAATGTCAAATTCGATGTTATGTTATAATACTATCGACGGAGAGAATAGTACACAGCTGTTTATTTTAGTTTGCTCTCCGATCAAACACAACATTGTATTACACAACTATTTCAATTGAATCCTCCGTGTGTACTCAATAGAAACGACATAAACGATGTGTACTTTTGCATTTGATTTCTACGAGTGGCAGTACCATCAGCCCATTTCATTAATCTGGCCTCATTGGAAGATACAAAGCCCAGAAGGGCTCTTGCTCGAGCAGGCCAAACCAGAGCAAGTTACTCAATCTTATCCTTTCAATTCTCCCTTACCTAAAATTCTCCATAACCATTAATTAATTACCATTAATTAATTGGGTAAAACATAATATCGTAAATAAAATACTAATTAGATAATACCCGTACTCTCTCCACTCCGAATGAGTAAAATAATTTCTACTTGTACCCTTTCCGTTCTTCGTCGGTACGAATTTTAATAATGGTAAGGGTCCCAACTCCCAACAGAACAGAACACCTATCGTCACACTGGCAACCAAAGTTAGCAAGGGTGTCCGCTTCCAGTCGATTTGTTGGAAACTAAGACATGTTTGATTCAAATTTTAAATTTTAAATAAAAATGAAAAATTTTGTATTTTTTTAAATAATAGGTGGATTAACATTATTTGTTGTGAAAATAGTTTTAAAAAATATTGAAATATCATAAAGTTATAAACGGACAAGATGAACAACCATAAAAATAAAAATTACTTACGTATGTTGAATTATCTTGGTTGTATTAACCCTACTAGCACATAGTACTAGTACCTACGTATCTTGCCGCGTATCACCAGCCGTAAACGCGGACTTGGACGGTCAAACGGTTTGAACCCACGAGGCCAATCGACAGTCGGCAAAGCGGCGGTCAGCGGCGTCGCCGTCGCCGACGCCGACGATGATCGGCAGGGAGGAACGTCGTGGGCTGGAAAGGAGAGGGGATGGGAGAGGTAGCATGGCAATTGGCAAAGATTTTGCTGCGACTTGCATCGGGCAAGCGGGCAAATGATTCCGGCCTCTCCCTTGCGTACGGCTGCGTTCCCGTCCACGCGAAAAGAGAAAAGACGACAACTTTTCGGTGGAAACTCGCCGGTGTTCTTCCGCGGAGCAGTCTCTCAAGTTGGCTTCTCTGTAACCCACGAATTTTACGAGTCGCTTCTTGTTTCTGATCCAGGAATAAGTCGGCGATTTCCAGCTAGAGGAAATGGATCGTGCAGTGCTGTGTCAAGTTGGATCACTCGTAAGGGAACAAACATCTGGTTCTACCAGACTGAACAATGCTTTGTTGACCTGATAGCCAATGCGGAAATGTAAGCAAAACTAGTCAACATTCAGAAACCGCCAGCGCATGTTTTCAACATGGAGTTCCCTGCCTTTCAAGCAACCATCTCGTTCCTGTCAGGAATGAGTTGTTCAAAACATCTGTAAACTTTACTTCTGAAACTGTAACGCTACTGCAGAATCAAAGCAAGTAGGATGACACGAACAGAATCAATGCAAACAGGTTAATGGCGATGGAAAATAGCCTCCCACGATCATATTTCTACATTCCATGGTACTAAGAAAGATGACAGTAGGATAGCAAAACCAAAGCTCCAGATGAAAAGGGGCTGATCAGGTATATATATATGGTCATTGCACTGAATAATGTCAAGTTTTTATTGAGCTTCATCTAACCATGCAGTATTTAAAGGTAGCAAAAGAGTGGGCTTTACTTCCTAGCAACATGAAAATAAAATATATCAATGCCAACAAGGATGTTTTTCCAGTGAAGTCCAAGTAACCGCTGTGATATCAAGTCTGTAGATGAGGCAACCAGATTTTATAAAGGATGTTTTACTGTTTAAAAAAATATTATCACAGCATCCAGTTTGCGTAATCTTGTAACTCCCACATGCTATCATGCAGAAGGTCCAAAGCCCTAAAAAGGTTATAATAAAAGGGAAGATGTGCACCACACTGATTTCTCACTATAGGAATTCTCTATTGAGAGCGTAATATTCATCCGGCATAGCAATAGAGTAATATCTAATTGGTGAAATACAAAATGGAACCCAACGAACAAATCAGCTGCAGAGATTTTGTGCATCATGCAAAGATACAACAAACTTATGAGAAAAAGTAACAGTAAACAATACATAAGTCAGCAATAGAAAAACACATTCTGGAAAACTGTCATCAAATGGCCAGTGCAAAAGGTAATTTGTGGGTTCTTGTCTGTTCATATTGCAATTATGAAAAAGCAATGCTAATCTAATCACTCCATCAGAATGGAAAGAATTAATAATATACTTGATAGCTCATTTCATAAATCGATTCGAACAAATATGCAACTAAAGACCAATTAAACAATGAAACCAGTAAAGTGGCAATCGACGGCTAAACTAGAACAATACCTAGCAGACCAATTAGACAAAGAAACCAGTAAAGTGGCAATCGACAGCTAAACTAGAACAATACCTATCAGGTCAACACTCAGGCACTCAGCGCAGGCATCTTAATTATAGAAACGAAGTTCACAACTGGGATATGAAACATTCATTCTGACTATAAACACCCTTCGAGCAAGACAGTCATATCATGGAGCAAGTAAATTTGATAAAAAAATATTGTACCAGCAAAAGAAGGAATGATGTTCATAATTGATGAATGTCTTTGTTGCAGCCACATACGAATCGAGTATTGCTTAACAAATTGATCATGAATAGTGAAAAGCCTTCTGAAAGCTGTTGCTAGATTATTAATATAACATTGTTTTGCATAGTCTCGTATCTTTGAAATCACGAGCAGTTGATCCAAATGATAATGTTGAAATGGATTAGCGAGGAAAACAGAAGTATTAGAAGAACTCAAGGGGTTACATGACTGCTGCCACTCAGCAGATGTCCAGTTAATTCTGAAACTGGACAGAAGGCAGAAATCACTACGAACCATCCGGGCTGAACCAATTGAACAGGCTGCCTTTTTTCATACCATCCTTCACAAATATTCACCACATCAAATCTTTATTCAGTGGATT
>JAAALK010000079.1:57179767-57227427 GCA_019279435.1 Zizania palustris | reverse complement strand
CACGCACTCACTCCACTAACAAACCGCACGCACAAAAACACGCACGCACACAGACACTGCATGTGTAGCAGCAGTCACGTTCACACACTCTGCCAATACTCACCCCACTAACCACTCCACTAATCACCCCACTAAATTTGCACTAAATAAAATACTAACAACAAGATAATTCTAACAGCTCCTCCTCGTCGCCGACCAAACCGCCGCGTACTCCCGCGCGCGCTGCTCACCTTCCTCCGCCTCTCCCCACGTCGTCTCCTTGCTCCACCGTCACCAACAGCGTCATCAGCTCCGCCTCTCTGCCGCCGCCCATGTCGTGCTTCCAAGCACTGGAGAACGCGATGGCCACGGCGGCGATGGAGAACACGCCGTGCGAGGACGCGGCTGATGTTGGCTTCGGCACCGACAAGCCCCAGCTCGACCTCAAGGAGTTCCTGCAGCAGATAGGCGTGCTAAAGACCGACGACGACGTCGCGACAGCCAAGGACGGCGGCGTCCACGGGGACGGCGAGTTGGCGGACGCGTTTGGGTTCTCCGGCAATGGCGAGTTCGACTGGGACGCGCTCGCCGCAGACATGAGCGACATCGCGGGAGGCCACGGCGGCGCGTTGGGCTTCAATGGAGGGTTCCAGATGGACGATCTGAATGAGGTCGAACAGTTTGGCGGCCTGCATGCCCATCCCTATATGGGACATTTGAAATCTGAGTAGCTCATGCAAAGCTTTGGCCTTTGCTCCGTGTCTTGTGCACAAAACGTCTCGGTGCACAAATACATAAGCCTCATCGTAGTCACATATCCAAGATCCAACGATCTTGATTTGAAGAAGTTTTTTGTAAACTGACATGGTGAAGTGGAGGTGCACTATGGAGTTTTTTTTTACAAAAAACAAGAGTCGTTGGATTTTGAATGTGACACTACTGTTTGTGCATTTGTACACCGAAGGGATTTTGTGCAGATGAGAGGGAGCCTAAATTTCTTGCTATCTGCATGATAGGACATTTCAGTCATGCTCATGCAAAAGCTTTAGCTTCCATGTCCTTGTAGACATCATCTGATGGGTAATGAGTTTATTAGCATGCATCAATTTTCAGGAATCTGCAATGAAGTTTTTGATCTTTTATTCCGAATCTACCACAAGTGACTGTCTTATTAGCTTCGTACACTGTACGAGCCATGCAAGTAGCCGCAAATGACACACACTGCAAGCAATTACAAGAAACTGTATAAAATACGACCAAAATTATCATATATCGTGGGGTTGCTTTTCTATATAGGAACACAGGCTATCTGACTATCAGGAAACAGTTCCTCTAACGTTAGGGACTTTGGCTACACTCTACAATTGCGATCTGTGCCGAACACCGTTCGGCGCATATCCGACGATACAAAGACCCCCGACGCTGTGGAAGTGGGTCCCACCTCATACGCCCACCTCCAAAGCCCCTCCAGCATCCGTCAGATCACAAAATCCGACGGTGCGGAGAGGGTCGACTGAGATCTCATTTCATATATCAGGCTTCCAGCAGGAAAATTTTCAGAATCGGGGCAATATATAGGGTACTATAGCACCAAACAATTGGTGGTGTCAAATGATAATTACCATCAAGGAACCCAAAAATATTGCATCGTTATGCTGATTGCTGATATCTTGGAAGATTTGTAGAACAATTATTGCAGGCACTGCATTCTGCATGTCTGCATTACATAACCAGTCAGTAGATTTTCCAATGTATGGAGTGTATTACAGCTACCATCCAAGTAACGCAAATGCTGATGAGCATTGCTCAAGGACAAGTTAGGGCTGATTTTTTTTTTGGTTCAACTGAGACCAAATGGAGTTGCTTTTACTTGTATATTAGAGTATCCCTCCCAGGTCCAACACCAATGTAGTGGACTGGAACACCGACCAGCTCTTCTATCCTCTCCACATAGTGTTGGGCAGCTAGGGGAAGTTCACTGTAACTTCGGGCAGATGAAATGTCACTTTGCCACCCAGGCAGCACCTCGTATTTGACCTGAAACGTAAGATTCGTCTTATGAGAAATGTAAGATATAAACCCTAACATAAGCCTTAATACAGAACTGCCAATACCATAAGTTTAACTTAGAGAGGACCTGAAGCCAATGCATTGACAACTATCCTATTGCATCTTACAACAAGACAAACGACCCAAAAACCAACAAGATCAAGAAATGGTCTTACTGTTGAAGCATAGTGAATAAGACAAAGGCACACCAAAGCTTACCTGTACTTGCTCCAGGGTATCAAGATCCCCTGGGAAGGATTGTAGCTTTTGCCCATCAGGTTGGTTATAAGAAACTCCCAGCTTAATGTTTGGTAATCCAGACAGAACATCAAGTTTGGTCAGATTAAGGGATGAGAATCCATTGATCTGGCAGCAGTACTTAAGGGCAACAATGTCAAGCCAGCCACAGCGCCTTGGGCGGCCTGTTGTAGTTCCAAACTCCATTCCTGAATTTCTAAGGAGATTGCCTTCCTCTCCAAACAATTCAGTTGGAAAAGGACCAGAACCAACCCTTGTTGTATAAGCTTTTACCTGAATGTGAAATATTGGAATAAATAAACATTATATGAAAAAAGAGGTCTCAGTTATAATAGTTTTAACTTACCACTCCAATCAGGTCACCAACACACCTTGGGGCAATCCCAAGACCAGTGCATACCCCACCAGCTGAAGGGCTAGAAGAAGTCACAAATGGGTAAGTTCCAAAATCGATATCTAACATGGTTGCTTGACCACCTTCAACCAGAATTTTCTTCTTCTGCTGGATTGATTCATTCAACACACGAACAATATCAACAATGAAAGGTTCCAAGCGCTCTGCAAATCTTTTGTACTTCTCAACCTCTTCCTTGAGCATACTTTTGCTGTATTTGAAGCCTTCAAACCTTGAAGCAGCGTCTTCAAACAGGACATCAAGCTTATCCCCAAAAGTGTCCATGTGCCTTAGATCACAGATTCACAGACCATTTCGTGTGACCTTGCTGGAATAGCATGGTCCAATGCCTCTCTTAGTCGTCCCTATAAAGGAATTAGCAAGCTCAGCTTCCCTAAGTCCATCTACAGCCTGATGCAGATCAAAGAGTAAATGTGCCCGATCAGAGACTAATATTCTTCCATTGCAATTGACTCCATTTGATTCAAGACCATCAATTTCATCAAAAAAACCTGGAACATGGATCACTACTCCATTGCCAACAACACATAGTGTTCCTTCATGAAGAATACTAGATGGAATAAGATGGAGGGCAAATTTCTTTCCTTCAGAATTGTAAATAGTGTGCCCAGCATTTGCTCCACCCTGATAACAAATAAAGTACACTGATATAAGGGAACTATGCATGTCATGTGGGGGAATCAGTACCAACGCCGGCAGCCAACTTGAGGCATGGTTTGCAAGGCAACATGAGGGTCTAGAAAGTCATTTAGGATTTCTGTTAAATTCTGTTACTATGCTGAGTTGGCTGTTAGCTGGGTGTGGGTTGGCTGAATGCCTATAAAAGAGATGTAAATGGCACCTTTGAGAAGTAACAAAGAACAGACTTCTCTACTCATCTTCTTCCTCCAGAAATCTCTCTCTCTCCCCCTCACCATTGGGCAGCCGGGCAAAAACCCCGGCGCCTTTACCAGCCAAGGCTACGAGCTTCGTAGCCGAGGCCCTGCTGCCTTGGACCATAAGGTCCTTGACAACTTGGTATCAGCTTCTAGGCAATCCACCACCGCACCGACGAGGTCTGCATCATCTTCTTCTCTGACTCCTGCCTCACGTCCTGCTGCATCTCCGGAAATGGCAGAACCAACCACAACTGATCTCGCGTTGCTCATCGCCAAATTGACTGCATCAGTGGAGACGTTGCAGTCTAAAATTGAGTCGCTAGAGCACCGCGCAACACTGATTCCACATCGTCAGGACACAAGGGCATTCATGGCGGCGAGTACATCACAGAGCGGACACCTCGGTTCCAGAAAATGGATTTCCCCAAGTTCGATGGGAAGTCTGATCCGCTGGCGTTCATCAATAGATGTGAATCATATTTTCGCCAACAGCGCATAGCGGAGGAGGAGAAGGTGTGGATGGCCTCATACAATTTGGAGGCTGGGGCTCAATTCTGGTTCATGCAGATTCAGGCCGATGAAGGTATGCCTCCATGGCGTCGCTTCACTGAGCTGCTGAACATGCGCTTCGGGCCACCATTGCGATCCAATCCATTGGGGGAACTAACAGCCTGCAAACGTACGGGATCAGTGGTCGATTATCAGGATCGGTTTGAGGCTTTACTTCCTCGGGCAGGCGCGCTTTCAGAAAACCAGAAAGTGCAGTTGTTCACTGCAGGTTTGCAGCCACCCCTGAGCTTGGATGTGGAGTTACTGAATCCACAGTCGCTCGCTGTTGCCATGGGTCTTGCCCGCAAATTGGAGCTGAGAGAACAGTATGCCGGACATCCCACATCTCATGTTCGGCAATACAATCAGAAGGGTATCCTCCCTACACCAGTACCACGATCAGCTCCAGTGGTGTCTAACCCAGTGGTGGCTCCTTCTCAACAGCCACATGCAACAGTGGAGGGACGGCCGGTCAAGCATCTGTCTCAACGGGAAATGGAAGAACGACGTCGTCTTGGCCTTTGTTTCAACTGTAACGAGAAGTTTACTCGTGGCCACAACCGGGTGTGCCAACATATTTTTCTGCTTGACTTGGCACCCGACGATGATGAGGAAGATCCCACGGCAGAAGACTTTCCTATTGACGAACCACATATTTTAGTGCATGCAATCACTGGAATTCATACCAGTGAGACAATGCAACTGTGTATTCAGCTCGGTGGTATCTCCCTCCTCGCCCTCCTAGACTCGGGCTCTACACACAACTTTGTGGCTGAGGATGCGGCTGCCCGCACTTCATTGCAGCTTCGGTCAGGGGGCTCGCTGCGGGTTACAGTAGCAAATGGCGACCATGTTTCATGTCCGGGCATCTACCGCAACGTGGTTTTTTTCCATTCATGGCGAAGAATTTGCTAGTGACTTCTTCGCTCTTCCACTTGCCGGCTATGATGTGGTACTGGGTACACAGTGGCTGGCCTCATTAGGCCTATCCTCTGGGATTTTGGCGCCCTCACCATGTCCTTCTGGAGGGATGATCACCATGTTCTCTGGAATGGCAAGCCAGGGCCTCCAAGTCCATCACTCAAGACTTGCATTACTGCAGACTTGTTGACAGCACTGTTGGAGGCATTTTCCAATATATTTGCCGAGCCTACCGGGATGCCACCTCCTCGCTCATGTGATCATGGCATCACATTAATTCCAGGGGCAGCACCTGTGGCTGTTCGGCCCTATCGGTACCCAGTGGCACACAAGGATGAACTGGAACGCCAATGTACTGCTATGATGACACAAGGCATTATCCGTAGGAGTTCATCGGCTTTTTCATCACCAGTATTATTGGTAAGGAAGGCAGATGGCACTTGGCATTTCTGCGTTGACTACAGGGCCTTGAACGCCATTACAGTCAAGGACGCTTACCCCATTCCAGTGGTGGATGAACTTATTGACGAGCTTCACGGTGCACGTTTCTTCTCTAAGTTGGACCTCCGCTCGGGCTATCATCAAGTTCGGATGCGTGAGAAGGACATTGACAAGACAGCATTTCGCACACATGACGGCCTCTATGAGTTTTTGGTGATGCCGTTCGGATTGTGCAACGCCCCTGCCACATTCCAGGCCCTCATGAACAATGTACTCCGGCCCTTCCTCCGACGGTTTGTTCTCGTTTTTTTTATGATATCCTCATATACAGCACTACATGGACAGATCACCTTCGTCACGTACATGATGTCCTCGACATTCTACATCGACACCGTCTCTTCGTCAAGCGTTCGAAATGCTAATTTGGGACATATTTTGTCTCCTACTTGGGTCATATCATATCTGCCAATGGTGTCGCCATGGACTCGACTAAGATACAGGCTGTGCTGGATTGGTCGGTGCCCCGGTCGGCTCGAGGGGTGCGTGGTTTCCTCGGACTTGCAGGATATTACCGCAAGTTTGTCAAGGATTTTGGGTCAATAGCTGCACCCCTTACTGCCTTGCTTCGTCAGGACGGATTCTCTTGGTCTACGGAGGCCGATGCAGCATTTATAGCACTTAAAACTGCTGTTACTACAGCACTAGTCTTGGCATTGCCGATTTTAGCCAACCATTCATCGTCGAATGCGACGCATCGACACATGGGTTTGGTGCTGTTCTCCTGCAAGGACAACACCCAGTCGCTTTTTTCAGCAGACCAGTGGCACCGAGACACCACTCGCTGGCAGCCTACGAGCGTGAACTGATTGGCCTAGTGCTTGCTATCTGCCACTGGCGACCATACCTGTGGGGTCATCAATTCTTGGTGCGCACAGATCATTTTAGCCTCAAATATTTACTGGATCAGCGTCTCGCCACCATACCACAACACCATTGGGTAGGCAAATTATTGGGTTTTGACTTCTCGGTGGAGTACAAAGCTGGCAGCACAAACACAGTAGCAGATGCTCTGTCCAGACGCGATACAGATGAGCCGGCCATCTTTGCCATTTCTGGACCAGGGTTTCAATTCGTCACTCGCCTCCGTGAGACTTATGCCACTGACCCAGCCTTAGTGGCACTCAAAGACGAGATTTCTGCAGGCCAACGTTCGGGTTCCTGGACGATTATTGATGACTTGGTGGCTTTCAACATCCGACTTTACATCCCCCCATCATCACCACTACTCCATGAACTTATTGCCGACATACATGATGATGGCCATGAGGGGGTTCAACGCACTCTGTATCGAGTACGCCGTGACTTCCATTCCCCCAATCTCCGGCAAGCAGTCCATGAATATGTTCGAGCCTGTTCCACATGTCAACGCTTCAAATCAGACCATCTTCATCCGGCGGGATTACTCCTACCATTACCTGTGCCCAGTACAGTATGGTCGGATATTGGGCTGGATTTTGTCGAGGCTCTTCCACGAGTAGGAGGCAAATCTGTGATCCTCACCGTGGTAGATCGCTTCAGCAAATACTGCCACTTTATTCCCCTCACACATCCATATATGGCGGAGTCAGTAGCTTAGGTATTCTTTGCTGAAGTTATCCGTTTCCACGGTATTCCCCAATCTATGGTCTCAGATCGGGATCCAGTATTCACTTCATTATTTTGGCGGGAATTGATGCGTCTGGTTGGGACCAAACTTCAGATGACGTCGGCTTTTCACCCCCAGTCCGACGGGCAAACGGAGGCTACCAACAAAGTGATCATCATGTACTTGAGGTGTTTCACGGGTGATCGTCCCCGTCAATGGCTGCGTTGGCTTCCTTGGGCAGAGTACATCTACAATACTGCTTACCAGTCATCACTCCGTGACACGCCATTTCGGGTGGTGTATGGTCGTGACCCTCCATCTATTCGCTCCTATGAGCCGGGTGAGACAAGGGTGGCAGTAGTGGCTAAGACCATGGAAGAACGTGATGAGTTTCTCGCCGACGTTCGTCTCCGCCTTGAACAGGCCCAATCCATCTATAAGCATCATTATGACAAACATCACAGGGATCTCTAGTTTGAGGTTGGCGCTTGGGTATGGCTCAGGTTACACCACCGTGTTGTGCATTCCCTTGCAGTACCAGCAGCAGGAAAGCTCAAGCCACGCTTCTATGGGCCTTACCGCATCATTGCAGTCATCAATGATGTCACTTATCAACTAGAGCTACCTCCCCGAGCCCGTATTCATGACGTCTTCCATGTTGGGCTCCTGAAGCGGTTTGTTGGCACACCCCCGGACGCCCCACCAGCACTTCCACACATCCACCATGGCGCCGTCATACCAGAACCAGATCAAGTCCTTCTCTCTCGTCTGGCCAGGGGGGTACACCAACTTCTTGTCCTCTGCAAGGGCCAAACCGCAGCTTCAGCAACATGGGAGGACACCGACAACTTCATCACTCGCTATCTAGAATTTCAGCTCGAGGACGAGCTGCTCGTCAAAGGGGGGAGAGATGTCATGTGGGGGAATCAGTACCAACGCCGGCAGCCAGCTTGAGGCATGGTTTGCAAGGCAACATGAGGGTCTAGAAAGTCATTTAGGATTTCTATTAAATTCTGTTGCTATGCTGAGTTGGCTGTTAGCTGGGTGTGGGTTGGTTGAATGCCTATAAAAGAGATGTAAATGGCACCTTTGAGACGTAACAAAGAACAGACTTCTCTACTCCTCTTCTTCCTCCAGAAATCTCTCTCTCTCCCCCTCACCATTGGGCAGCCGGGCAAAAAACTCGGCGCCTTTACCAAGCAAGGCTACGAGCTTCGTAGCCGAGGCCCTGCTGCCTTGGACCATAAGGTCCTTGACAATGCATAAGACCAACAACCAACTAGTACAAATTATATGGCCTCCTAGGGAAGTCATAGTCAATAACAACACCTTTTGGTTATCAAACAACAGTTAGTGCATAGAATACTACAAATAATAGACCACTATTACTTTGAGATGTTTGGCACGTGCATCTATTGCACATTGGACAGGGATGTAATACCAGAACAAGTAATCCACAAACTACCCAAGAGCTGTAGATGTAAAATACAGTTGATCTCATGACAGAGTTAATCAACTCAAACATTTTATCTAAGACACATAATAGCAGTATAGCACCACACATGTCGTGCACTTCTTATGAAATGAAATGGTTACTATGCTTTTCTGCTGGATTCAGAAGCTACCGCAAGGAAGTAAGTTAATATGTGTGCCAACATGCATGATTTGTGACCAGATGTTGCAACAATTCATTTTGCTTTACATCCATATGAAGGGGAAATTATCACCAATATCAAACACCCAGGCCTTTTTGGTACCACCACACCGAATCTCTAGCCACCTTCTAGGACATGTAAAAATTCATCATCTACAACTCAATAAAACAAAGGGGAGCTACCGAGCTACGAGATGGCAAATCTATTCTGTTGTACATACTTCATAGATAAAACCAGGTTCTATGCGATAATCCTAAACCATAGCAACCACGAATGTAACACCTGAACAAGCTCAATTTCTAGGAATATATGATTCTATGATCCGGATCAAACATCAATCCACCAAAACAACTTCGACTCCGAGGATCCCTTCCGACGAATATGGAAGTCGGAAGGTCTAAGTTTTTCTCACTAGAACATACAGTAGTGCCAACAAACAAGCGATCGGGCATGGATTAGAGCAACCATCGTAACAAATCGTATCTCGTCACCTGGCACCACGCGACGATGTCGAAGCGGGGTCGAGCACATCGACGAGCTTTCCCTTCCCCTCGTCGCCCCACTGCAAACCCAGCACGCTGGAGACCTGGCTCAGCGCCGAGACCCTGTCGGCCGCGGGGTCCGCCTCCACAGCCGCTGCAGATACGGCAGCAAGCACAGAAGGCCTTCTCCTTGGTAGGCTGTCAGCCGCCTTGAAGAAGGGACCAGCAAGTCCAGGGAGGATGATTGTGCATTACCAGGTGATGAGCTACAACAGGAGCCTGATGTTCGGTTGGCAATGTGAGAGCCCAGAACCAGAAAGGCGAATGTGCGTGTAAGTGGGCCAGAATGGGCCGTGTGATGTAATTGTGTGCTGTTATGTCGTGTGAGGGTATAAAAGGTTGAACTGAACTCTTGTAATAACCATGAGAATTCTGGCATGAATGTGGCGGCGGCTGGAGGAGAGGGCATTCTCCCCAGAGGCAATTTCGTTGTGAGTTTTTCTGTGAATTGTTAACAATTTGGTATCAGAGCCTCGTTGTTACGCTTCCTCTCGATTTGGCTGTGAAATTTTTCCTGGGGCGAGGTTGGGATCCCACGGGAGACCGTAGGAATCCGTAAATAATCCCTCAAACTGGTTGGCTGAATTTGGAGAGGAATAACGAGTATCTGCGATCCTGGAGAGGCATAGGTATACCACGCGACAAGCTGCCAAGATAATGGAGAATGAAGGGAAGTTTGATCTGTTGCTCAAGCGCTTGGAGGCGTCAGAAGCTAGGCAGATTGAATCAGAGGCAAGGCGGGTTGATGCAGAGATGAGGGATCGAGCAGACCTACTCTCTCTGAAGAATACTGTGGAAGGATGGATCCCAGAAGTTGAGAGGAAGATTGAAGGGCTGCAATCCATCGTGGGAAGACTGCAGATGAAGGCTGAGAAGAAGGAGGATGGGAGGGAGCCAGAAAACAGAGGGCTTCCAACACTGGGTTCAGAAGGTGTCTGTAGGTCTATGGAAGACGGTTATCGACCCGATCCCATTCTAACACCAACAAGGGTGCAAGGTATACATACTTCACCACAGTTTATTCATGGTGCTTACAATCTTGATCATCCTGTATTTCCGAATTTGAATCATGGTGGATATATTGGATTGAGAAGTCTGCCTGCCATGAATTGTCCACAATTTGATGGGGAAAATCCGCAACTATGGAAAAACAACTGTGAAACTTATTTTGAAACTTACGGAATTCACCCAGGGAATTGGGTTCGTCTAGCGACATTAAGTTTTGTCGGTAATGCAGCTTTCTGGCTACAGTCAGTACGTTCCAAGTTGCAGGGAGCTTCTTGGGAAACATTGTGTGAGCACGTTTGTGCCAGATTTACTAGAGATAAACATGAATCATTGATCAGACAATGGATTCATATTCATCAGGAAGGATCAGTGACAGATTATGTTGAAAAATTTGATGGTCTGATGCATCACATGCTAGCTTATGATAACACCCTTCTTCCCATTTATTTTGTCACTAAGTTCACATAAGGGCTAAAGGAAGAAATACGCTCAGTGGTCATGGTACAGAGACCCCAAGATCTTGACTCAGCTTGTGCACTCGCCTTCCTCCAAGAAGAAGCCATGCAAGGTCTGAAAAAGAAGGAAGTTACCCGCAGTCCTGGTAATTACTATTCCCGAATTCCATCAAAACCAGTTTCAGTTCCTTTGCCGGTTCCTCCAAGATCAAATACTAGTATTCAGACTAAAGATAAACGAGGTATGGAGAGTTCCAGGACTTTTCCAAGAGATGATAAACTCAACGCCCTGAGAGAGTACAGACGATCCAAGGGATTATGTTTTGTGTGTGGGGAGCGTTGGGGAAGAGACCACAAGTGTGCAACCTCCATTCAACTCCATGTGATGGAAGAGTTATTGGCTGCCCTTCAGCTAGATGATATGAAAAATGATGAACCTGAACTACAGAATTCAGAAGGGGGTACTCTTATGGCCATATCCCATCAAGCCTTATCTGGTACTGATTCAAATCAGTCCATACGAGTAAGGGGAAGAATACAGAACCAGGAACTACTCATGTTGGTGGACTCAGGAAGTACTCATTCATGTGATGGAAGAGTTATTGTGAGAAACCAAGGGTTGGTTTCGGTGTTTTGTGATGAGTGATTGACAGGATTTTACCCTCTGTTCGAAGGGTACCTCCGAAGGGGGTTCGGAGGTGTTGTCACCGGAGTGTGTTCGGTGTTTGCTTGTTGCAGCTGTTGCAGCGGAGTGTACCTGTCGGTGGGGTCCGGCAGTACACGATGACTGGGTTCGTACCAATGGCTTCGGTACTTTGGGCGGTACACCGGAGTGTGTGTCGGAGGTTGCTAACCCGGAGAGGTCTCCGGAGTACTGGATACACTTGTCTGTTTGTCTGTGGTGCGCAGGGACTTCGGAGGCGACGGACAAGGTTCGAGCCTGGTGAACCTGGGTCAAGCGGGAGGCTTGATGCCAGGGGAGCGGGGAGCTCCGTCACGGTGGCTGCGAAGGTGGTCCGGGTCGGTCCTCGGGTCGAGACGTGCCAGGTGAAGGCAGAGAGTGCGGAGCGTGACTCCGGCTGAAGGTACTCCGAGACAAAGTCCTCGGAGGTGAGGCACTTCGAAGGTACTCCGGATGGAGTGACTTCGGAGTTGGATGGAACAAGTCCTCTGCGGAGGCAAGGAGTTCGAAGTGTGCTCCGGAAGGAGACACTCGAAGGTGCCCGACGAAGGTCTCAGAAGTCGAGGCGCATCGAAGGCATGGTCCGGGTGAGGCTCGTCGAGGAGTGTGCTCGGGGAGAGACACTGCGACGAAGTGCTCATGGAATGCTTCATGCGGAGGCCTTGGACGAAGGAGGGACTTCGAAGGGTGGTACTCCGAAGGTGGGGGCTTCGGAGTGAGGATGACTTGAGGTGCTTCGGCCTGCATGGCTTCGGTACACGGACTGACGGAGTTCGAGCTAGGAGTAGCTGCGAAGTCGTGGTGATCCACTCCGGAGGTGTTGGTGCGAAGGCCCAAGGGCTTTGACGGCTTCGGCTCAAAACCGTCAGTGTATCGGAGACTGACTTCGGTGAAGCGAAGGCCATTAGGCTTAAGGCTTCTCGCCGAAGCTACCGCACCCTCGCGTGCGAAGGGAGGTTCCAGAAAGTCAAAGACTGTAAAAGGCTGACACTGTCTGTTCTGTAAAAGGCTGACACTGTCCCCTCTGCAGTTGACAGAGAAGCCTCCAAAATAAAGGTGGACTACCTTTTGTACCCCTTAGTTCTGTAGAGACAAAATGAATGTAAACCCTAGGGGTAGTGTAGTCAATTCCTTTGGGTGAACTGTGGGCTATAAATATGGGGGCTCGGTAGGTAACATTTAACACTTTGAGCATTTACTGTTTGAGCTCCTGTAAACTGACCTCGCTGTATTCATCCAGAGTTCATTTATTTTGTGTTCCTTGTTCAAGCGGCGAAGCCCTGCTTCTTTGTGCTTTTTGCTTGAGCTCGCTTTACATACGTTGCTTGTTGTAGTGCACCGAAGCCTGTTGAGGCGAAGGTTGTTTTTCTTGCGAAGTGTGTTTTTCAGTGTGCTGTCGCTCTGTGTAACACGAGGCAAGACCTCGCTGCTTACTAGCAAAGCCCTGATCGTTTCCCGTAGTGCTTCTTGTGTCGAAGCCCTTAGCATAGTCCGTTTTGTGTGCGTGTAGACCTTCGCGTACGAAGCTCAGCACCAGTTGCTGTAGCAAAGTACTTGGTCGAAGTCCTCAGAGGGCTGTCCACTCTTGCGAAGGGTGAAGTGCGAAGCCTGCTCGAAGCACCCTGTGTGCGGAGCCTGCACTGACTTAGCAGAGTCGATTTTCGAGGGTTGTAAGTGGAGCGAAGTCTTCTTGGCTTCGAACTTTTGCTCCTCCGAAGCCTGTGTTCGAAGGTGTCGAAGTACCTCCGAACCTGACCTTCGAAGGTAGTGTTCGAAGCCTGTTCCGCAGAAGACCGAACTGAAACCGAAGGCTAGTTTTTAGCCCGAAATTTTAAAAGCTCCCATTCACCCCCCTCTGGTCGCCATTTCCGGTCCAACAATTGGTATCAGAGCAGGTTTAGATCACCAGTTGACCTTAACCGGTTCTGTGATCTTTAGGCGACATGGATAGAGGCAGTAAAATTCCTCTGTTCGATGGAACAGATTTTGCATACTGGAAGGTGCGCATGGAGGCTTACTTGTTAAGCCAAGGAAATGCAATTTGGGAGATTGTGGACTCACAATACTCCATCCCTGATACCCGCACCACTCAAACTGAAAAAGATCAGTATATTGCCAACTCGAAGGCAAGGAACATACTGTTCATTGGTTTGAGTCGGAGTGAGTTCGATAGGGTGCATCACCTTAGGACTGCTAGGGAGATTTGGACAACACTCACTGTCTTTCATGAGGGCTCTGCTCAGATTAAGGCCAGGCGCCAAAGCACCTACAATCAACAGTATCAGCTGTTTGTGCAGGCACCTGGTGAATCTGTAGATGCCATGTTTTCTCGCTTTGACGCGATAGTGAGTAACTTGCGGTCCAACGGGACGCTTGCTTACAGTGATCACGATAGGGCTATCAAGCTTCTATATGCTCTTGACCGTAGCATATGGGAAGTAAAGATATCCAGCATTGAGGAGTCCACAGGTTATGACACATTGACCTGTGATGAACTCTTTAGCAAGCTGAAGTCCACAGAGATTGCCAAGGCATCTCTTGCTGTGCACAGAAGCTCTTTGCCACAGCCATTGGCATTGGTTTCTAGCACTAGCCGTGGCACCACTGCAGAACCAAGCACATCAGGCACTTGTGTTCTTGCAGATGGTTTTGCTTTGTCTTCCCTGGTCTCCGTCACAAAGGAGCAGGTGGACACTCTAGCTGATGATGAGCTTGCTCTCATTGCCCGGAGGTTCACCCGCTTTCATCATGAGAGACGAGATCAGAGGAGAAGTGGTTTTAGTGGTTGCTATGAATGTGGCGACACCTCTCATATTAAGGCCAATTGCCCCAAACTCAAGAAGAGAGATGAGAGTGACCGCCCCAAATACCACAAAAAGGAGAGGAAGCCCTTTGTGAAGGGTAAGCGCGGCAAGATGGCTAAGAAAGTAGCCAAGGCCGCTTCCAGAGCCTTTGTTGCTGCTCTCAGCGACATCGACACGTCCTCAACTGAGGAGTCGAGCTCTGAGGAGGAGGAGTCCCCAAGGAAGGAGGACAAGAAGGACAAGAAGGGACGTGACTTCACCGGCCTTTGCTTCATGGCCGACAGCGATCACAGCGGCGATGAGCTTGACTCATCTGAGGTAAACCTATCATCTGACCAGCTTCTAATTAAATTAGATGAGCTGAATGAAGTAGTGCTTGGTCAGGATAGATTACTTGTGCAAGCCGCTAGAGAAAGAAAAGACCTTAGACTTAGGCTAGAATCTGTTTCTACTGAATATGCCATGCTTAAGTCTAAGTTTGATGATGCTGAATGTGAGTCTTGTTCTGTTGTCATGAGTGAGCTTGCTCAGTTGCGTTCTGTTCATGCTCAAACTCTTTCTGAGCTTGAGACTGCACAGAAGCAGCTTTTGGAGGTGGATTCTAGACCTCATGATATTATTGATTGCATGAACTGCTCTTTATTACGCGATAGCATTAATTTACGTGATAAGCATGTTCATGATTTAGAGGCTAGATTGGAGAGGGCCGGTAGTTCTAAGGATGTGCAACCTGTTTGTGACACTTGCATTACCCTTAAGGACCAGCTAGGCACTGTTAGAGAGCGAGCTGAAAACCTCATGTCTGAAAATGAATACCTTCTTTCCGTGGTTAACAAATGCACTGAGGGAAAGGGTAGGATGGATTTGCTCTTGGCCAAGACCAAGTTGTGTGCTGACAGAGCAGGGGTAGCTCTAGGTTTGGGCTTTGAGAGGATACCTTCAGACAGTAAGACCAAAACTGTTTTTACCTCTCCCACCACCCTAGAAAAAGAGAGAGCTCTGTTGGACACCCCATCAGCCAAAAAGCCTACCCATCCACCAAAGAAAACCACTCCTCCTGCCAAGAAAAATCCTCCCAAGAAAACCACTCTGAAGAAACCCAAGGAGCCTGTGAGAGTTGCTCCTGTGACCCATGAGAGTGCCCCCAGGAGAGTGTTTCACTGTTCTTATTGTCAGAGGGCGGGTCATTTGATTGGTTTCTGTTTCCGTCGCATCAAGGATGAGCGACGTGCACAGGCGATGAGCTATCAGGACATGCATTACCCATCTTTAGGTATGCATGAGTCTGAGTATTACTCTCGTCCTGTTTTCGAGGCTCCTCGTGCTTCTCGGAGAGGTTTTGCTCCTCGAGGTCTTCACCATGTTCCATATGGTGGTAGACCTCGGGCTAGCAGATTTGTACCTCGTCAGAGTAGGAGACCTCGACATGTTGTTCGTTCACAGCATGTAGGTAGACCTCGCACTTTGCATTATTCTGATTATTATGTGCGTAGACCGTCTACTTTTACTGTGCCTACTACTCGTGTCACTCAGTGCTGGATGCCTCGTCATTATTTTACTCACCCCAGCACTGAGCGATCGAGACGTTCTTATCATGTGTAGGTGACAGGTCGAGGCTTGGAGGGCACGTGGATCATGGACTCCGGTTGTTCGCGCCACATGACCGGAGATGCAGCATGGTTCTCCAGCCTCACCACAACCAAGCAAAGGGAACATATCACCTTCGGAAACAATCGAAGGAGTAGAGTGAAAGGTAAAGGTGTGGTAAGAATTAACTCGAATTTTACTCTCAAAGATGTTGCATTGGTTGAAAATCTGGGATACAATTTGCTGTCTGTATCTCAGTTGCTTGATGAGGGCTTCGAAGTGCGATTTCATCGCGATGCTTCGCAAGTGCTCAATTCTGATGGCGTTGTGGTGTGTAAGATCTTTAGAATTGGGAGAGTTTTTGGAGCTGATTTTTCAGAGTCATCTGGTTCTTCTCATTGTCTTGTTGCACATTCGACTTCTGAGCTTTGGAAGTGGCATAGGAGACTAGGGCATATGAGCTTTGAATTGCTTGCTCGTCTGAGCGCCCTAGGTCTGATCCGAGGATTGCCCAAGCTCAAGTTTGAGAAGAATTTAGTTTGCGCTCCTTGTCGACATGGAAAAATGATTGCCGCTTCGCATTCGCCAGTCACCACAGTGATGACTGAACAACCCGGAGAACTTCTCCATATGGACACTGTAGGTCCTTCTCGGGTTAGTTCTTTAGGCGGGAAGTGGTATGTTCGAGTAATTGTCGACGATTTCTCTCGCTACTCTTGGGTCTTCTTTCTTGCCAGCAAGGATGAAGTGTTTTCACACTTTCGGAGCTTGGCTTTGAGACTTTTCACTGAACTCCCTGGTGCATTAAAATTCATTCGAAGCGATAATGGCACCGAATTCAAAAATAGTCTCTTTGTTGACTTTTGCATGGAGCATGGCATAGAACATCAATTCTCTGCTCCGCGGGTTCCTCAACAGAACGGTGTTGTTGAGAGAAAGAACCGCACTTTGGTTGAGATGGCTAGGACGATGCTTGATGAGCATAGGACTCCTAGAAAATTCTGGGCTGAGGCCATGAACACTGCTTGTTATATCTCAAACCGAATCTTCTTGCGCTCAATTTTAAATTTGACATCTTATGAGCTGCGTTTTGGGAGACAGCCCAAGGTTACTCATCTTCGAGTTTTTGGCTGTCGCTGCTTTATCCTAAAACGTGGTAACTTGGATAAATTTGAGTCGCGATCTTCTGACGGGATCTTTTTGGGTTATACTACTCATGGTCATTCTTATCGTGTTTATAACTTGGAAACTAACACTGTCATCGAGTCATGTGATGTGACTTTTGATGAATCAACCCCCTCTGTTAGTTCTGCTTTTGAACAGGCAAATGAACACGACATGGAACAGACCTTATTCGAAGACGAAGATCCTGGAGAATTCGAGGATGAATCCCTACTACCCTCGACATCACCCCCCGAAGCTGACCCCGCTTCTACTACTTTGGCACGAGGTCCCGAAGCAACTACCTCAACATCGGTCATCTTGGACCACTCCAACGCACAAGTTGAGAGGGAGACTGCATCCCGCCGCGAGGCTCCACATCATGTCCAAAGGATGCACCCTCCCGAGCAGATCATTGCAAAGCAAACAAGGTACTTTCGTCCACCAGACGAAGTACACCAAGGACCTGCTCAAGAAGTTTGACATGTCTGATGCGAAGCCCCTCGCCACTCCAATGGCTACATCTGTAGCATTGGACCCTGACGAAGATGGAGAAGCCGTAGATCAGAAGGAGTTCCGGAGCATGATCGGCTCCCTCCTCTACTTAACTGCCACGAGGCCGGACATACACTTCGCAGTGTG
Source organism: Zizania palustris (assembly GCA_019279435.1). Classification (NCBI taxonomy): domain Eukaryota; kingdom Viridiplantae; phylum Streptophyta; class Magnoliopsida; order Poales; family Poaceae; genus Zizania; species Zizania palustris. Next base: position 57,209,756 of record JAAALK010000079.1, on the reverse strand, counting down.
TCTGTGCGCTCGTTTTCAGGCTTCACCACGAGCTTCGCACCGCCAAGCGGTAAAGCGCATTCTAAGGTATCTCAAACACACCCTTGAATTTGGCATATGGTATTCATCGTCTTCATCTTTATGTCTTAGAGGTTATTCAGATGCGGATTTTGCTGGGTGTAGAATTGATAGGAAGAGTACCTCTGGTACTTGTCATTTTCTGGGTACGTCTCTGGTTTGCTGGTCTTCCCGCAAACAGTCTAGCGTTGCTCAATCGACGGCTGAGGCCGAATATGTTGCTGCAGCTAGCTGTTGCTCTCAGATTTTGTGGATAGTTTCCACTTTGCGGGATTTCGGGTTAGATTATAAGAGTGTTCCACTTTTCTGTGATAACACTAGTGCTATTTGTATTGCCAACAACCCGGTTCAGCACTCCAGAACCAAACACATTGATGTACGGTATCATTTTCTCAGAGATCACAATGAGAAGGGTGATATTGAACTTCAATATGTTGATACCCAACACCAGCTTGCCGACATTTTTACAAAACCCCTCGATGCTTCTCGATTTGCTTACTTGCGTGGGGAACTTGGTATTTGTCATCCCTACGGCATTTTGTGAGGGGGAGCTGATTTTAATTGTCTTGCATATGCTCATTATGTGTGAAATTGCACTTACATCTTTTGCTATTATATGCCTGCCTTTAATTCAAAGAAATCATGTCAGCTCAGCTCTATGAAATATGTCTGGAACATTGGTTGTGCATGATGTTTTATTTTCTAAAATCAAAACTTGCTCACCGCACAAATCGTGTATCTAGCTTGTGAAGGCAGGACTGCTTTTAGCTATCTTTTATCTACTTGACAGCAAGACACTGTTCCATGGATGCTAAAATTTGCAACTTGAAAAATGTGTTCTTTATTCATGGATATTCATCAAAATATTTAATTCATCTGAATCAAAATCAAAAATCCATGATTTGTCTGGTTTACATGAAAAGATCCAGGAGGGTTTGTTTGTCGCACTACTCTATTCTAGACTGCTTACCATTGCACTTTGGTCTGAACTGGAATAGTGTAGTGTATGCCAAAATCACCGCCTTAAGCTTCAGATGGCTTTCTTGCCTAGGCTTGGCCTGATTGGAAAGTATAAGGTGGACAAACAAATAACCCCTGGCATTACGAAAAAGAACAACAAAATTAATTGATCATCAAGTTTGCTTTCACAGCTCCTTTTGAACAAGACTTGTCTGTCTAGGGTAGAACTTGTTAGCTTTGCGCAGTCCTTGCCTTCACATGTCTAGCTGCTATGATTAAGTGGTGATGCTTTTATCTCCAAAATGACAAAATCACATGCCATCATCTTGTTTCACAGAATGTTAAATTGAGCTGAGCACATGAACATTGGTATTACTGTTGGCATATTTTTGCATTATATGTCTTTGCAATTCCATTCTCTTCGAAGCTTTGCATTTTTGACTGCTCCTTGATGCTTGCATTGCCAAAGGGGGAGAGATTTGCTATGTTCTCTGCCGCAAGAAGGCATAATTTCGAAAGGGGGAGAGATTTTTGACATAAAGGGGGAGAAAAATTTGCTTAACTCAGGGGGAGTTCTTATCAAGGGGAGATTTGCCGAAGGGGCTTTTACTCTTTTGAGAAAGGGGGAGGAAAATTCTTTTATCAAGTGACATGCTTTAGCTCTTTTCTGAGTTTTTATGGTCACTTGTGTGCTGAAATTTTTTAATTTTCTTGAACTTCGATGTGGTTGTCAATGCACTCATCAAGGGGGAGATTGAGAAACCAAGGGTTGGTTTCGGTGTTTTGTGATGAGTGATTGACAGGATTTTACCCTCTGTTCGAAGGGTACCTCCGAAGGGGGTTCGGAGGTGTTGTCACCGGAGTGTGTTCGGTGTTTGCTTGCTGCAGCTGTTGCAGTGGAGTGTACCTGTCGGTGGGGTCCGGCAGTACACGATGACTGGGTTCGTACCAATGGCTTCGGTACTTTGGGCGGTACACCGGAGTGTGTGCCGGAGGTTGCTAACCCGGAGAGATCTCCGGAGTACTGGATACACTTGTCTGTTTGTCTGTGGTGCGCAGGGACTTCGGAGGCGACGGACAAGGTTCGAGCCTGGTGAACCTGGGTCAAGCGGGAGGCTTGATGCCAGGGGAGCGGGGAGCTCCGTCACGGTGGCTGCGAAGGTGGTCCGGATCGGTCCTCGGGTCGAGACGTGCCAGGTGAAGGCAGAGAGTGCGGAGCGTGACTCCGGCTGAAGGTACTCCGAGACAAAGTCCTCGGAGGTGAGGCACTTCGAAGGTACTCCGGATGGAGTGACTTCGGAGTTGGATGGAACAAGTCCTCTGCGGAGGCAAGGAGTTCGAAGTGTGCTCCGGAAGGAGACACTCGAAGGTGCCCGACGAAGGTCTCAGAAGTCGAGGCGCATCGAAGGCATGGTCCGGGTGAGGCTCGTCGAGGAGTGTGCTCGGGGAGAGACACTGCGACGAAGTGCTCATGGAATGCTTCATGCGGAGGCCTTGGACGAAGGAGGGACTTCGAAGGGTGGTACTCCGAAGGTGGGGGCTTCGGAGTGAGGATGACTTGAGGTGCTTCGGCCTGCATGGCTTCGGTACACGGACTGACGGAGTTCGAGCTAGGAGTAGCTGCGAAGTCGTGGTGATCCACTCCGGAGGTGTTGGTGCGAAGGCCCAAGGGCTTTGACGGCTTCGGCTCAAAACCGTCAGTGTATCGGAGACTGACTTCGGTGAAGCGAAGGCCATCAGGCTTAAGGCTTCTCGCCGAAGCTACCGCACCCTCGCGTGCGAAGGGAGGTTCCAGAAAGTCAAAGACTGTAAAAGGCTGACACTGTCTGTTCTGTAAAAGGCTGACACTGTCCCCTCTGCAGTTGACAGAGAAGCCTCCAAAATAAAGGTGGACTACCTTTTGTACCCCTTAGTTCTGTAGAGACAAAATGAATGTAAACCCTAGGGGTAGTGTAGTCAATTCCTTTGGGTGAACTGTGGGCTATAAATATGGGGGCTCGGTAGGTAACATTTAACACTTTGAGCATTTACTGTTTGAGCTCCTGTAAACTGACCTCGCTGTATTCATCCAGAGTTCATTTATTTTGTGTTCCTTGTTCAAGCGGCGAAGCCCTGCTTCTTTGTGCTTTTGCTTGAGCTCGCTTTACATACGTCGCTTGTTGTAGTGCACCGAAGCCTGTTGAGGCGAAGGTTGTTTTTCTTGCGAAGTGTGTTTTTCAGTGTGCTGTCGCTCTGTGTAACACGAGGCAAGACCTCGCTGATTACTAGCAAAGCCCTGATCGTTTCCCGTAGTGCTTCTTGTGTCGAAGCCCTTAGCATAGTCCGTTTTGTGTGCGTGTAGACCTTCGCGTACGAAGCTCAACACCAGTTGCTGTAGCAAAGTACTTGGTCGAAGTCCTCAGAGGGCTGTCCACTCTTGCGAAGGGTGAAGTGCGAAGCCTGCTCGAAGCACCCTGTGTGCGGAGCCTGCACTGACTTAGCAGAGTCGATTTTCGAGGGTTGTAAGTGGAGCGAAGTCTTCTTGGCTTCGAACTTTTGCTCCTCCGAAGCCTGTGTTCGAAGGTGTCGAAGTACCTCCGAACCTGACCTTCGAAGGTAGTGTTCGAAGCCTGTTCTGCAGAAGACCGAACTGAAACCGAAGGCTAGTTTTTAGCCCGAAATTTTAAAAGCTCCCATTCACCCCCCCCTCTGGTCGCCATTTCCGGTCCAACATATTGGCTGCCCTTCAGCTAGATGATATGAAAAATGATGAACCTGAACTACAGAATTCAGAAGGGGGTACTCTTATGGCCATGTCCCATCAAGCCTTATCTGGTACTGATTCAAATCAGTCCATACGAGTAAGGGGAAGAATACAGAACCAGGAACTACTCATGTTGGTGGACTCAAGAAGTACTCATTCATTCATTGATGATCGCCTTGGAGGAATATTGTCTGGACTGTCATCATTGTCCCATCTCGTGCCTGTTCAGATAGCGGATGGTGGATATCTCTATTGTTCCTTAACATTACCAAACTGTCAATGGGAGATGCAAGGAAACATTTACCACAATGATTTTAGGTTGCTCACCCTTGGTAGTTATGATGCTATATTGGGAATGGATTGGCTCCAACAACTGAGTCCGATGAAAATAGATTGGGTACACAAATGGATGGAATTTAATTACCACAACAAATTGACAAGAGTTCAAGGGGTTATTCCAAGGTTAAATACTTGCACTGCTATTTCGTTGGATCAAGTCATGAGACTCGATAGTCACGACATGTTGATGCATATGATCTATCTCTGTACTGTCAAGGAGGATCCTGCCACTGGAATTCCACCAGAAATACAAAGGGTTGTTGATAAGTTCAAGGATGTTTTCGAGGAACCTCGGGGTTTGCCACCTCGAAGGCACTGTGATCACCAAATCCCCTTACTAGAAGGTGCCAAACTAGTAAATGTGAGACCGTATCGATATAACCCTGCTCAAAAGGATGAAATTGAACGACAAGTGCGAGAAATGCTACAGTCTGGAGTTATACAGAATAGCAATAGTCCTTTTTCATCTCTGGCCTTACTAGTTAAAAAGAAGGATGGTTCATGGCGGATGGTTGTTGATTATCGACAATTGAACTCCATAACAGTTAAGAGGAAATATCCACTCCCAGTGATTGATGAGTTGTTGGATGAATTACAAGGATCAAAATATTTTTCAAGGTTGGATTTAAGATCAGGGTATCATCAAATTCGTTTGATGGAAGGGGAGGAGTACAAGACAGCATTTCAAACACATTCAGGGCATTATGAGTACCGGGTAATGTCCTTTGGATTGACAGGTGCTCCTGGCACATTTCAGGGAGCAATGAACCAGACATTGGCCCCCGTATTGCGTAAATTTGCACTAGTCTTTTTTGATGACATACTGATTTACAGTCCAAACTTGCAGATCCATACACAACATTTAAATATTGTGTTACAGTTGCTCAGGGAGAACCATTGGCAGGTTAAATTCAGTAAGTGTGCTTTTGGGCAGAATTCATTTTCGTACTTAGGCCATGTTATTTCCTCCAATGGTGTGAGCACAGACCCCTCCAAGATTGAGGCAATATCTAATTGGCCAAGACCAGCAACTCTTAAGAAGTTACGTGGTTTTTTGGGGCTTGCCGGCTATTATAGAAAGTTTGTCAAAGGCTTTGGAGTCATCAGTAAGCCTCTGACCAACCTTCTTCAAAAGATGTGGCATTTTATTGGACAGCTGAAGCTGAATCTGCCTTTGTGACTCTGAAGCATGCCTTAGTAAATGCTCCTGTGTTAGCATTGCCAAATTTTTCAAAGAGATTTGTCGTGGAAACAGATGCTAGTGATGTTGGTATAGGCGATGTGTTGTCTCAAGAGGACCATCCATTGGCATTTGTTAGTAAGGCCTTGGGCCCGAGAACTAAGGGATTGTCTACTTATGAAAAAGAGTGTCTAGCAATCCTTCTGGCAGTCGATCATTGGAGACAGTATTTGCAATATGCGGAGTTCACCATTCTAACTGATCACAGAAGCCTTGTCCATCTCACAGAGCAAAGGATTGAGACTCCTTGGCAACAAAAGGCTTACACTAAATTGTTGGGACTGCAATATTCGATTATTTATCGTAAGGGATCTTCTAATGCGGCTGCAGACGCTCTATCTCGTATTGGTGATTCTTCAGAAATGGAACTTTCAGTTGTGTCAAGTTGTGTGCCCTAGTGGTTAACAGAAGTTGTTGAAGGATACCAAGGAGATGCCAGGACACTGAAAATTTTGTCTGAAATCAGCATAGATTCAGGATGTCATAAGGATTTCACCCTTACAAATTGATTACTTCAGTTTAAGGGTCGAATTTGGATAGGAGATAACCCTTCATTACAACAAAAACTCATCCAAAACTTGCACTCCAGTCCGGTGGGAGGTCATTCAGGCTTCCCTGTTACCTATCATCGGCTCAAGGATCTATTTGCTTGGCAAGGAATGAAAAGATCAGTACAAGAATATTTACAGCACTGCCATGTTTGCCAGCAAGCCAAACCAGATCGTTCTAAGTACCCGGGACTCTTGCAGCCACTGCCTATTCCTGAGGGAGCATGGCAAATGATTTCTATGGACTTCATCGAAGGGCTTCCAAAATCTGAAGGTTATAATTGTATCTTTGTGGTGATTGATAGATTCTCTAAATACGCTCACTTCATTCCCTTACATCACCCGTTCTCTTTTAGTGATGTGGTTAAAGCTTACATGAGGAATGTCTACAAGTTACATGGATTACCAAAGGTTATAGTTTCAGATCGAGATCGATTGTTCACGAGTCAGTTCTGGCAACAACTCTTTGAGCGATCCGGCACTGATCTTCACTTAAGCACTGCTTACCATCCACAAACTGATGGTCAAACCGAACGAGTGAATCAATGTCTTGAGATATATCTTCGATGCTTTACTCATGCTTGTCCCAGTAAATGGATGGGTTGGATTTATTTGGCGGAGTATTGGTATAATACATGCCCACATTCAGCTCTGAACAGATCTCCATTTGAAGTCCTTTATGGCTATCCACCGAAGCATTTTGGCATAACATCAGCAGATTGTGCTATTCCTGATTTGGCAGCTTGGCTGGCTGACCGCAATTTAATTACTCAATTGTTAAAACAACACTTGAACAGAGCACACAACAAATGAAACATCAGGCAGACAAGAACAGGACTTTTCGCGAGTTCCAGATTGGTGATTGGGTATATTTGAATCTTCAACCATACGTGCAGACATCATTAATCAGAAGGGCCAATCAAAAATTGGCCTTCAAGTACTTAGGGCCATTTCAAGTTTTAGAGAGGATTGGGGCCGTGGCGTATAAACTACACCTTCCTGAGAACACTTTGGTGCACCCTGTTTTCCATGTGTCTCAGCTCAAAAAAGCTTACACCGGACCTACTCAATCTGCATCTGGGGGTTCTTCTTCATCACCTATTATTCCTCATCGTTTGTTGGATTATCGTATCTCTGTTATTGGTAATGTGCCTACTACACAAGTGCTGGTGCAATGGGGGCCGGATCAATCTGCTGCTACTTCTTGGGAGGATTTGCAAAATCTTCAACACCACTTTCCACAAGTCCTGGCTTGGGGGCAAGCCAATTCTCAAGGATGGAGGATTGTCAGCCGCCTTGAAGAAGGGACCAGCAAGTCCAGGGAGGATGATTGTGCATTGCCAGGTGATGAGCTACAACAGGAGCCTGATGTCCGGTTGGCAATGCGAGAGCCCAGAACCAGAAAGGCGAATGTGCGTGTAAGTGGGCCAGAATGGGCCGTGTGATGTAATTGTGTGCTGTTATGTCGTGTGAGGGTATAAAAGGTTGAACTGAACTCTTGTAATAACCATGAGAATTCTGGCATGAACGTGGCGGCGGCTGGAGGAGAGGGCATTCTCCCCAGAGGCAATTTCGTTGTGAGTTTTTCTGTGAATTGTTAACATAGGCGCAGGCGTACGGACGGCACCGCCGGGGAAGCCGGGGAAAAGGATTTCCCAGACCCGCCGCCGTCACCGGTTGTGGTGTGGTTAAGCGTGGAGAGCGACATGGCTCGAGGGTTTTAGGATGGGATCAGGTGCCCTTCACGGCCAGCGGCAGTGCTGGTGCTACCCTTCTACTGTGCTGCTGCTTTGTTGAAGTATCCAGATTGCACGTGTAAAAATGGGAATTTGAAAGGAACGTGAATAGCATTTGATAGAAGGAATTTTTGTAAAAATGACATTATAATTTTTTATAATTTGAAAAATACTACTGTCAGTGATTATAGTAGGTTCCATATGTCAGTGACACTTGATAGAATCATAGAGATAGAACTTTGAAGTTGAGAAATGCTCAGTAAAAAAACAAAAAAATGGTTTTCAAATAAAATCGAGTTCGTAGTCTTCTTAAAAATGGTGAGGAATTGGATCGTGGGTTTTGGAGACAATTTAGTGTATGTTTGGGAGTTGAGACCACTCCGCTTCATGTTTTAGCGCTCCACTTTATAAATGTCTAACCAAACAGATCTTGCTTAAGTTTTCATATCCGCAAAAAAGTAAGATCTGAGATACAACTCTATGTGTTTTGTGGAGTATATTAAGAGATGATTTATAAATAAAGTTTTTTAACTTGCCCATGGAGTTAGATAAAAATTACTTGTGTGCCATCCATAAAGTGGAGCAGATTTCGATGCTACAGAGCAGTCACAAACAAGTCCTTACCAAATCTAATTAACTGAAAGTCGAATCAATTACTTTTCCTATGTTATAGTATTTTTCCTATGTTATAGTATGAAAAGCAAAAATTAAATATTTGATTATTTGTCATCGTAAATTTTGACTTCAATTATTTGTATCCTAAACTTATCTAGTTTAATTATTTATCACTTTGCTCATTTTAATTATTTTAAATCTTATTTACTCATTTTATCACCGTATCAAATAATATCAATGAGACATAAACGGTAAGGATAGAGGTAGACAATGGCTTGACCGGTAAAGACGAACTAGACGTCTCGAGTTTGAATCCTGACTTGCACACAATCAAATAAAAAAATTGTAGTTCACTTCTATTTCACACTAGAGGCTTGATGAGTCTAGTCCGAAAGGAGTGTTTAAATATAAAGTGAATTATTTATCTTTTCTCATTAGTTTAAATTTTTAAGTTGAATTAGTTGATGCACGCGAGTACGTAACTCAATAGTTGTTTATCATAATCTTATGTTTTCTACGAATTTAACTCTCGAAAAGTTTGATGCTTTCACACTATATTGAAGAAGCGTGATTCTGAAATGAAAAAAATTCATCCCACACCATCGTTTAGATTGAAATTCAGGTTTTACACTCTTAACCTACGTATTAAAGATAAATCTGAATTCCCCCGTCTGAAATGCATCCAGTACTGGTCTAAGTGGGTGTTTAGATACTGGGTTAAATTTTAGCCCGTGTCACATCGGATGTTTGGACATCAATTTAAAATACTAAACGTGATCTAATTATAAAAATAATTGCAGAATTGGAGGGTTATTTATTAAGCCTAATTAATTCATAATTAGCAAATGTTTAATATAGCATCACATTGTCAAATCATGGCGTAATTAGGTTCATTAAGATTCGTCTCGTGAATAATACACTGATTATAAATAGATTTTGTAAATAATTTACATTTAATATTTTAAAATAACATATGAGCCTAGGCCCCCGTATTGAACGCCCCCTAATTCCCTAAAGCTCGACCTTCCGAGTTGAGAGAGAATCCAATCCAGAACAGAACAGGGAGAAGTGCCGCCGCCCGCCGAGAGCTTGCTCGACCCGCCGCCCATGCTGCGCGCGGTCTCCACCCTCCCCGCTCTCCGCCCGCTCCTCTACAGGAGCCGCCTCCGTCTGAACCCTAAATCTCTACTCCGCTCCCGCCTGCCGGCGTGGCCGTTTCGCGCCATCTCGTCCTCCACGCCTCCGGTGCCGGGGGCCTCACCGTCCAGCTCCAGCGCCAGCGCCGCTGGGGATGTGTGCGTGAGGGAGGAGCGCCTTCTGCGGTGCGCGGCAGCGGGGAGCGCGCCGCTGCGGGTGGCGGTGCTGGTGAGCGGCGGGGTCGATAGCAGCGTCGCGCTACGCCTCCTCCACGCCGCCGGCCACAGCTGCACCGCCTTCTACCTCAAAATATGGTTCCAGGTACATACGCTTACCTCATTGTGTTCGCAGGCTCGCAGCCGCGCTGAGTTGCATGATCTGTTGTGTAGCTGAGTGCTTAATCTGTAGGAAGATTACCGGAACTTTTGGTCCGAATGCCCTTGGGATGACGATTTGAAGTATGCACAAGCCGTCTGTGACAAGGTATCATCGTTCAAATTTCAGCCCAAACATGGAGTTTGATTAAATAGCTGCTGCACAACAAATATACACTAGTTTTGTCTACATGAATTTAGTGGTCTGTGGTCTAATGGTTGATTTTGTAGATCGATGTGCCATTGGAGGTTGTTCATCTATCTGATGAGTACTGGAACCACGTGGTAAGATTCATTTGAGCATTTTTACCCTTGAACCTTGTACAGAGCACTTGCTACGTTATCCATTCTGAAAAAAAAGTTGCAAATGTTTATATCTAGGTGTCTCACATAATTAACGAGTATCGCAGTGGCCGTACTCCGAACCCTGATGTTCTTTGCAACACAAGAATTAAGTTTGGTATGAACATTGTACTGTGATGGCTCTGTACACTTCTACTATGGATATTTGACTGTGAAGTGAAGCTCATTTTTTAAACTTAGGTCCTGCTTTATTTATTTGCTGCAGGGGCTTTCTTAGAAGCTATTGAAAATATGGGATTTGATTATATAGCTTCTGGACATTATGCACATGTAGTTCATCCATCACTTGCCAATGTTGAAGGGCCATCCGAACTCCAACTTTCAAAAGACAAGGTGCTTTGCCTTCCACACAAAAATATATATGATGCTACTTTTGTGTTGTCCAATTAGGAAACATGGACATTGGACAAAAGAAGAAACAAAACCAGATAATTTGCTTAACAATATTGTTCAGCTGAAATCACCTTGTGGACCATTGTTATTTCAGGTCAAGGATCAAACTTATTTCCTTTCACATCTATCTCAGACTCAGCTTAGAAGGCTTCTCTTTCCACTGGGATGTATAACAAAGGTTGGATAATTTATCAACAAATTATATTTAATTTTGATGGGATTCTGCAAGTGACTTTTCTAAATTAACCTAATATTTTGCAGGATGAAGTGCGCAGTCTTGCTGCTCAGATGGACCTACCCAACCAAGACAGAAAGGATTCCCAGGGGATATGTTTTCTTGGCAAAGTAATTGCTTTTCTGTAGTTAGTGGAAAATACACTTATGCTATTTCTCCTTCAGTTGTCTCATTGTAGCTAAAAACACTCTCTTTCTAGGTCAAATTTAGTGAGTTTGTTGAAAAACATATAGGAGAGATGGAGGGAGTACTGTTGGAAGCTGAAAGTGGAGACTACCTAGGGACACACCGTGGGTTTTGGTTTTATACGATTGGTCAGCGACAGGGATTGCGCCTTCCTGGAGGACCCTGGTATGCACTATTCACTATCTTTTGGAAAATACCAAACTCTTGTATTGTATACTAGACGTCATTACCTAAATAAATCTGTATTTCCCACAATATTCAATGGAAACTATTGTTTTGCTCTGTATACACATTTGTAGAATTGTTTTCCATATGTAACAGTGATCTATTTATCCAAAAATCCATCAAATGAATTACATAACTTATCTTTTGCAGGTATGTGGTTGAGAAAGATGTTCAAAACAATGTAGTTTTCGTATCAAGGAATTACTATTCACTGGATAAGAGGAGGCGAACATTCCGTGTTGGATTGCTAAACTGGTTTTGCAATTCTGGACCCACAAACAACGAGCAACTTAAATGCAAGGTATCAGAGTAACAAACTATCCTCACTGCGCTTGTCTTATAAGACAAATTTGAATTTAGAAATTAATTTCAGGATTAATTTAGGCTTTTTTCCTGCATTGGCTTTTAGAACGCTGAGTATACGAGTATAAAATTCTTACCGTAAAATTATTTTCCTGGACTTGAAGAAAACAGCAATCATTATGGTGCTTTTGGAAGATGGGAATCTGTTGTGCTACTCTGAGCTTAACAGCATGTTGAGCTATCAAACATATTTTATACTTTTTCCTTGGATTAGCATTGAAGCACCTTTTTTCATGTGATCAGTAGACAGTAGTTCATGTGTTATTGCCATTGAATATGGCCAAATTGCCTCCTAGTTTTGATGTTTAGGTGCTGGGGTAGAAGAGTGACTTTACAAATCCTGTTGGTTTTTCCTGAGTTTAGGTAAGCCATCCTGAAACTGATTAATTCTAAACTCGATCGGCAATCATAATTCACAAATTTTTGGGGAATAGAAATTGCTGCAAGCTTCAAACCAATGCCAAATGTCTGGCACTTGATCAAGCTGCTATTTGTACAGTGCATATTTAACATTTTTATCAATTGCCACATTGAAATCTGTATATGCAGATGCTAATATGAATTATTGCAATATCAGGTACGCCATAGTCCAGAATTTCATAATTGCACCGTGACACAAGAGCAAACAGAAAATGGAGTTGTTTTGGTGGTGCATCTATCTGAAGACGATCAGGGTTTAGCAGCTGGACAGTTTGCGGCGTTCTACCGTGACAATTTATGCCTTGGATCAGGCATAATTCTTGATTCATGGGACCAAATGAAATTTCCTGTCTGTGCAAGGGCGTTAGAAATTGCTAGAATGGAGGATAAGTCCAGACTGGGGAAACCAGTAAAGATTATGAACTTGGAACATATCGTGAAATCAGAACAGGAACCAATCGAGGTCGCTTGATATCACCATACTCCTCCAACCTTCAATTGACTTTGATTCTACAAAGCTACACGTCAGCCCTGCAAAGACCAAGAATCGTGGAGTTCCAGAAGATACGATTCTACAGCCTCAGGAACTCAGGGCTCAGTGATAGGTTCTAGGTAGGATCTCTAGCCTAGGTCTAGCAGGGTTCACTTAGATCTAAAACATGGCATGGGTTCTTAATAGGTAAAACAGAGAGGGTTAGAGTTAGTGTACCTTCACCGGAGGGGGCCGGAGTCGACGAGGACGACGACATGGCGTCAGTGCGGCGAGGGAGGCTTCCCGCCGCTTAGCGTAAGAGTAGATCGGGTCAGTAGGGATGTGGGGAAGGTGTTTGGGCGTGCAAGGTATCAGTACCTTGACGTCTGAGCCCTTCCCCCTTAATATAGCGCTAGCGGCAGGGGCCCCTCAACCATGGTTCGGTTGGGGCGCCCCCGATCAGGGCGCAGTGAGAATAGGGGGTTTGTTGGGCGAACGGGCTGAGTGTGCATGTGGGGAGAGAGATCCGAATCTCTCTCCCCGAGATCTTATCCTAACATTCTCCCCCTAGATCTCGACTTAGTTCTCAACTTACTTAACGTTACCTCTATCTCATTATAGATCAATGCATAGAGCATGATGCATCACAATAGTCAGTTACGTACTACGTGACTCAACAGCTACAACACATTTCACTACTTTGAAACAGTTTCTAAACTCATTTTGGGCCCTTATAAATCCAATGATCATAGGCTTTCCTTTAAACCCATACCGGTTAAGTGTTCTCTGAACACATTGGGTGGTAAGCCTTTTGTTAGCGGATCCGCAAGCATACGCTTGGTACTTATATGCTCTAGACTTATAGTGTGATCTTGGATTTTCTCCTTAATAACATAGTACTTAATATTGATGTGTTTGGCAGCACCACTCTTCTTGTTGTTATGGGAGTATAATACTGCTGGCTCATTGTCGCAGTATAACTTAAGTGGCTTTTCAATACTGTCGACCACTCTTAAACCGGGAATAAACTTTTTAAACCATAGTGCCTGTCCGGTGGCCTCATAACATGCTACAAACTCGGCATACATCGTGGAAGATGTCGTCACAGTTTGTTTGGAGCTTTTCCACGACACAGCTCCTTTTGCAAGTGTGAATATATAACCTGACATGGACTTCTCAGTATCCACACATCTCGCAAAATCTGAGTCTGAATAACCTACTATCTCAAGGTTATTAGTTCTTTCATATGTTAGCATGAGGCCTTTTGTGCCTTGCACATATCGCAAGGCTTTCTTAACTCGTTTCCAGTGATCTATGCCTGGATTTTTCTGATATCTGCCAAGCATCCCGGTGGCAAAAGCTAAGTCAGGGTGTGTACATACTTGAGCATACATTAGGCTTCCGACAGCAGAAGCATATGGAACCGACTTCATTTGATCGATCTCATATTGGTTCCTGGGACACTGAAAGTTCCCAAACTTATCACCCTTGACTATCGGAGCAGGCGAAGGCTTACAGTAGTGCATACTATATTTTCTCAGTATTTTCTCTAAGTATGCCTTCTGTGATAAACCTAATACCCCCTTAGTTCTGTCTCGAAGAATCTCTATGCCTAATACATATGAAGCTTCTCCAAGATCCTTCATATCAAAATGAGAAGACAAAACTTCTTAGTCTCTAATAGTAGATTAACATCACTACTTGCTAGTAGGATGTCATCCACATACAAGACTAGGAAAATAAATTTCTCATTCTTGAACTTAGCATAAATGCAATTGTCCTCTTCATTCTCTTTAAACCCAAACTTTCTAATTGTCTCATCAAATTTGAGATACCACTACCTAGAGGCCTGTTTAAGACCATAAATGGACTTAGTTAAATGGCATCCCAAATTTTCTTTCCCTTTTATGACAAAACCCTTGGGTTGTGCCATATAGACATTCTCATTTAGATCTCCGTTGAGAAATGTCGTCTTTACATCCATCTGATGTAACTCTAAGTCATAATGTGCCACTAAAGCCATAATGATTCTAAATGAATCCTTAGAAGAGACAGGAGAAAATGTCTCATTATAATCTATTCCTTCTCTTTGAGTGAAGCCTTTAGCAACAGTCTGGCCTTAAATCTTTCAATATTCCCTTGGGAGTCACGTTTGACCTTGTAGACCCATTTGCAGCCTACTGTTTTGGCTCCTTTAGGAATTTCTTCTAATTTCCAGACATTGTTGGTACTCATAGACCTCATCTCATCCTCCATGGCCTCAAGCCACTTAGAAGAGTGAGGGCTTCTCATAGCTTCTTCAAAAGAGGCGGGATCGCCCTTCATTTGAATTTCTTCACTCATATAACCTCATAGTCATCAGGAATAGCTGATCTTCTTACTCTTTGTGATCTCCTAACATTCTCTTGAACTGGGATATCATCATTTCTAATGTCTTCTTGAATTGGTACATCATTTTCTATGATGTACTTCTCAACAGGCACATTATTTTCTAACACAGGAGGTTGTTCTTCTTGTTCTTCATTAGCAACAATTGGAACTACAGGCTCCTGAATAACAGGTTCCTCATGAACAACAGGTGTCGCTAATGAAGGTCCAACTTCTGGAGCTGGGCTAATAGGTGCTATCACAGGTATATGGAGAATTGGCTCTTGAATCATAGGAGTAGGTGCACAGACCCGCTTCTCTTCAAGGCTAATTTCTCTTAATACCGTGCTCCCCCTGATCATAGCGTCTTCTAAAAAGACTGCGTGTCTCGTTTCTACAAACTTGGTATGTCTACCAGGACAATAGAAACGGAAACCCTTAGACTTATCTGGGTAGCCAATAAAATGACAACTCACTGTCTTAGGATCTAACTTACCAATATTTGGGTTAAATACTTTAGCTTCAGCTGGACATCCCCATACTCTAAAATAATTTAGAGAGGGTTCTCGTCCAGTCCATAATTCATACGGTGTCTTGGGCACCGATTTACTCGGAACCCGATTAAGAATATGAATGGCGGTTTTTAATGCCTCCATCCATAAACCAACCGGTAGAGTGGAATAACTCAACATACTTCTTACCATGTCCATTAAGGTGCGATTGCGCCTTTCTGCCACTCTATTTTGCTGTGGTTCGCCCGGTGTAGAATACTGGGCGACTATACTATTTTCATGTAGAAACCTTGCAAAAGGTCCAGGAACTTGGCCATACGGGGTATGACGACCGTAGTACTCCCCTCCACGGTCAGATCTTACTATCTTAATCTTAGATCATGCTGATTTTCTACTTCAGCCTTAAATATCTTAAATTTATCCAAAGCTTCTGATCGTTCTTTAATTGGATAAATATAACCATAGCGCGAATAATCATCTGTAATGTTATGAATGAATCATAACCATCTACAGATGTCACAGGAAATGGACCACAAATGTCCGTATGAATAATTTCTAAAACTCCTGTGCTTCGCTTCGCGCCTTTCTTAATTTGTTTGACGTATTTGCCTTTAATGCAATCTATGCATTGATCTAAGTCTGTGAACTCTAAAGGCGGTAGAATTGACTTCTTAACTAGACGTTCAATCCTCCTCCTCGAAATATGGCCTAAGCGACAGTGTCATAATTTCGAAGAAACGTCGCTAATTCTCTTACGCTTATTTGTTTTGCTAGACGAGACTGTCTCACTAATAGTATTTACTGAATCACTTAAGGACAAAAGATAAAGTTTGTCATGCTCGAAGGCAAGACCCACAACTTTATTATCATAAATAATAGAACATTGTCTGTCGCCAAAATGACAATCGTACCCATTATTAACTAAACATGAAACAGAAATCAAGTTTCTGCGCATCGAAGGAACATAAAGAACATCGCGCAAAAGAATTACAAAGCCATTCTTAAATTCTAAAGGGAGATCTCCAATGGCTTCAACTTCTGCTTCGATGTCATTTGCAACTCTAATTGTTCTTTCGTTTCTTTCCAAAATTCTCGTCGTAGCGAATCCCTGTAAAGAATTGGCAACATGAACAGTTGCACCTGAGTCAATCCACCAAGTGTTGGTAGAATAATCTAAATACAAGGATTCATCTATACAAGTAATTTCATCGTTACCGTGTTTGTGCATCCACTTGAGGAATTCCACACAGTCCTTCATGTGGTGTCCTTCCTTCTTACAATGCCTGCAGACGCCTTGAGGGACGTCATTGTCCTTAGGCGCCTTTCCTTTCTTCTTAAAGGTCTTAGTATTTTTCTTAGGCGTAAATTGCTTTTTCCCCTTATCTTGAATTTGGTGAACTGAATCACCACCTCTAGCCTCCTTAATGCGTTCTTCCTCCTGAACGCAGTTGGACACTAACTTTTCAAATGTCCACACTTCTCGCAGAGAATTGTAGTTGATGACAAAATGCTCAAAATCCTTACTAAGTGAGCTCATTATGACATGAACTATAAAAGTTTCTGTCAGTGCGCACTCCATAGTCTTTAGGCTAGCAGCCCAGTTACTCATTCTTAAAATGTGGTCTCTTACGCCTCCACCGCGGTATTTCTCATTAATAAACATCTTAATTGTTGAGGCGCAAGCTGCCTTTGATGATCCAGCAAACTGAGCATCGATCTTCTTCAGATACTGAGTCGCTGTCTCACAATCAGGGATAGAGCTCCTGATTGGCTCTAAGAGAGAATTCTTAATAATCATCAAGCATTTTCTGTTTGAGTGCTTCCATTTTTCGTACGCAATGTCGTATTTCATTCTTATGGGGGCAAAATCCAGCTGACGCGCAGCAAATGCGTCAGCTGCCTCACCAGTGCGTATCACTGGCTCAGTAGGCTGAACTGGACATGCTTCTTGCAAAGAATAGTCCACATCTAGGATGGCGAGAGCGATCAACAGACCCTCTCGCCAAGATCCATAATTATCCCCTCTAAGTTTCTCAATATGATTCATTTGAGCGAGTAAGCTTCCTGATAAAATAATAGTCAAAATGGATTAATTACAGGCATAAATGAGACATGCTAATTTAACGTTGGTCAAATCAGCATGTGAAAACTCAATAAATAAATAGGAATTAATTCTATCACTCAGGAGCTTCTTCGAAAGATATGTTGGTTTATGGCGAGATTGGCGTTTCGAAGGAGACAAAAGCTCGCCTCTGGGCTCTGGAGAAAAGAGGTAGCTGAGCATCATGCCCATTCAAGAATTGACATGACACGAATTATCGACGTTTTGCTGCCCGATCAAGCAGGAAATCACACGAAGGGTCTCCTTCCATCGATGAGCCGAAGTGTGTAGATACCAAAGTTAGTTCAGTTTTATGCTGTTAATACATCATGAGATAAATACTACCAATTGTACGCTGTAAATTTTCAGGATAATGTTGGTGCACGATGGTTTCTATCATGCTTGCCATATGTTGATCCCTTTTTCGTCTTGTCTGTATGCCAAACCAGAACGATGTATCATGAAGTTTGTTGGACGATCAGTTTAGTCCACCAGCCATCGATGCGACTTTCGTTGCGACACGCAACCAAAAATGCACAGTGCTGGTCGCTGGTTCAGGCAGAATTGAGCTGGGCTCCATTAAGCTCTCTCTCATGTGTTATTTTTAGCTCACCAAGAGCTTAATTCTGACGATTTGGTACTTCTAGTTGAGTGTAGTACACCATTTAATCTTTCATATTATGTTTAGACATTTGTTGATTGATTTCTACGTTAAAGAATATATATATATATATATATATATATATACGGAAACGCTATTCTACACTATGGGTGTAGAATGCTATTCTACACCGATCATCTCATGCTCCCACACCCCACCCAATCCCAACCCCTTCCATCCCACATCGGTGTAGAATAGCATTCTACACCCGTGGTGTAGAATAGCATTTGTATATATATATATATATATTAGGATTAAGCGTGCAATCCATTCATTTCGTAATACTGTAACTAGTAATACTACGAAATATCAAAATTCGATCCTAATTTATAATATTATAATATTATGAGATGAAAAAAATACATACAATCATTAAAAATACTAATCACAGATTTGGTTTTTCATCCCGTGCTTAGTTTAAGCACTGATAGGCTTGTGTGGCTCCAAGCTCCATCCCTGCATACAAGTCAACGGTGCCAACGAGGCATCGCGGTTCAACAACAATGAAAGCCCTGCGACGACAAAAATAGTCGTACCAGTACCACTCAAAGTAACAACCAGTACACTGCACAGTGCACACGCCGGCGTCGATCCGGCGGCGGTTGAGATGGAACAATATAATGATCGGTGACGCGTCCATTCTACAAGCTTACAGATTTCACGAGCAAAGAACTTCGCCGATGCCTCTACTTTCCCCCTTGTTTTACACGTAAAACACCCAAGCAAATCGGAAGGTGTCGCCTCTTGGTTACCCAGATGCAAATGCAGCAACATATTAGATCCCAAAGGCGAAATCCTCCGTGACATGACACCACTTGCGCCCGTCATTGTTGGCACGCCAGGAGCTGGCCAAACGAGAAACCAAATGGCCACAGAAGAAAAAATTGCGATGAACCGCCGCGTCGGCGAAAAGTCCCCATCAATTGCCAGCTCGTCAGACCTAATGCCGTGCCCAGTTTGTCACGGAGAGATGTTTGATTTGTTCTTTTTTTCTCTGTCCATTGTTTCCTAGGAACTACCACTTTGGGGAAATTTAGCGGGAGTTCTTGGAGTTTCCTCTTTAGATTGAACATACAAAGATGGAGCAGATGGATCAAAAGATTTTTTTTAGAAACTGTAAATCGATCAAATCAAAGTCAAAGGCTTCTAACAGCGTAGTCTCAAGGAACTCTATCTAGAATACACTATTCTAGATAGAATTTTAAGAATTCAGATTAATGACATTCTCAATTTCTATCTAATTGGAGGATAGTTACTCATTTTTTTTTAATTTTAGAGGATGAAATAAAGAGAGTGAGATTTAGATAGTTTGTTGGATAAAAGAAATATAGGGAGCAATAATGTGTGTAGGGACATAGGGAGCTCCCTAGTGAGATTTACAGAATCGTTGGATGCTCTAATCATCTCAAGCTCGGCTGCGAAAAGGCGGAAACTTTCCCAATTATACAAAGCACATGATGTTCTTGGGGGAACAATCTCAAACTCGCACACAAAATCTCGATCCCCTTTGGACAGATTATTATGAACATGGATCGTTCCCCTGTCTACATGCTGCAACCAATCGTCCACCAAGAAAAGGGAAAAGAAACTAAGAAAAAACTACAGAGGGGGCAAAGAGGAGTAAGGCGCAATTGAGATGTGAGAGCCAAGAAGAGCTTCACCATCGCAGCACAAGGGGGCGTGCGTTTCGATCGGCCTATCAGAGGGAGGAGAGGTGTCACCGTGGTTGAGTTGGCCGGCCGGCCGGCCTAGCGGAGGGCGCGCGCGAGGCCGGAGAGGATGCGGGAGAGGCCGAGGCGGAAGCGGAAGATGGCGCCCTGCGAGTACGGCGCGCACTCGCGGCAGACCGCCTCGATTGCCTCCACGAAGAGACTGAGGCTCCGCACCGGCGGCACGTACAGCGTCAGCGGCGCCGCCGAGAAGGCGAGCGCCATCAGCAGCTGCAGCATCGCCAGGACGCCCGGGCCCGGCCGGCAGCGCCTCCCTCCGAAGCAGCGGCTCCCCGAGCGGGCAGATCCAGGCGTGACAAGCCGCCGAGCCGGAGCTCGCTTCCTCGCTAGCTACAGAGCTTGGAGAACAAGATACGGTCGGTCTAGCTGGAGGAGGGGAGGGCACGGCGGAGGAAGGAAGGAGTAGCGGCGGTGGCGATGCGGCACGGCAAGAGGCTCTTGCGGTGGGCGCGCGCGTCAGCGCGTGGTTTTTTTCTCCCTCGCGGCGGCGGTGTGTGGCGAGAGCGAGGGGAGCGGTCGCGCGTCGCGCGTCGTTATCGGCGA
This sequence comes from Zizania palustris, assembly GCA_019279435.1. Classification (NCBI taxonomy): domain Eukaryota; kingdom Viridiplantae; phylum Streptophyta; class Magnoliopsida; order Poales; family Poaceae; genus Zizania; species Zizania palustris. Next base: position 57,189,436 of record JAAALK010000079.1, on the reverse strand, counting down.
GACGTGGCCGTGAATCGGCACAAGCGGGCTCGGCACGGTGGGGGGGAATTATCCGGTGGGCGATCGACGCTTGCGGCCGGTTAGCCACTAGCCCGGCAGGTCGCGCGTCGTCGGTGGCTGGGGCCACCGGCGGCGTGACTGCGTCCAGTCTTCGCAACGCTAAAAAAAGAAAGGAGTTATGATCCTTAAATCCACGCTTTTGGAATTAGAGGTAAAGCATTTGAAGAAACCTGTTTCACTACTTTTTATTTTTTTGGAGTGTTTTTAGGTTATTTATAATGGTGGGTTTCATACACCGTTTTCTAAAAGTTCAGATCAGCTTTACAGTTTCATTTCACTATTTCCTAGACTAACCAGTGTGATTAAATGCGACTAGCTCTCATGAAATACTCTCTCTGATGAAACGATTTGGCTTTCAGTGGCCGTTTCATTTCGTTTTATCCGTCTTGGAACGGGTTAGCACCATGTCATGGTGATAACACTATTTTCTTCTCTTTCCTCATTAATTAAATGTCATGTCAGAAAAAATCTGATGTGACATGACAATTAATACTATGAAACCTTTATTGTGAATAGCCTTAGTAGGATCTACTCTTAAGAAAAAGTGTTTAGCTTGGTTTTAGCTTTATAGGATAAAGAAACTGAAGTTGAAATCCTCCTAAACACACTCAAAGATAACATTGCATACGAACAGTACTAGAGGGGTGTTAAAAGACGGGAAATAGACAGATAAATATAAATCCGTTAATAACGAGTATATATAATATTATAAATATAAATTACTAATTTATTATTTTAAATCGATAGACGAAATTAAGTATATAATAATATCAGTAAAATACACTTAATGGTACAACTTAATTACTGTTTAAACACGGTAAAAAATTTGTTTGGTTGATTGCAAACCATAGAGCCCGTCAACGTATGTGCGATCTGGCACCATGGTTAAGGCCCAGAAATTTGGTACGAGTTATTGTATGGTTTACCGGAGCGAGCCCCCTTTCGTTTTATTTTTGGCAGCATTGGTTGGATTCATTGTTTTTGGTTGGAGGAAGTGCCTTTGGAGGCACACGTGGAAAAGACATGCACACGAAGCATACCATTTATTTTATTATGTGATCGAGCTGCCTACTGCTTGGATGAGGTACGATGAGCTCGGGATTCGGAACAGGATCTCGTAGACACGCGACGGTTGACAAACACACACGCACGGATCACCCAACAGTAGACCTAGTCATAGGTTGACCGGTAGCTGATCGGCTCTTTCCCTGGGCCCTGGCCTAGTCGAGTTATAGACGTTGCGCCACGCGCGCCGCCCGGAAACACGAAACAGAGTAGACTACCCGCAGCCGCAGAAACGAGCGGGGCGCAAACCGGTGGGTGCGCCGCATTTTGCCGTGCGGTGCGGGTGCGGCCACGCGAGTCAGGGGCGCTGCTGCCGACGCCCAAACGCGCGCGCCGCGAGGCCACGGCGAGTTGTTCTTCGCCGGCGGGGCGTCGCCGTCGTGTGCACCGGACGCGGGATTGCGGTAAAGCTAAGGCCTGACGGGCGAGTGGACCGCAACGACACAGCGAAGCAGCAGCTGAATGTTGATACTACAACACTAGACAGCGTGCTCTTCCATCTGTAAGAGACTTTACCCTTATAATAAAATTTGATAAACTAGTAACAACAGCAAGTAAAAGATAAAAAAAACATTTTATTAATAAAAAATAATATTATAATGTGTACTTAATAAATATACCTGATGTATAAAAAAATTAAAAAAAACTTATTGGGGAACCAACGATACGTAAAGAGGTACAAATAAATATTTAAATATTTTTGGGATAATATTTGGTTAGCTCAGTGTAAAAAGTAAATGTAATAGAATTAATTACAATACTAAATGATAAATATGTATTAGAGTACTAGATTGACAAGTGTAATGTATTTTGTTTACATTACAGTGTTTGATTCCATTATAGTTGATTAAAACATTAATGTTATTATTGGGAGAAAATACTTTTCCCTAACAATATGATAATAACAACTATGAAGCCCTCCAAATGCACGAACCACAGCTTCGCCTTAAGTCGTCACTGGATCCTCCGAAAGCTGATGGCTCGAATCTGCTTGTTATTATGAAGCCCGTTTCGTCAAGGAGTCCGCCTCGTACATCAAAACCATTCAGAGGTGACGTTAGTTGAAATTATGCGTTTTCCATTCTTTCTGACAAAATGTGTGCCTTACCATGTTCGTACAAAGTGTTACTAAATTGTTCATATATACTTCAATGTGTAGTACTGTAACGGTCGGTTGAACGTAGGGGGTAAAGTACTTATCTATTTGAAGGTTTAGGACAGAGTTCAAATCCCTGTAAACACTGACACTCCGAACCTTCTGATTCTAAACACTAAAAATTTGTTGCGTATTTCTAGATTACGCCACCAAGTTACTAAAGTGGCGTCAATTCTAATTACGAGCACTAACTGCAATTTGGCGATGAAAACATTTCAAAGCCATATTGTTTGATCAGATGCACATGTTATGAGGCCCATGGATCAGCCAAATATGGAGGGCTGCAAAATCTGTTCTTGAGAGTTGAGACCACTTCCGATGTCAATGCTTAAGAGACCTTTCAGTAGAGAGGAACGACAAGAGGAGGCGCTCACCGGTAATCAGGCATAGGTGGTGTAGGAGCAGGAGGAGCGGCCGTGCACGAGGAGAGCTGCTCGTGGCGTGCGTAGGAGGAAGAGCGCAAAGAGACGACGGCGGCATGCGCGGGAGGGTAAGGGCGGAAACAGTTATTAGTAGCATGGCCAGTGTGCCACTTTTGTCCTTGACACATCGTCACAAGTGTAGCATGACCAGAGAAGTGCATCGTCTCGAAATGAAGCCAATGACGCATGCAGAGGAGGAACAGAACGAACGTCAAGCGTCCTAGTTACAGTTGCGCAGGAGCCACCCGGCCATATTCAGTTTACACAGAATCTCTCAGTCGATCGAATTGATGGGCGCCCACCACACATAAGCCAAGGATGATTTGCCACGGTAGCAACAGCAGCAGCGTCAATCTTCTCCTGCTGCTGCTTCCCTTCCTCAAGGCTCAAGCGCCCTCTCTCGCATGACGACGGTGGTGGAGATCACTGGACACGTTGTGCTCGTGCTTCGAAAACAGGACGCCGTTTGCAGTTGCAGCGATGCCGGCATGGCCAGGCCGCCTTGACTGGGCATCTGGGGTGCCGCCGGCGGACGCTTCAGACTGCTGCTTTGTGTTGAGGAATCTCCCCCCTGTTCCCCGAGCTCTCTTCATTGCATGTTGATGCCGGGATTCATGGAGGTACGGCTGAACACAAGCATAACCGTTACACCACTGCGTCGACTAAAATTCATAAAGGAAAGGGAGTGACGAGGGCATCACTCGAAAAGAAAAGAAATTCTAACAAGGTAACAGGCAGGAAGAGAAAGCAGCAAAGAGAGTACCTTGCGGCTTTTCACCAGCTTGTTTTCAGCTTCTAGCTTTGCACGGAGCAGTCTCCTTCGGAGAATCGCATGGTATTGCTTTGCATTTACATATACGGGCTCTTCAGTAGCTGGTTCAACTGGTAGTGGGACTCGGGAGGATGATACCATGCCCATAATCTGGGGGTGCATCTGTTTGAATATTCACATGAGATGAGGATGAGTCTGAGACAGTGAATGGAAACAAATTGGGCCTAGTACATGCAAGAAAATCAAGACATTCTCATCAGTAGGATGGCAATGACAACATATCAAGAAAGAGCATGCTGCCTTTAAAGAGTAAATAGTTGCCTTTCAGTGTAATCACAATAGTCAAGGCACACAAAACATTTGGTTGGAATCAAAATGGTAGAGGAGCAATATTGTCAAGAGCAGCAGATAATGGCCAGAACAAGAAAGTAAATGAAAACAATGAAGGAATCCTTAGATACCATAAAGAGCACTTACAATAGCATGTGAGCCATAAGTTGCCACAGCACCACCATAGAACGAATCAGCATATGGATATGATATGGCCTGAAAAGGTAAACATCTTTCATAATTCACAGGCTTACCTTACAAGAAATTTAGGTTGGTCAAAATTTGTGTAGCGTGACAAAAACTTACGAAAGGCTGACTACGGTCAGGTGCTGGATGCACATACGCAGTTCCTGAATTGCCCAGAGATAAAGCTGACATCATCTTACCTTCATCACTCTTCGTGTAACCATCAAAATTACCTAGCATTGGTACAAGAAGAAAAATAAATGTCACATAACTTTAGAAGTATAAATGCACACAAGGTCTGCAACCGTCAATAACCCTTTTTCTGTTTAGAGACTTGGTCACCCCATTTTCACCCCATTGCAAGATTGTGTATTAATACAACAAAGGTATGCGATGTATCTAGTACAAACCAGATCGATCATTCTTCTTATTAGGGTTTCCTTCGCTCATTCCAAACACTTCTTGAGATCCACTAGTTGATTGGGTAGCTGGTGAGTTGTAGTCAGGCATTTGATGACCAAACGAATCATTATTGCACCATTTCTGACAGAATAATGCAATGGGTGTTATTAATCTAGTTGCATGGAAACTACAATACAAGGAAATAAACATCGAGTTAGAAGAGTGGAGTTTGCAATATTAGGCTCTATTTATGGTCTCTTTGGTTGAGATGTAGATTATGAAAAAGCAATTGTAAAGTATGAGTTGAGAAAAACAAATGAACCGATGTCGCTTATTTATGGCATGGTGGATAATTAATTAATAACCATGTAACTTAATGGTTAAATACAAGGGGAAATTACTCACATGTCATTATAATTTTCAGAAATTTCCTATATGCCACTGTCAGTGATTGTGGCGGCCCCCATCTGTCAGTGACACACCGATGGCATATTGGCAAACCGTGAAAATTGTAATGGCACGGAAAAAATTAACCCTAAATACAATTGCAGTGGGTTAAGAATATGTGAAATCTAGGTCCAGACAACTTTCATTTTACATTTACAAAATATGGTGCTTTTTACGAATCTAGGTTGCTGGGTTGAGCTATTTGGTAGATTTTAGATTTCCAGATGAGAAGTTGGTTGAAAAATCCAAACCAAACACACCATTAGAATGCAAGAATTTCACAATAATTTCAGTTCATAAAAAATGGTGCCTTAGAATTGAACAATATCATGCATGTTTTCCTTACATCTCATCTCATGGGCTTTCTCATCTGTTGCTTTTCAGTACTACTATCTGAATATATGCAAGCAGCATGTCAGCCAGTCACAAAGACTAAATAATAGATAGAACAAATATGATCCAACCAATATGGAATACTGATTTCTGAAAGGAGAGCAAATAATGAAACATGAATGAATACTATAGTTTTCATATTTTGTATTGGAAAACTTACATATCTGTTATGTACGGTGTACCACTTAAATTCACTCGAATCAATCAATCTAGACATGTGGAATGTAGTCCTGATCCATGTATTTGCCAGAACATGTCTGAATTTTCCACAAATATGTTACACATAAACTTGATCACTCCTTAAAAAAATTCAATCGTTCATGTTACACATAAACTTGACCAATTCCTTATACAATTTAGTTCTGGACTAACACCAACGGTTCTCAGTACTTCCAATATTCCATGATGTACAATTGTGTGGAAAGTAAATTTAATTGTAAATCAATTATAAATCACAAGTTCACAACTGACCCCCTAAAAAGTTCAAAACCTCCCATCTGGATTCTATGACCTCTACAATTAGGAAATTGAAGTGTAAAAAGTAATACAAAAAGGTAAAATTAATTATGTTCTACTCGGATCCAATACAGTAGTTACAGCATTGCAACACTGTCCAGTTCCCCTGACTTGCCCCCTGACCACAGACTGAACAAATAGAACTAACGCGGTAACGCCAGTGAATTCACAGAAGCTAACAGTCCACTCAACCGCAGTCAATTAGAAGCATAAAATAGCTGAACTATCAAACTGAACATGCACTACGCTATGTCTTGGGTTCTTACTCCTCTTAGCACAGAGACACGCTGTAACTACCACCTCGCCTCAACCCAAGAATGCATCTGCAAATCTCGGCGCCTTATCTACTAAAACCAATTCAACACCCAAGAAACCAGCCAGATCCAACAAGGAAGACACCATCACACCACTGACCAGCCGGGCCAGCTTGGGTTGGAACTTGGAGCAGAGTCACAAAGCGGAGGAGAAACAAACCATGGATTATAGCCTAGAAGAGAAGCAAGGCAGGGAGAGAGAGGAGGAGAAAGGATACCTGTGAGATGAGGAGGGAGCATGTCCCCTCTCCGGCAAACCTCCTCCCTTGCTGCTTCCTCAGCTCTCACCTTGCTTCTCTCTTCTGCAAAGCCCGTCTCTCTCTCTCCCTGCCGGTACTCTGTTGGGCTTTATCTATCCCCCTCAGTCTCTCTCACTCTCGGTCTACTCACCAAGACACCAACTAGTATTAAGTACTAAATAAAGCAGATTGTTAACTCGACAAGAGGCCATAAAACAGCAATATCGATGACAAGCATGGCAATTTATTAATTTGGATTTGGACAGGGTGCAAAATTACTAGTACTAGTATACTTATACCAGTACTCCAGTACTAGTATTAGCTAAACGATCGAGCAGCAACTTGTGCGGCTCAAAGTAAATTGCATAGTAAACTTGGTTTGTTGTGTCAGACATTCTTGCGCGGGGGAAGTATCCTGTGCACATAGGCTGGCCGTGCACATGGTGCACATGTGAGATCTCCACCTGTAATCTATAATCCAACAGACAATAGTAGCTGGGGGTTATCGCAAAATGACAGAATGGGAGAGGTGGAAGGTGTTTTCTGCAAAATGATCTGGTGGAGCTGTTGTCCTTGGATTACAGATTAAGGTGGAGATCTTACATGTGCACCATGTGGCACGGTCAGTCTATTGCACAGGATACTTTCCCTCTTGCGCGGCGAAAGTCAGTGAGACAATAACTTGTACTCTCTTGCCCAATAGCATTTATCCAAAATCGCTACTGTATTCTAAATATCATATGGAACTATGGAAGATGAACTGCAGTGACGCCAATTTGACAAAAAACAAAAGATGTGGGTTCCAAGACTTGAAATGCTAAGATAAGCTTGACGAGCACAAATGGCGCGGGAGGGCCAGACTGGGATGCTCACCTGCCATATTTTACTCCTCCGTAGCAGAGATCTTTTCTCGCTCTCCATCCTATCACGTAGACCTGCACTGAACAACTGTCATGCGTGTCGTGATCTCCCTTTAAATTATGCTCCTGTAGCTCTCCGTTTACAGCCGGAACGTCATCACGGCATGTCGCTTGCCGCGCAGGCGCCACTTGTTCCGGCCCTCGGTGACGCGTATCAGATTATCAACGCCACGCTGCATTTTTTCTCTCTCCCTTTGTTCTGCTTGTTTGGCATCAACGTTGGTTCTTCACATGACGAAACTTGACAGGAGTATTTCTGAAGCTTTCTTCCTTTTTGTGGTAAATTTATACTCTGGAGTCTGGATTCTGCCGTGTACAAAACTGTACTCCAGCTTTGCACTGAAAATATTTCTCCAGGAAGCTTAATGCTTTGCGTCCTGAACATAACAAAGTTTTTTTGGTTAACTAGACTGAAAAAAAAAACGTGTTAAACTCACGATATACCACAAAACGGATGTTTCACTGAATTGAGGATCAAAATGAATAATGAGATATGGAAATGACAAAAAAACACGAATTGCTGAACGAGGAGAATTCTGAATTTTTAGAAATATGGCCGGGAATCAGAAAGCACGCCACTCCTAGAAGACGAAATAAGGAGGTTAGTTTCCCAACCATCTCATCCTCAATTGAAGGGCTCATACTTAGATGTTCCTAAATTATAAGTAGAACACGAAGAATTCATCTGATGTGGCGTACACGCGCTTGTATAATTTCTCAGCCTACCCTGCTACTTGTACGAAAGACATACACAAGGAGACAAGCTGAACACGCCGCTAATTATATGATTCAAGTCGTAATCGCGAATTACAATATGGTAACTACGATTGCTCAAACCGTGGCACACGTGATGCCACGACCCTTGAGAGAGAGAGAAAAAGGCGACAGTTTCAACTTTCAAAGCCCTAGTGCACAATTAGGATATTCAGAAGGCATGCACCTTTGCCAGCTTCAATGCCCTTCGGGATTCAAGGAGCATTAGTCGTAGACTAGAAGAGGATTAGGTATTTTATTGGTATGACAACATTATGCTTTCATCGCCTCACTTTCTGACCGGACGGTGGACACCACCACCGCGGGCGATCAATCTTATCTAAGTTTCTCAACTGGCAATCCACCAATATAGTATGTTAAAAACTGTCCTGACATAAGTGATTCACTAAACTGAAAATGGTATCGAGAAAGCTGAATGCATAATATAAGATGGTGCAAAGCAGGATAGAGAATATCTTGGGGAGACAAGGGCCAAAAGGATCAGACATGAACAAATCCACTGTATGATCACTGGTGTCATACGATAGTAAATAAGTTTTCGATTAGTCTAAGTATCTTTCTTAATTTAGTGTTGATAATAGTAGTCTTATCTGGCTAGTGATCTCAATGCCTCACTGAAATCCTAAATACTGGATGATAAGTTTTTAATGCCATTATTGATTTGAAAAGTCCTGTATCCACCCAGACAGATCAGTATCAGCAATCATATAAGTCTAAAAGAATGGCAACTCCTTGCTTAAATTTAAAACAGATGGAAATAAACTTTTAGTACATTGAACATGTTGTGGCCGATTGGCATTGAAAACTCAGCTTGCCAATAGGATGTACAAAACAAATTACTGACGTTGCCTGATTGTAGTCCACAAATGTAGCGATGCTTAAATGCTAACAAAGTAAGGCCAGTATCTTCTTATTGCAAGAAGATTCTAGAACATCAACCTGACTGTGGAAACCAAAACACTGTGCAGATTTCTGTGGAATGCAAGGTCTCAGTTATGCCTGCCAGATTTTTCATGAGATGAGGAAAACATGTGACAGATAAACCCAAACCTCAAAGTTCGCATCAATATTAGTAGTATAGTCATCAGTTATGCCGCATCTTTTATCATGAGATGAAGAACTTGCGGACTATATGGAAGCTCCTTTCCGTAATGCCATTCTTCTGCCTCTTGTCCTTGTTGGCGCGACGGTGTTCATTCCTTGGTGATCACGGAGAATTAGTTCTTCTGAGATGAAGCTAGCTCTCAGAGTAGTGTTGTTGGACAAAGGGCTCTGTTTGTCCGAGCTGCTTGACTTTCTTGGGGCGCATGTTAGGAATAAATTCGGCCAATTTTGCAAATTGCTAAAGCGGTGTAGAGTTTTTACAATTAGTTCCAGTGAGGCGAATTTCCTCACGTTATGTATGATCCAAGAAGCCATCTGGGACTTCTGATAGATATATGCAATAATGTATGAGCCTAGTAATTGAGATGGCTTTAGTTTGTGCGATGTTGGAAGGGATAGATCAAGTACATCATGACGAGGAAGATCAGATCATAGGATAGATTACTTGCATATGATATGCTGTACTTAGGCAGAATCAGTGTCCTTATCGTGTTTTCTTTAACATATTTGGTTCCACTTTTGTATCTGTCAGTGACAGATGGTTGGTGAGGCTTTAGTAGTTATTCCTT
>JAAALK010000079.1:57062636-57179667 GCA_019279435.1 Zizania palustris | reverse complement strand
TATTGAGACCTTAGTGTTTGTCATGCCATTCCAATTGCTGAGTGAACTATGCCATAGTATATCTTGGATTCGGTAGGATCAGACGTGATGATCCGTAGTTAAATAAAAGCTTGATATTTTGTCGACAAAGAAATATCGTTATATATTTGAAGTTTTTTTAGGTTCAGTGCCTTATCGACCGCCTCAAAAGATTAAGATGTTAGAAATAGCGTTATCTTCTTATGATTTGCCGAAAGGTTTTATGATCATGGTAGTGTGAAGTTTTGTTAACTGTGGTGTTTCCTGTTGGTTCAGTTTTGGAAACAAACCCATGGAGAGAACTCCAAACCAGTATATGTACTGGCTAGAAGAGATACCATCTATGGACAATGAAAACACGCTGGAGTCGCAGGTTAGACTTGTTTTATTACTGTAACACTTGCGCATAATTTTGCTGTCACTGAACATTAGTACAACTGTTGCAAACTCCATTTTCTTCAGTGAAGTTGAAAGGGAACTTGGAAGCTTTTCTCAAAGGGAGGGGGTTCTGGAAGTTGGAACTAAATCAAAGTACTCTGGCTCCAAATTTAACATGCTTGTCGAAGATATCAGAGAGGGAATACTGGTGAGTAATTAATGAAAGGAGTTTTTTTGTGGGATGGATCTTTAAAGACAACTACTTGCTTGATTTTCCTTTGGATATCTAGTTGTTTAAGTGCTGGCTTGGGCATGTTTTTTTTAATCATGCTCACCTTTTACCACAGGTATTCGAAGACGAGGATGATGCTGTAAAATACTGCGATCTTCTACAGGGTGGTGGCCAGGGATGTGAGGGGATTGCAGAGCTAGAGGCTGTCCATCCGTTTAAGCTCTGGTCGACATGGACATTCATAGTGCCATTTTGTGTTGAAAACTGATAATGCTCTCTTTTTTTTCAGGTTTCAACATCTGTCATAAAATGAAGCTCTCGCTGTCCTTTCGTCGTGGAAGGACCCCTCCATTGCCTCAAAGCCTTGATGCGCGACTTAAGGGCAAGAAAGAGATCATTGGAAGACTAGAATTTTTGGGATACATAGTATAGAACTTTAATTGTCTTTATCTAGCTGTTCAAACAAAGGCCTTAGTCCTGTATAACTACATGGTAAATAGATTCCCGCGAAGCCTTAAAGGAAGAAAGTCAAGCTGACCAGAAAACACATTCAATAGCTTGAGATTTTAACAATCTCTACAAATAGAATACTCTTGCCATTATGTACATTCTATTGCTTCAGTTTACAATGAATAAATGAATCTGTTAAGTTATTCTCTATCAATCGTGTATTGGACACTGATGAACATTACAATTATGCTGCCACCTATGCGTGATGTGATGAGCTCCAAACAATTGTGCAATGCTGCCACCTCTTGTACTCCTGCATGAATTCTTGAAAAAGTTCAGGGCGTAGTCCTCTTTTCGGTTAGCTTCTCCCTCCTGTACCTCTTGAAATCGGCTTGCTAGGCCTGTTTCGAAGTCTGCTTCATCTGCTCTGCTAGCTGCCCTCAGCACCTGCACCCATGATTAGAAGCAATCAAAAATATCGTATACCTGTCCGCCATGAGAAGAAAACCGAGACCATCTCTGCAAGTGCACCAAAGCGAAGTGCTGAAGCGCTCACCGTCTCGCCGACGCCTCTGATGACGCCCTCGGCACCAGCGCGAGCACCGGCGGCAGGTTGAACCCGACGGTCATCTCGACGTGGCCCCTGAGGCTCTTCCTGCCCTCCGGCCGCGGGTACAGCGTGCCGCGGACGGTCAGGTCGAGTTGCGACGGCATGGCGTTGCGTCCAGGCCGTTCAGCTTGTAGTCCGTCTGCACGCCCGCCCGCCGTCGGCCGTAGCAGGGCTCAGAGCTTCAGACCTCTGATGTTCCGACGGAAAATGCACGGGAAAACGGACGGTGAGTTACCACTTCCATGAGGAGGAGGCTGGAGGCCTTGACGGGGACGTGAGGCGGATACTCCTTCCCGTCGGACTTGCTGACGAAGCGCATGACGATCACCGGCGACGCCGACAGGAAGAGGAACTGGATGGGGAGGAGCTGCACGCTCCATTCTTCCTGCAGAAACCAATCAATCCCTGTTAGCTTCCTTGCAGAAATCAAGCCATGGCAAAACAGCACAATTGATTCTTGTTGACATTTTAGAGTACAGATCCAGTGAAATGACGAGACGAAAAACACCGGAAGTAAAATTGGAGGGGAAATGGCGAGGCCACTCACATCACTGATCTTGGTTCTTTTGCGCTTGTCAGGGAACACGGCTCCAACAATCCTGGGCATGTTCTGGAGGTACTCATCGATCGATGCCTGCAGAAAGAACCCGGAGAATCAGATCATCTAAAAAATGGTAAACCGATCTCCAAAAACAACTTACACGCTGCATGCCGCAAGCAAACCTACCCCTGGAGTCTCGGTCATGGGGATGTCACTGTTGAACCTGTAGGAGAAGGTGAACAGATCTCTAGGATTGATCTCCCCCTTCGACTTGCCATAGGAAGGAGTCTTGAGAGCGCATGTGACGACTGCTCGCGACGACGACGAAACATTCAGAGCAAGATCCTTCCTTGATCTCGATCTCGATCTCGATCTCTCTCCCTCCGATCTCAGTGGAGATACCCTGGCGCAGATGCACCGCGTGCTCCTCCTACCTGCACATATATACATGCACTGTTACATTGCTCTCATGCATGCAATTGTTTCCATGAAATGGAGGAGAGTTTGGCACCTGGATGAATGCCGTGATGAGATGGGCTGACACTTAGCAATGCCATCTCCTCTCCTCTCCTCTCTTCCTGCGACTGTATCTCTCCTTCCTCTTCTTTTCTTGGAACTGCAAGTTGTGAGCTTCGCTTTTTTTTTTTGGCTCCTGGGCCAATAAGTAAACTCCACAACGCATGCACAGTTGAGGATTCTTGCAAGGAAACGCAACGGAGCATGTAGGCCTACAGGCCGTTTCTTCCGAGGCTTAAGAGGAGTTTCTGAAAATTGTCTTGGCTGTGAAACTGCTGCACTGTTTTATTTCGACCGCGACTTGATCTTCTCCGCGACGCTCACCTCAGTTGATGTTGAGCTTGAGTGTGGATTAGTAAGCCAAAGACACGTAAACCAATTCTAAAATTAACTCGTAAAATTCAAATTTGACGGTGGGTTATAAGTTGGATTTTAAAAAAAAATAATATTTTTTTAAAAAAATCAAATTTGTAGTCGAATTCAAAAAATTACAAAAATAGTATCTGGTCCGCCGACCAAGTGCTGACAGCCAGTCCGCACTTGGTCGGCCGACTGGAGCCACGTGGCGTCCAGTCGGCTGTCCATTGGCTCACTGGTGCCGGAATGCGCCGCCGCGCCCGCGCCGGCTCCCGCGCCCCTGAGCCACGCCGCTCCCCCTCGCCTCCCGCCCCCCGGGCGCCCCTCGCCTCCGCCCCCCGGGCGCCCCTCGCCGCGAGGCGAGGGGCGCCCGGGGGCGGGAGGCGAGGGGGAGCGGCGCGGGCACCGGCTGGCGCGCGGAGCGGGCCATGGCGCGGGCGCCAGTCGGCCGATGGACGGTCGACTGGACGCCACGCTAGTCGGCACTTGGCCGGCCGATCGGATACCATTTTTGTAATTTTTTTAATCCGACATACAAAATTGATTTTTTTTCAAAAAAATACTAATTAAAAAAAATCTATAAGTTGCAGCTCAAGAAAGCGGAGCCGTGGAGAACAACCAAAGGTGAGATCACACACAAAACGAGAAAATAATGAACTGGGACGAACACAATTGTCAAGATGCCTACCGAACTGAACAGGACCATTTTTTTTTGCAGAGATTCAGGACAAAGGATATTTTTGTCTCACCTATTACCACATATAACCGGCCTCTATCTCGAGGAAAAACGAGGTTGTGCAATGCTAACCAAACTGTCAGACGAATACTAAATCGAGTCGAGAGATTGTTTTCGGAAGAACAGCGCTAGCTAGCTCCGAGATATTTCAACGAGTCTCGTGCGTGCACGTAAGCTCCAACTTGGCGCGCATGCAGCCATAAATCCAAAAACATTTAAACACTAGTGCTCCGTTTGCCAAAACGAACTGCTTCGATTCCTCCTTCAGATTTTCCCCAAACTGTAGAGGCAGTCTTGGTATTCATCTCATCTCATGCCAGAATCCAGAGGTCAAACTATCCCCCAGTAGGTGAGCTGCCATATTTCAATGGAAGATTCCAAAGAAAATTTCTACGTACTCCAGAGCACAGTTCGCGGTTGCAGACCATTGATACAGAAATTAAGGGGTGTTTGGACGGAGGGCTAAATTTCAGCCCACGTCACATCGGATGTTTAGACATCAATTTGAAGGACTAAACGTGAACTAATTATAAAAATAATGACAGAATCGGATGATAATTCACGAGACGAATTTATTAAGCCTAATTAATCCATGATTAGCAAGTGTTTACTAGCATCACATTGTCAAATCATGGCGTAATTAAGCTCATTAGATTCGTCTCGTGAATAATCCACTGATTATGAATGTATTTTATAAATAATCTATATTTAATACTCCAAATAGTATCTAAACATCGCCCCTTATCAAACAATAAGCTAGGACACAGATGAACTCATGAAAGTGACAACTACAGTAGTTGTAAACGATAACAAGAGCATTCTCACCAACATCTTTTAAAGATAAGAAGCAACAAGTGAAGAGATTTCGTTACAACAACAAAATCACATTACAATTGCTTAAGTTAGCTTATATGTTATATGCTATGTATTATATAAGATGTGCTTAAGATTATAGTAAATTGGTTTTTTATGTACTATATAAGTTGTCTTATAAGTTTAAGTTGGTGATGAATAAATTATTAGCTATTTGACATACTGGATTATTAAAGTTCGGAGTTGTTGTCAAAGCTATAGAAACTGGATGTTCTATTCTAAACAGCTTTTAAAATCTAAGTTATTATTTGTGTAGTGTGGTAAAACTACTATAATATTGATTAACTTGTTTTGTTTGGTGTCTATACATTTTTTATTAGGTTAAGCAAAAATAAAAATAAGCTAAAAAGTCTTACCGAAGGTAATATAAATATACTTAGAATATCTTAAATGGTATCTCTAAAATTTTGAGTCTCTCTATAACATATAGAGATTTTTTATGTAAATCACTTTAAATGAATTTCTTTCTATAAATGAATTTATTTCTAATAGAATCTCTAATAAAATCCTTAAGTTTGAGTCTATGTCCTACAAATCCTTTAGGAAATTCTTATTTCGGGAGATTGATTAGCGTCACTCCGCCGCGGCGGCGCTGCGAGCCGGCTAGCCGGCTAGCCGGCTAGGTGTTCGGGGAAATGCAGTCGAGGCAGGTTTCTGATTGGGCTGTGCTTAACTCAGAATTTTCCTCCCACCGTAAATCGGATCTTCGGCGTTTCATTCCTGTCAGGCATAGCTCCGGCGAGGCGGTGATACCGCCGTTGGTGGGGGTTTTCGGCGGCGGTCAGCGGTGTCCCCTCCGTACTGAGGCCCAACAAGAAGGCCTCAGTAGTCAGTACGGATAGATGCAGCGTGCGCCTTCTTGTTCAAAGTTGGGAGCTTTGATCGGATTAGATGTGGAAGGCATGGCAGTTACGCAGAGCAATCCCTCTCCGTCGTCGTCTAAGGTGAGAGGGCGCTTTCTAGCCCAAGAATTGCATTGCTGGTCCCACTGTTTCATGTACACTAACTACTCCTTTTTATATGTATGCCAATTTCTGTGCGGATGTCAGGCGAGAACCTAAGATTAGACATCGAGGTTATGCTAGTAATGTTTCGGAATTGAATTCCAACACAGGGAGCTTGTTGAAAGGTGAAATCTGCTACATTGGGGAGAAGAAAGAGAGCACCTCTCCGTGCAATTCAAACGTCGCTGGCTCCTCACAGGAGAATGGTTTAATTTGGACCAACAAACTGAAGAGAAGGGTTTAACCAATGCCCATTCAGATGTAAAGCTGTGAACTGGTATTGTAAAGTTGGTTATAGATAAGTGCTCTTATATTCAGTTACTTTACATGGTTTATTTCTGCAATCAGGAATTTATTTTGTCTTCCTCGACTGTACGATTTTTCATGGTTTCATATGTTTCATCATTAGGAAGCTTCTTGCAGTTGGAATAAGAGCTAATGCTAAAAATTGCACTGAGCAGGTTTCAGTTTACATTGATGAGAGATTACTGGTACCTGACAGAACTCAGAAGCATTCATTAGGAAGCATGCCTGGTATAGTTTACTGCCTGAGTTTTGTTCAATTATAGAGAGTGTGATTGTCAAGCAGATTAGTAAAAGAATTGTAGACCATGTATTTGAAAACAAGACAAGAAGCCTAAGATGACACACATTGGAAATAGGTGGAGCAATTAAGCTATAAACTTTTTAAAAGATGAACATTATGATTGTGTAGGGAATGTAAAACATACTGATGCAGCAGACAACTGAAATGAAAGATGCACTGACTCCATACTACCACGATTTATTATGAAGCAAAGAAAACGGAATACAAGCTTAAAATGCTTCAATGTTACAACACTGGAAACATAATGCCTTGTTCTTTTGCTATATAGGTTTTTAGGAGCATATATGGGCACAAATATTCAAACCATTGAGCCCATATCAAACTCTTGGCTTCTATAAACATATATAGAAATTATAAACCACCAAACATTGCAATGTGCATCATATAATTGATGTCCATTCATTGTTGGGCATGACAGCATCCACGCTTCCATCCAAGTTTGGGTTATTATTTGGTGGTGCAGATCCCTGCACTTTGGATTCTCCCAAGCCCTTTTCTCGTCCAGGACTCTCTAACTGAACTCCATGCCTTTTCAACGCATCTTTGATCTTATGAATCTGAAATTGCAAGAGGATAGTTTGAAAGAGCTAAAATGTATCTGTTCCTAAATTGGGGTTAGATTACCCAAGACTCACAGTTGAAATGGTGCAGCTGAAGCTACAGATGCGGCCTTCTGCGCCTCTGTAAAAGCGGAAAAAACGGCAGTACATGAACATTGAGCCGGCGGCACATCTCTTTCTGTTCATCGGAGTTGACCATAAGAAACTGCAGTCCTGGTTGCATGCCAGCTAATTGACATACCTTTTGGGACATTATACAAAAAGGTGTTAGAAATTGAAACATGAAATGCTTTTTTCCATTTTAATTTATGTTTGAGAAAATTGTTTAATATAATGCTTGTTTTATTTTACCTTGGGATGTAGGGCCTTACAAGCTCCACAGCTAGGGGAAAAGAAGACCACTATGGTGAGCTTATCACTGGCCAACAAGAGCTGCTTGTCAAAATCTTCTTGTGATTCAATGTTTCTCATGTTGCTGGACTTGATGTTATTCTCCCACCATTTGTCTTCATAGGGGTGTGAATAGCCTAACACCACGACAACATATCTCACTGCCATCCTTTTTGTGCTTGATCATGTATCGTCATTAAATGTTTGAACTTTGTGGCTTGTATTGTTGTTTGAAACTTTGAATGGAACTAACCAATTAATTGTTTCTTATGCAGATTTTTGCAAACATTTTGGATGGAGAAGATGTCTTACCAACAAAATTCTGTAATTTTCAGTATTACTATACATGGTTGATGACATCTCTTAGAACTAAATCCACAAGATAAAATAGTGTTCGGTTTCCAAAATAGTCATTATTAGTCCTGAAAATGGTACCTGAAGTAATACAGTTTGTTAGTGACTAGTGTTATGAAATACAAAAAAGGGTTAAACCTTGGATTAAAAATATGTGTGGTCCCCTTGTTCTTTGAACAACAAAAAAAACAGATCTTTGTTTGCTAGATTACATGTCACTTGCAACTTTGCAATCTAAATTAATTTGGCCAGTAGGTTTAGAAACCGGCATACTCCTTTTCTGTTTAACATAAAGTGGAAACATTCTAATATGCCTTCAGAAAATTCAGATTACTTTCTATGGAAATTCACATCCTATTTAATATTTGCATAGAAAGCATCTTGCTTTGCCCTTGTCCTAGCAAAATTGGTTTTCTGGAGAGTAATGTTTTTGTGTAATTGAATTAGTTCCACACAAGTATTGTTCAGCATATTACATTTTTCAGTGTACAAGGATGAAGTTTCATATGTATACTCAACTGCTATGTTGTTCGAAATTACATCGATGGACTTTTTTGGTGCAGCTTTGGTGATACTCCAACCAGTTGAAGCATGGATCGCATTGTGGTTCCGAGCCAGCACCATGAAGGAACCATCAGAACCATTGTTCATGGATCCATGACGAGATGGACCAGAAACAATCAAACGGTTCGTCAGAGCAGAAGCCATTGCCATCCTTCAACTGAAAAGAAAAGATGAACAAACCAGCATTGCACATTCATGAAATGCGGCAGAAAGGGGAAATTTTAAAAGCTTACATACCACAAGGTATCTGCACAAGCTTTTCAAGAGCTGAAAATCTTAGTGATGGAGAAATGGGGCTGGTCCTTGGTATGGTATTTATAACTGAAGAAATTTGTGTTCCAAAATCAAAGGATATGGATACCTCAGCCTACCTAAACACACTCGCTTTTTCAGCAAGCTGTTCATCACTCTGAGAAGCAAAGTTGGTTATCCAGATGAAGATGGGGCACAGACAAAGTTGTTTTTCCCTGTCATCAAATTTGGATTATCTAGGTGCTTTATGTGTCCTCATTACCAGTCCTTCGGCTAAAGCTTTTTTGGTGTTTCTTACGCAAAGTGCTGAATTATCTAAGGATTGTGCCGTGGAGTGGAGGAAGCTGATGTGTATATTTTGGATAAAAGGTGGCCTTTTGTGAATATGACTCATCTCTTCGGTGTCAATTCTAATGCAAACGATTTCATCTATATCGAAATTGTCTATCCGGATGCGTATGCATGACTTGTCTGGATTTCTTGTCGGTGCATCTGATCTACTGGTTTTGTCCATATACATGGCCAATGTTTCTCAGTAAAAGGAACCCGGAATTCAACAGTTTTTGATCAAATTTCTCAAACATTCATGTGAAAATTCTGCAATTCAGGCAGGATTCATCCAGCAAGATCAAATTCCATGCAAGCATCTCTCACAAACAACACAAGAACAAGTGAACAGCTAAACCGAGAAGCAAACATGGCGACATGGTACATTCAAACTCAAATCCAATGACAGATTGATACACGCCAACTCGCATGACGGCAGGAGGAAGAAGAGGAGGAGGAGTTTATTTACTACGTAGACGGCTCGGCCGGCTGCCGGCGGGAGTTGGGGGGCGACGTCAGACGAGCCTGGAGACGCGGACCTTGAGGCCGTGCGCCATGGAGAGTATGGTCATCATCCGGTACTTGACGGGGTGGTTCTCCACGAGCTCGAACCTGTAGAAGCGGAAGAGGATGGCGAGCGCCATCTTCATCTGCAGGTAGGCGGAGTCCTTGCCGAGGCAGATCCTCGGGCCCGCCTGGAACGCCGTGAACTTGAACGGCGACGCGTTGCGGAACGCGCCGTCGTCGTTGATCCACCGCTCCGGCCGGAAGCTCGCCGCGTCGGGGCCCCAGTTGTACTCCATCCGACCCATGGAGTAGGGCACGTACGTCACCATCCCGCCGGCGCGCACCTTCGTCCCGTCCGGCAGCACGTCGTCCTCCAGGATGCCCTTGGGGTCCTGCGGCACGGCGGGGTAGAGGCGGAGCGTCTCCGTCACGCACGCGTGGAGGTACAACCAGCTTCCCCAGGCCGTCGTAGCTCAGCAGGCCCGCGAACTGCGCCACGCGCGCGGCGAACGAGGCGTCGCCGTCGCCGCCGCCGACAAGCGCGACGCCCTCCTCGCGCGCGCGCTCCGCCTCGAACGCTGTCAGCTCGCGCCGCAGCTTCTCGGCCACGTCCGGGTGCGTCATCGCCATGTACGTGAACCACGACAACGTCGTCGCCGTCGTGTCCCGCCCGGCGATCACGAAGTTGAGCACCACGTCCCGGAGGCTCTTGTCGTCCCCGAAGCCTCCGCCGTCGTCGCCGGCTTCCCCCAGCTCGATGAACCGCGACAGTATGTCGTGCTTGATCTGCTCCCCCTTACAAATCAACCGTCAAAAAACACATTTTTCCCCTCAACATGCTAAAGTTTTCCGATCTGATCATCACCATGACCGACCACGTCATTTCTACTGATTTTTTACAGTGAGCGAGGCAGAAGCGATCACCTTCTCTTGCTTGCCGCCGGCCCGGGCTTGGACGATCTCGGCCTTGCGCCGGCGGATCACGCTGTAGGTGAAGTCGTCAACGAGCTTCATGCTCTGCACGAGGAGAGCCTCTGATCCGACGTGAAAGAACTTCTTCAGACGCCACAGAGGATCGATGAACCGCAGCGTGACGATGATGTTGGCAGCGTCGAATGCTTGTGCAAAGCTGTTCTCAGGGAGATCCGCTGACAGCGTCCCAATCTCCACCCCAAACCCGACCTTACAGATCGAGTCCAGTGTCATCCTCATGAACAATTCCTGAATTAAGGTTAGTTCTCGCATTATAATTTCTACCGATTTTGGTTCAAGAATGTTCATCAGATATAGCCAAGCAAATCAGTTGGTTACCTGCATGTCTACAAATCTGCCTGCCTTGCATGCTTTGCTCAGAATGCTCGATAGCTTCAGGGAGTACTCCCTGAACACAACAGTGCTATAGTCTCTCAAGTTCTTGGAAGCAAACTCGAAGCTCGCCGTCTTCCTTTGCTTCCTCCACATCTCGCCGTCGGCATTGAATATGCCATCACCGAGCAGCACATCCATGTAGGACCTGTACACTTCACCCTACATATTTTCAGACATTTGTTTCAGTGTCAGTATCAGTACTGAATAAGGCACATTTTACAGGGAACTGAAGATCCTAATATCCCATGGTTTCTGTTACCTTGGGGTAATTGGTGAAGTTGGTCTTGAGGACATGCTCAACATTCACCGGATCCGCAATGTAGGTGTAGGAAGTGAACGGCATGTCGACGGTCACCGTTCTGTGCTTCGACAAGTACTCGACAAGCCAGTCATGCATCCTGTGGTAGTTCTTCAGCTGCTCCACTGTTGCGCCGATAACTGGCCATGATCTTGGCCCTTTCTGGTTCCTCAGGCTCCACATGTGGACTAAGATCCATGAGAGGACAACGAGGAAGATGGCAATGAGCTTGTGTATCCCTGCTAATGGGAAGAATGATGTCACCGGCATGGCATGAGCTTCCTCCATGGGACTCTTCACTAGAGGTTCAGTCTGCAAGAGATGCTATGTAGCATTGGATGGCATGGTTAGGTGATATATTGGGCATTGGTGCTACCAACCTTGAGACAATCTTGGTGTGACCGAGAATTAAGATCGCTTCATTCATATGGTGTCCCTAACCTAACATCATGAGAAGTTGGAGCTTACCTTTAGTTTTCTTTTTGTGATCTGTCTACCTGGAAAGGGATTTTTTTCTTCTGTCGACACATATTGAATGCTATGTGTTTTCTGCTAAGTTATAAGTGTCAGCATCTGTTCAGGTACAGAGACCTACTCTTTTCCATTATTGAACAAAAATAATGTAGACTCTGCATATTCCTTCATGTTTACTGTCAGATTTATATTGATTGTTATCATCCCAGACTCTGGTTAAAATGTCACCAACTGGAACCAGAGTTCTGATTTGTATTGTCTTCATTAAGGTGGAGATACAGTCCTTGATTCTACATACCTAAAATGAAACATGGTATCCTGAAAGAGGGATAAATTGTTAATCCAAAGTACTACCTCCTTTCACATTATAAGTCGTTTTGGTTTTTCAAGATTCATCGACAAATCAATAAACCTGGATATATACCCTCTTAGCTACTTCTTATAGCAAGCATCCTCTTAGCCATGAAGCCCTAGAAGTGAAGCCTCTTTCAAGCTTTAGTCTTCCTCAAGCACTCCCCGCTAACTAAGCATGTGTGTTCAGGTTCATTGATCCGTGATGAATCTCGAAAAGCAAGAACGGCTTATAACGTGGAAACAAAGGGAGTAGTTGGTTTCTCATCCATCTAAATAGAAAGTTTTACTGGAAGTAGTTGAAAACTTTCATTGAATAGATCTTGGCATTTATTATTTTTTATCTCGTTTATTTTGACAACTACAAATAAGGCAACTGTCAAAGAATTACAGGGTAAAATTCTACTCATCCAAAAATTATAAGAATTGTTAGTAACCCTGTACACCTAATGTAGTAGGTTTAGTTTTCAGTTTGATTTGTGTTAGTTTATCTCTTTGAGTTAGAGTTTGTTTATATTACTTTAGCTAAATTAAGCTTATAAAAGATGAAGAAAACCTGAAAACGCTGTAGATTTTCGCAGCCCAGATCGATCTGGTCCTGCGTTGGTTGGTCGTGTTCTTGTTTCTATTCACAAGAACATCACTTGCAAATAGAACAATACCTTTTTCTTTTTCTGTGTAGAACTTGCCCTTTGTGATGCAACAACAAATACTATTAATGAATCGGGAAATAACTGATGTGAACACCGAAACAAATCTGATACCAAGATCAGAAGAGCATGAAAATAGTGCGCTCTTGTGGATTTGCTGAATAAATCTCTGATATGTTACTGAGCTAATGAGTAACTAAATCACGAGTATCAAAATCTGGAAAAAAATTATGTGCCTTTGACTTTGAAGCCTCTCGGAGTTTTTGTTCTTCACAAAATCTACAGGCTTTTGTTACTGTCAGCATCCAATGTCAACCTGAAGAGAGCTCTCATGGCTTGCCTTTTGACTACCTTGCCGTAGGTAGCCCTTCCAATCCTCACCACCTTGTCTTCCACCTCTAGCCGATTGCCGCAGCCGTTGCCATTGTTGGAACCCCTCAGCATTGCCCTCAGCACACTCTCATTCCCGCCGACCGCGCCAGCGACGCTCTCTGCAACAGCAGCCTCGCCGGGAAGCCGTCGACCCCATTTCCTGACCAGCTTGTCGGAGTCGAACAAGGCGGAGTACGCGCTCCAGAACGACGCTCGCAAGAATGCCTTTCTCCTCTCCTTCACCATGGACCTCCTCATCTTCTCCTCGAGCCGCACCACCAGTGCTCCCATGTCTCCTCCTCCATTGAACAGTTCGTTCTCCAGCCATGCGAGTTCCTGCCTAAGAATGGCGTCGTCGGCTTCGAACCTGCACCGATCACACTTGCATTCGAAACCCCACGCTCTGGCTGCCTCCCTGCGCTTGCCCACCGGCATGAGCACGTTGAAGTAGGCAAACGTGATCTCCTCCCCGGCTTTGATGTCCCTCGATGCGTGGACAATGGCATGGTCGCCGACGTGGGAGCGCCGGGCGTTGGGGTGGCACGAGTGGTTTATGAACGCAGGCAAGATCCAGAGCCCGACGCCGCAGTTGACGACGCCATTGCTGCCGAGCAGATTGGCGGACGGCGCTGCGTCCTCGGTCAAGCAATTGACGTCGAGCACTTTCAAGATCTTGTCCACATCAAGAGTCACCTTTGGCGCTGACCCCGTCGTCACCGTGGTCATGGCGTCATCGAGGTCATCCGGTTCCTGCTTGAACTGTGCCGTGTCCGGGACGGTAAGGTCGTCTTCTGGCTCCTCGCCGGTGGAAAGAGTATAGATCAGAGATGCCGTCCTCGGGCACTTCTCGGCAGCGTCTAGCACCTTGTCGACTAAGTCCTTCCACACCACCATCTTCTCGCCGCTATCCGCGGCGTCCGGAAGCACTCCTCTTCCGATCGCCACCGCCTTGGAGATCACCAGAGTAGAGCCCGACTCGATGTTCTTCACCGCGAAAACCCCTCGGCCACTGTGTGCGGACCGGCGCACCTCCACCGGCCCGACGTGCTCCGCGAGGCCCGGGCACTTCCCGGAGAACCCCGCGAGGACCCATTCCGACAAGTCCACTACTCCGCTCCTCCCCTGCGCCTCGAGGCGCCTACACTGCTCTATCAGCTCCCGCACCTCGTCGGTGCCGCTCACCGCCAGCGCCGCGCGGAAGCATTCGGCGGCGTGCGCGTACCGGCCGAGACCGCGCAGGAGCGCGCCCTTGGAGAGCAGCGCTCCGGGGTGGGCCGGGTCGGCCGCGAGCGCAGCGTCGCAGTCGGCGAGCGCGCCGGGGACTTCACCGAGGCGAGCGCGAGCGTCGGCGCGGTGGGCGAGCGCGGAGCAGAGGACGCGGCGGTCCCTGCAGGTCGCGATGATGAGAGAGCAGACGGCGATGTACTCCTTCCAGTCCTCCTTGAGCAGCAGCTGCGTCGCGCGGCTCCGCAGCTGCTGCAGCGACTCGTCGTCGAGGGCGGCCGTCGCCATGGCGGCTACCGAGATCGACGCCCTTTGCTTGGTTTGGTCAGTTGGTGGGGTGGTGTGCCGCGCGCGGCGGCTATGTCGGGGCGTTCGTTTGGTTTCGAACTTCGAAAGCTCACAATCGCAATGCTTTTGCTACATTTGCACTTCAGTGTAACGGTCGGATCTGGCCATCTGAGAGGGTGGCTGGAGTCACTGAAGTGAATGCAGTAGCAACGGCTATGAGCTGTCAGTGGTTCAGCTGTTTATTGTTTGTCACGGGTAATACACATTTACAGAGATTTTATTAAAAAAAATTAAAGTTTTTTTTGTTGGTTTTGGCTGTGTTTTGAAGTTTAGGATGGATTAAGACGGTTCAGATCCATGAACTAATTATTAGTAGTTAATTTTTAGTTTTAGTTTATTCAAACAGCTCAACTAATTATTAAATTAATTGTTAGTTATGAGCTAACTAATGGTTAGCTATTAGTCCACAAAAGTGAATTAATGGGAGCTAATAGGGCTCTTTACTCTTTTTCCAAAGTATCCAAACATATGTGAACTAATTATTAGTTAACTAATTATTAGTTTTAGTCTATCCAAACGGATCCTGACTAAATTATTTATGCATGTTTTTACTATACTTTTTTTTTCTAAAAACAGTTTTCTATTGTTTAGATTATTTTAAGCACGTTTATAAGCTACGGAAGAAGGGCGATTTGATTATTGTTTAGATTATTTTAAGATACATTTTTTTTCTAAAAACGGTTTTCTACCAGCCCGATTGAAACTGAATGGTCAGATGAGTTCGTACGCTTTTTGCAGAATGCGTAGATGTAAATAATAATAATGCTGTGGCGAAATCAACTAATTACATCTGAAGTGTGTATCATCTCATTGGTTTCACGTTTGTTACCTGATGCCTTGTAGGTTATCATTATTTATGCTCTCGTACTTTATTGTGCACTGTAGGTCTCAAAATACAGAAAATTGCTCGTCTTTTGTACACTCCTAGTGAGAATCACTCCATGGTAGTTAGATGGTACTCCAACTACACGTCCGTGTTGTGGTATGGTGCATTGGTGCGGAAGGCATAACCAGGGCATGTACTCTCTCGTAGAGCTAGGACTTGTCGGTCCTGGGCCGGTCCGACCCGGACTTTTCGGGCCAGGACCTAAAATGGGCCGGGCCGTTTCGGTCCGATAAATTTAAACATCGTGTCGACTGGTCCGAAGTAGTGTAAACCAAGTCCAAACACAGCTCAAAGCACGTGGGGCTTGGATGGGCTGGGTCGGCCCAAAACAACCCTAACTATATAACATTGTTAGACGATCGGTTAATAGGGTTATGAAAATATTTATTTAATTTATCTTTGAATAATGAAAATTTTAGTTCACGTAAAATAATAGAACAACCCAAAAAATTGGGGAAAATAAATTTCATTAATAATTTACACACAATACTAGTTTATTAATACTACTTTCTTTGCTCTCGAGCATATATATTTACAATTTGATTTATCCTATATATGAATAACTCAAATTTTGATTTGTCTTACACATGATACAAAGTAATGTATATTCAAATGGTAATTTGTACATTTTTTATTTTTAATAACATGTCTCCTTCCTATACGTTGTGGACACATATGAATTATTGACCCATGGACCTTTCCGAGCCGGGCCGGCCCAGGCACGTGCCACTTTAAGAGCTATACCCGGGCCGTCCACCGGACCTAACCTCTAGGCCCAAGTCCGGCTCTTGTACGGGTCGTACCGGCCCGGGCCATCCGTGGGCCATACCAGATCGTGCTTTGCGTGGACCGGACCTACGCGCTTTGGCCGACCCAAAAAAATCCGGCCCAAGTCCCAGCTCTACTCTCTCATGCCTTTCAAGTGTTGTGAGGTTGTGCCTGAGTAAAGTTGCCCCACTCCTACCGCTGCAGCGGAGAACGAAAGAACCAGTTGAGAGCTCGATTTTTGAGAACCCATGATCCTGGTCTTAGTTCAAAATTTCGGTCCATTCTCAAAGAATGGGTCATGATTATGTGTTCCCAAATAGGTTTGAAATGTGCTGCACGCTGAATCGTTGTCAGATGTTTATCTTTTGTGAGTTGTTTGTTTGTGAGGATAATATCATTAATTTACCGATGCAAACATGAAAAAGATGAAAAATATTATGTTCTATGATGATTTATATTTAGGAAATAACTAAAAGGAGCAGCTAGGTCGCAAACGGCAAATCTGGCTGGGAGAGACAAATGTGTTGCGTTCGATGGCGTGCGGAAGAGGAAAGGATCAGATGGCAGTGCGAGATCCGGATGCCCATTTTCGCGCCGTTTTCGGTGCTGCCGTCGTGCCGCCCACACGCGCGGCGCAGGCGGGGCCGACCTGGGCAGCCAACCGGCGACGGCGGGGTTGGTAGACGACGAAACCGCAGTCGTTGGCTTGCCTCGGTCGCCACCAACCAAGAGTCCAAATCTCCCCGGAACGCGACGAAATCCGCTGGTTTGGCCGCGATTTCTGTGGCCCGGCTGGTGCAGCGAGCAGATAACGGGCGACGCGAAGCGGAGCCAGAGCCGGAGGCTGCGGCTGGGCTCTGGGGCTTCATCGATCGATCCATCCAGAGCGGTCTCCTCCTCCCCGCCCTCGGACGCGACGAGTAGCCGCCACCACAAGTCCACAACACCACCAAATCGCCAGCCGAAGGGAGCAGGTTACCTCCCCGCGCGAGAGGAAGAAAGGGAGTGACGCGACGAGTAGCCGCCACCACAAGTCCACAACACCACCAAATCGCCAGCCGAAGGGAGCAGGTTACCTCCCCGCGCGAGAGGAAGAAGGGAGTTGGTGGGTATAGGTAGATAGGTTGGTGGATGGCGTCTCCGTCGTCGTCGCTGTGCTCCAGCTTCGCCTCGCCGCGGGCCGCCTCCCTCGGCCGCCGCCGCCTCGCGTTCTCCTCGCCAAGGTAGGTGGTCCGCAGCCGAGCAGATTACTCTTATGCCCTTGTGTGCGCCGGCGTTGTGGCTGCGGGCGATCTGGATCGCCGGCCGACCCGATTCGGTGTCTCGTGAGTGCTTTGGCTCCCTGGCGCACGTCGCTGAAGCTAGACATCCTTGCTCCGTCGCCGCGCGATGCTGGTTGAGACTTGCGAGCTCTCGCTGTGCGTAGGGCGTGCGCCTTGTGGGTGCGGTCGTACTCCGGGTACTCCCGGATTAGGCAACCTCCATTCCTGATTCCTCAACATGGATAGCATGTCAGAATCAAATTGGTTTAGTCATTTTGAGCTACGGCGCAGGTTCAAGGAGCTTGTTGTTGCTGCTGTTTAGTCATTGTCTCGGACGCGGCTATGTCATATTTAGAACTGTGAGCATATGCAGGAGCTTAGGAATCATTGGAGATGCTCGATTTTTCTGTTGATAATATGACATCTGTATTCACTGTTTTCTACATGTCATACACTTATATGGGGCAAAAGAGCAAATTCCACCAACTTATGTGTGACATGAATACAAATCTCCCATGAACAAATGGTCTCTAGGCTATATTGCCTAGTTATGTTAAGCATATGGCCGCAAAAAAGAACAAATGCTGTTTAGGCCACATGATGGAGAATCTATGTGCTGTCATCTGAAGGTCCTCCTTTTGTTTTCCCTTTGATGCTTTGCAGGAAGGCCTTCCAAGTGAAGGCATCAGCCAGGGTTGACAAGTTCTCAAAGAATGACATCATTGTTTCACCCTCTATTCTTTCAGCAAACTTTTCCAAGCTTGGTGAGCAGGTCTGTAAAGATTCTAGACTCCATCAAACCACATAGATTTGTGACTATCAGTGCACTGGCCATGATCTGGAAATATATGTAGGGGGATCATTTAAGCTACTATTGGAATAATGGATTAATTGATAGTGTACTAATATTATTGTCAGGTAAAAGCTGTGGAGGTGGCAGGATGCGACTGGATTCATGTTGATGTCATGGATGGACGTTTTGTGCCAAACATCACGATTGGACCTTTGGTTGTTGATGCTCTGCGCCCAGTGACTGATCTTCCGTTGGATGTGCATCTGGTAGTTCTTGCGAAACCCTACTGAAGTTTTAGGTGTTAATATGCTTTAATTTCACTCCCTTTGATCCTTGCTGATATGTGATTTGTGGTTTTATTAATTGCAGATGATTGTGGAACCTGAGCAGCGAGTTCCAGATTTTATCAAGGCAGGTGCTGATATTGTCAGTGTTCACTGTGAGCAATCATCAACCATCCATCTACACCGAACAGTCAATCAGGTAAACATTGTCATCTTTAATATTGTGGATGACACAGTTGAATGTTAATAACTTCTACTCTCTTTGGAATTTATGTCAATAGGTGGCATGAATGATTTCAATCGAATTCATAGTTTCACTGAGCTTATATTCATTCATGAATTACCTTGTCGTTGTGGATTCCTCTCCTAATTGATTGAACCTTTCATCTTTATCTGAAATCTTCTGGTATCTAGCTAGGAGGAATATGAATGGTCACTAGGTTCCTATCGAAGGAGCATAACTGCTATCAATACTTTGTTAGGATACTGTAATGTTATGCTACTAGGTATACCAAAATTTTTCTTCGATATTTTAATATACTGAACATAAAATGGTTGTCGTTTGCTCCTTTGACACCATTAGCCTAGTTTAACTTGTTATATATTCATTTATGGACCAATATTGTAGAAATTATAATTTAATGCCATGGACTTAAATCAGAAAGTGATGCAGTGGTCTCACATTTTTGTCAGATTAAAAGTCTAGGGGCAAAGGCTGGAGTTGTTTTGAATCCTGCAACCCCGCTCAGTGCGATAGATTATGTACTTGATGGTAAGACTGTTCTCACTCTAATATTCATATTGTCTTTAAATGTGTGTAAGGTTTGTTTGGAAAATCTATTGATTTAGTAGACCAGGTTTGAAATATCTTTGTGACAGGAATGATTGTTAACGATGCGACATAAACCTACAAGCGATTTCCTTACCATACCTACACTAGATATTTCTTTCACTTGTCAATAGCCCAACAAGTTATATATTGTTTTTTCATGGATTTTCTTATCTTCCACAGTGCACTGACAACTGACAAGCTACTACATTTGACTGTGCAGTTGTTGATCTGGTATTGATTATGTCGGTGAATCCTGGGTTTGGTGGGCAGAGCTTTATCGAGAGTCAAGTAAAGAAAATTGCTGAGTTGAGAAGATTATGTGCAGAGAAGGTATATCCTCATTGCCTGCATATATTCTCACTGCACCAATGGTCTAAACGTTCAATTTATGTTTTATAGGGAGTAAACCCATGGATTGAGGTTGATGGTGGAGTTGGTCCCAAAAATGCCTACAAGGTAATCTAATGTCTACCTTTCTATTTGTGTTAAAATTTCATCACTAAATATGAAGACAAGTGCTGAACAGTCGTGGACTAACGTTTGATTCAGTCGGGAGCTAAATATTTTTGTTCGTTAAATAACAGGTCATTGAAGCTGGAGCGAACGCCATTGTTGCTGGTTCTGCCGTTTTTGGGGCTCCAGACTATGCAGAAGGCATGGCTTTTCAGTGGCATCCACATTCATTTTTGAACCACTCCAAGTTCTTAAATGAATTTCAGCAAACATTGGTCTCTAATAGATGGTAAAGTGCTTATGCTTTTCCTATTACAATTTTGCAGCTATCAAAGGAATCAAGACCAGCCAAAGACCTGTGACCGTAACAGCATGAGGAACTGGAACATATAGCAGCAGCTGCATACGATTGTTTTTGTGTACCAGCACTGCGGTTTGTACAGATGTGTGCCAAGCTGCACGTTAGTTTGGAGAAGTTGAAGAAGAAAATGTGGAGGACGACCTTTTTCTCATTGTCCGTGAGGATGTATTATACTCTATTCACAGTGTCGTGTGATACTCTATTCCCTAAGAAATATCGTTCTTAGCAAATCTTATCTCATGTATATCACTTACGTACCTCGTTTATTTATGTGTCATCTCTCCACTGTTTTTGGAAAAAATCTCTTGGCATCAATATGGTTCAAATAGTTTCAAAGAGCTAGCTTAGGAAGAGAGATTAAGTTCGGTGAATTAAGCCTTTAAAACGGATAACAACCTTAGTTTAGTTCGAAGTATGTTCTATTATTGATTTCTTTGTTTCTATTACAATGAAGAATATGGGTGTTTATAGGTAAAGATACAACAAGAAAATATTATTATGTCTTCTAGTTACAATTGTTATTATGAATCTATTTACAAGACTTTGTAAATGTTGCAAGAATTATGACGCGAGGAGTCTTTGTGGGGACAAGGGGTACTTCGAAAGTTATCAAATCTCCTAAGGGCTTTGGGCACCTCTCATGATAACCTTTGGAGCTCATGCCGAGAGACTTCAAATCTGCTACTTCGAATTATCTCAAGGTTACCTAAGAGTTTCAAACTTTAAGCTCCAAAATGCTCTTTAGAACTGTTCATCTGAACTGTAAGACTGATGGAATTATTTTCCCACGACCTTAAACCTTACGGAATCCACTTAGAAATAATTACCTAGAAAATAATCTCTGGGCGTCAACCATTATGTCTTATAGAAACCGAAGTGTGATGGATCACGGTAACACCAAGCCACCAATTCACATGTTCTAACAGCTTGTGGGCTTGCTGCTATCTTGGCAGGAACCCGTGCTGCGAGACCGGAACCTCGAAGGCCATCATCTTCTCCCCTCGAGCAAACCCGTTGCGGTCGTAGGACGAGATCTCGGAGATGTCCAGCTCCTTGCACGCCTTGATGAGCTCCTCCCCGACCCTTCCAGCAGCCTCCTGTGTCACCACAAGCCAGTCACGCCAGCTCAAGACTCAAGATGTTACATATACATGAGCAGTGCTTGCTCGCTAGGGAAGATTCGTGCTCGACGAACGGAGCGACGTACCACGGCGCCGCAGGGCGGGTCGCCGCAGATGGCCTTCTGCAGGGTGCTGCCGTAGAAGAGGATTTTCTTGTTGTGGTCGTCGACGAGCATGGCGTAGAGCTGCCTGTTGGAGCAGAAGACGGACAGCCTGGGCTTCGTCGCCGTGCCATTGAACTGCAGCGGCGCCGGCAAGAGAAGGCACTTAGTAGTGAGCAGGAGGGGCGATTGGTTTGTGCTGCGTGGGGAGCCCGGGTGGAACGAACCGTACCTTCCTCTGCCGCCGGCGGTTCCTGACCTTGGCGTTCTCCTTACGCGCGCCGTGCCTCGCCGTCGCCTCGATCCTCGGGTACGCGCGCCAGCGCGCGCCGCCGCCCGCGGAAGGCAGCTGGAAGAGTGGCACTCCAGGTGCGGCGCGGGGCGGGAACGCACAGGCACGGCCGGAGCCTGGCGAGCTCGAAGGACGGCCGGCTGGGCACGCCGGGAACGGCGAGAACGGCACCCCAGGTGCAGCACAGAACGATGCCATGGCAGTATGACGGCACGGCGGCAGCTGGCTGCCCGCACGCCGCCTGCTCCGAGAAACGATGTTGGGAGGAGGCCTCTGGCTGATGGGGGCAATTCGTCGAGCAGGTGCCGCGCGCGGGCTCTCGCGCGCGCCTGCTGCAACTTGCAAGGATTAGGATTTAGGAGTTGGTTTGGTTTGTTCTCTCTCAAGTCCAACCTGTCCCTGTACGGGGTCTTAAGAATACAAATTTATTATTTCGTATCACTTTATTTTAAAAATTATTTTATCTTTCGTACCACTAATTAAGTAATTAATATACGACTTATGATTCAGGAAATTTTCTTTATTCGTTGCGTATTCCGCTTGCGTTCTGACCACGCCATTTATTTCAAACCTCGTCAAAAAACTACTCGCATGTCGCTAGAAGGCAACTGCCCCAAGCTTTGCCTACCGTTTCCGAAGTCCAAAGCTAGAGAGGCGCGAGAGCAACGCAAGCATGGGGCGGCTGTGGGGGCGGTCGCTCGCCGCCGCTGCCGCCGCCGCCGCCGCTTCGGGGGACCAGATCGCGGCGGCGTGGGCGGTTGTGCGGGCGCGCGCGGTGGCGCCGGTGGTGCAGCTCGCGGTGGGGGCGTGCATGGCGATGTCGGTGGTGCTGGTGCTGGAGGTGGCCTACATGAGCCTCGTCAGCCTCGTCGCTATCAAGCTGCTGCGGAGACTGCCGGAGCGGCGGTACAAGTGGGAGCCCATTGGCGTTGGGAGCGGACGCGTCGACGGAGAAGACGAGGAGGCGGCGGCGGCGGGCGGACGGCCGGCGTTCCCGTTGGTCCTCGTGCAGATCCCCATGTACAACGAGAAGGAGGTGAGGTGTTCGAGCTCTCGCTTCTCCCTGCCACTGCTGAATTCCGTGATCGAGCAGTGCACGATCTGCTCCCGAATTGGAAGCTTACCGTCAAATCTCCCAAAGATTGAGAGACATGCTTGCGTAGTTGCGTTTGGAGGTTTCACTTTCACGTGTGGCATTTTGCGATGCGTTGCTTCAGCTCTTGCTCTTGTTAGACTCTTTCAGTTTTGTGGCGCATTCACTTTGATATTTTAGGCTGCACTTTTAGAATTTTATCAATAATGCTACGGGATGAGGGTCCACAATGCCGGCCTGTCATAGTACCAAGACTGCAGAACTGTTTGTAGTTCAGAAATGTCCAGGAGCCAACCGATCCAGGATTTTTTTTTTGTTGAGTGCAGCTCACAATTGCCATCCAGTAGGTTTAGCATTCTGTCTGGTGGATATGTTAACTAGGAATGCACGTTGAAGGGTCATTGTTTTGTCTGATATGCAGCAAACTTTGCTGCAAAGGATTTGTTTACTGATTTCCGTCATGCGACAGTGGGCGTGATGCGTGTCATCTTGTGTGCAGGTTTACAAGCTCTCTATTGGAGCTGCATGTGCTCTCGAGTGGCCTTTGGACCGTATTATAATCCAAGTCCTAGATGATTCCACTGATCCGGCCATTAAGGTAAGTTAAACTTCAGCAAAAAAAAATGCATTGTTTTTTCTATTATTTGAGCCAAGTATTTTCAGAAGTCACGCGTGACAATGCAAAAAACTTTAGATCAAGAGATTGTTGATGCAATGCTCATGTCAGTGAAACAAGTCGGTCCTAACTCCTAACAGTTCATGTGAAGAAAAAAATGCAGTTCTTAGTGCTTCCTATTAAATTGTTTATATTGTTGAATGGTGAAATGTGGGAAGCAGAGATGCTGCAAAATAGAAAGGTGAAATGCAGAAGGATGGATAATAATTCTATGGATTAACCAAGTGCATCCCAATTCCCACATACCTGTGAGTTGAGTAAGTTGACCAAGCAGAGTGAGAAGGTTGAGGTGATAGAACTTAGGGTTCTTAGGGATCTCTAGGTCTAGGTCTAGCAGGGTGGCTTAGGTTACCTTTTGGATTGCACAAAGTAGAAAACGCCATGGCATGGTGTTGAGGCTTCGTAGACCGGTGAACGGCGGTGAAGGGGGCTTCCCGACGCTCCAGCACATACATAGATCGGTGTAGCATTTTGGGGGTGACTTTGCACATGAACATCATCTCTTCTGTGCACTGTCTCCCTTTCTTATATAGTGCTGTGCGCCAGGGGCCCTTCAACCAATCGGTTGGGGCACCCCCGATTAGGGTGCCTAAAGACCAGGGGGTCTGTTAGGCTGATTCCGAGTTACCAGGGAGGAGAGGGACTCGGTCCCCCTCTCCTCCCCGAGAGCTAATTACTAACATTCTCCCCCTAGATCTCGACTTAGTTCTTAACTTAACTTAACTTAACATTACACCTATTCCATTATAGATCAATGCATAGAGCATGCTGCATCATAATAGTCAGTTACGTACTATATGACTCAACAACTACAATGCACATTTCTATTTTGAAATAGTTTCTTAACTTATTTTGGGCCCTTATAAATCCATAGATCATAGGCTTACCTTAAACCCATGTCGACTAAGTGTTCTCTGAATACATTGGGAGGTAAGCCTTTTGTGAGCGGATCCGCAAGCGTTCGCTTGGTACTTATATGCTCTACTTATCATTTGATCTTGGATTCTCTCCTCAACAATATAACACTTAGCTTAGATGTGTTTGGCAGCAACACACTTCTTGTTGTTATAGGAGAATTATACTGTTGACTCATTTCTACAGTATAACTTAAGTGGTTTAAAATTGTTGTCGACCACTCTTAAAACCGGAATAAATTTCTTAGAAACATAGTGCCTGTCCGACGGCCTCACAACTTGCTACAAACTTGGCATACATCGTGGTAGATGCCATCATAGTTTGTTTGGAGCTTTTCCACGACACAGCTCCCTTTGCGAGTGTGAATACACAACTTAATGTGGACTACTTAGCATTCACTCATCTCGCAAGGTCTTAATTTGAATAACCCGCAATCGCTAGGTTATTTAATCTTTCATACATTAGCATGAGGTCGTTGTGCCCTATATAAATCTCAAGGCTTTCTTAATTTAATCCAGCGATCTATTTCTGGATTTTTCTGATATCTGCCAAGCATTTCGGCGGTATAAACTTAGTCAGGGCAAGTACATAATTGAGCATACATTAGCTTCCGACAGCAGAAGCATATGGAA
This sequence comes from Zizania palustris, assembly GCA_019279435.1. Classification (NCBI taxonomy): domain Eukaryota; kingdom Viridiplantae; phylum Streptophyta; class Magnoliopsida; order Poales; family Poaceae; genus Zizania; species Zizania palustris. Next base: position 57,154,837 of record JAAALK010000079.1, on the reverse strand, counting down.
CCAATCTCATTTGATCGATCTCATATTGGTTCCTGGGATACTAAAAGTTCTCAACTTATCACCCTTGACTATCGGATCAGGCGATAGGTTATACGCATGCATACTATATACTTTATCACTATATCTTCTAGTATGCCGTATACGATAATCTTAATACCCCCTTAATGATATCTTAGAGAATCTCTAATCCTAACACATAGGAAAATTTCTCCAAGATACTTAATATCAAATGAGAGGACAAGAATTTCTTAGTATCTGATAGTAGATTGACATCACTACTTCTACTTGCAAGTAGAATATCATCCACATACAAGAATAGAAAATAAATTTCCTATTCTCCAACTTATCTAAGTCCATAAATGGACTTAGATAAACGGCATCCGAAAATTTCCTTTCATTTCTATGACAAAACACTCAGTTGTGTCACGTAAACATTCTCACTTAAAACTTATTGAAAAGTCGTCTTTATATCAATCTGATGCAGTTCTAAGTCATAATATGCCTTAATGATTCTTAAGGAATCCTTAAATAAGACATACAAAAAATGTCTCATTTAATCTGCTTCTTATCTGAGTTGGCACATTATTTACTAAGTCAGAGAGTTGTCCCTTTACTTCTTCATTAGCATCATCTAGAAATGCAGATTCCTGAATAACAGGAGCCTCATGTACAATAGATGTCGCTAATGAAGGTCCAAACTCAAGTGTTGGACAAAAGGACACTACCAAAAGTACATGGAAAAATTTCTCTTGAATCATAGGAGTGGATTCACTAACCCACTTCTCTTCAAGATTAATTTCTCTAAGTACCGTGCTCCCCCTGATTAAAGCATCTTCTATAAAATGCATATCTCGTTTCTACAAACTTAACATGTCTGTTAGGACATTTCAAAGCGAGATCACTTAGGCTTATCTTTGCAGTCAATAAAATTGACAACTTACTGTCTTAGGACTTTAACTTATTAATATTTGGGTTAAAATATAGCCTTAGCAGGACGACAAACCCTTATTCTAAAATAATTTAGAAAATGGTTATCGTCTTGTCCATAATTCTTATGGTGCTTTTAGACACAGACTTATTAAGGATCCAATTAAAATTATGAATGTTGGTTTTGAATGCCTCCATCCACAAATTGATCGGTAGAGTGGAAAAACTTACCATACTACTTATTATGTCCACTGAGGTGCGAGTGCACTTTATAGCCACTCTATTTTGCTAAGATACACCCGATATAAAATACCGAGCTATTTTGCCATTTTCTATAGAACCTTGCAAAAGAGTTCAAGAATCGGCCATACGAGGTATATTGACCGTACCACGGTCAGATCTTACTCTTTTAAACTTTAGATCATGCTGATATAAGAATCAGTCTTAAAAATATCTTAAATTTATCCAGAGCAACTGATTGATCTGATCGCTATGATCTGATCGCTCTTAGATTGGATAAATGTTAATTAATTAATTCTAAATCATCGTTGGGCAGAATTAGAATCAATTGAACTTAAATATAATAACATTATCACCAACGTTGGTCAGGAGATAAAAATTACTACAATCATTAAACTTAATTTCGCGTCTTTCTTAATTTATTTGACGTATTTATCTTAATACAACATATGCATGAAACTTAGTCTAAAGAAATTAAAGCAGAAGAATTGACTCAACGTTCAATCCTCCCCCTCGAAATATGGCCCATTAGATAGTGCCATAATTTCGAAAATACGTCATCAATTCTTTTGCTCTTATCATTATTCTCAGATGATAAAATCATCTTGAGAAAATAAATAAAGTTTGTCATGCTCAAAAGCAAGACTAAAGACTTTATTTATAAGTGCGAAAATTCATCTATTACCATTCTTGTTCATCCATTTTGGGAACTCCACGTATTCCTTCATGTGGTGTTCGTCCTTACAATGTCTGTACATGCCCTTCAGGACATCATGTTCCTTTATGTGAGCTTATAAGAGGAGTTCTTAGCATCATTAGAACAAGTCTTATAATGCTTTTCCCCTTTATTCGTGTTGCACATTATGACCTAAATCATTGTGTGATTTCTTAATCCTTATACATAGGTTGAAATCAGCATCTACAAACTCCAACACTCTCGCTGTAAGTTCGAGTTGATCACAAAATGATCAGAAAACTTAGTGTGACGTCATAATAAAAATTGGACGATAATATCGTCCTCGAGCTCCTTATTCATGGGTTTCAACTTTGACAACCATGTCGCAAAAACTTACTAAGCTTTTCTTAATAAGCGTGCTAGCATACGCCTTAGAAAAGTCACCTTCAGATACTCTTAGCAGTATCATGATGTGGGATAGAACCCCTAATTGGCTCCATAATGGAGCTTTTAATCATAATACATTTTGTGTTTCGACTGATTTCATTTAGTATGATCAATATCATACTTTATTCTTATTTCTGCGAAGTCACGTAGCCTTATGACAAAAGCCTCTTGGTTTTCATCCTCACAAATCACGAGCTCTGCAGACTTAATCGGGCAATCAAGCATTAAAGCAAGATCTGCCTCATAGCACAAAGGTTATCTTAATATCTCGTCTCCGGGAACCGTAGTTCTTATCATTAAGGGACTGAATGATGGAGATATGACTTAGCATATTTCTAATAAGGAACATTGTCAAAGTATATTATAACAGATATAATATGATACATGAAAATTTAACGTTGGTCAAAATTAACATGCGACTTACCTAATACTTAAAAGGCGAATTAATTCTACATCACCGTTGGGCAGAAATAGAATCAATTCAACTGAACCACAGTAATTTCATCACCAACGTTGGTCAGGAGATAAAATCACTATGTTAACAAAATACAACATTTATAATGCCAAATTAAATTATCTCGTTGGTTCAAATTTAATTGACAGAATAAATGCTACTTAATTGATAGGATGAACATGGTACTTAAACAGTGTATTTGCAGCGGAAGACTTAAAACTATTTAATATACTGCTTAATCAGTAATAAAATTTTGAATTTTTACAGCATGGTACTAATTTTAAACAGTGTAATGAAAGACTTAATCTAAACATGCACAACAAAAGACTTAATTTTAATTAATACACTGCTTAAAACAGTAATAAAAAATTCTAATTTAAACTTAAACAAAATTCCTAATAGATATTCTTCAATTAAATGTAGTCCTTGGACTAAATTTAATAAATAAATATCACAAAAACTACTAAGAAATGCTTTAAAACTCAGAACACAAAATTTCTGAGTAATCTTAAACAGTGTATGCACAGCGGAAGACTTAATCTTAATTAATACACTGATTAAAACAGTAATAAAATTCTGAAATTTAAACTTAATCATAAATTCTAAAATAATATTCCTCAATTAAATATAGTCCTTAGACCAAATTTAATAAGGAAAACATCATAAAAGTACTTAAAAATGCTGCAAAATTCAGACTACAATTACTGAGCATGTACACAATTTTTCCCCACAACTAACTTATTTTATATCAAATTTTGGGGCCTTTTATGAATTTCTAGAAAATACTTAATGAAAAACTAATTCAGAAAATTCTGAAAATTCATAAAACTGAATTTGGCCTGCTACTGAGCAAAAATTCCAGCCCAAAAGCGAAAAACAGCCGGCCCACAGCGCAAACCAGCCCTGGCCCAGGGCGCCCCCCGCGCTCCCGCGCACCCAGGCCGCAACCTGGGCCTGGGCCGCGTTTTGCCACCCCGCATGGGCTGAAAGCTGGTCCGGTCATTGCCAGCCGTCGGATCAGATCCGACGGCTGCGCGTGAACCTCGCCCGAATAAAGCTTCCCGGCCGGTGCAAACCCTAAACCTAAACTCTTTCCCCCTCCCCCCATCCAAGCGAGACGGCGAATGGCGGCGCGCGGTGGCGCGAGCGCGAGGCGGCGGCCCGGCAGCCGGCGGTCGTCCTTGTAGCGGCGCGAGGCGGCCAAGCGCGCGGCGCGAGAGAGGGTGGCTGAGCGGCGGCGCAAGGCGTGCGGCGGCGCAAGGCGGAGCACGCGACGGCGACCGGTGGACCGCCACCCGCCGGCTAGCTGGCCGGAGCGCCACGCTCACCCCAAGGGTGGGGTGAGCGGGGCTCCGTCGAGCAAGCCCGCGGCGGCCAAAAAAAAACGAGGGACCCGAGGGGTCGCCGGCCTCTTCTCGGACTCCGTCGAGCGGCGGCGCGGCGAGGGACACGGTGAGGACCCCGGGCCCCCTTACTCTTAGCTAGAGTTAGGGTTAGGGTGTAGAACTTAGGGTTCTTAGGGATCTCTAGGTCTAGGTCTAGCAGGGTGGCTTAGGTTACCTTTTGGATTGCACAAAGTAGAAAACGCCATGGCATGGTGTTGAGGTGTCGTAGACCGGTGAACGGCGGTGAAGGGGGCTTCCCGACGCTCCAGCACATACATAGATCGGTGTAGCATTTTGGGGGTGACTTTGCACATGAACATCATATCTTCTGTGCACTGTCTCCCTTTCTTATATAGTGCTGTGCGCCAGGGGCCCTTCAACCAATCGGTTGGGGCACCCCCGATCAGGGTGCCTAAAGACCAGGGGTCTGTTAGGCTGATTTCGAGTTACCAGGGAGGAGAGGGACTCGGTCCCCCTCTCCTCCCCGAGAGCTAATTACTAACATGAGGATTTGTGTGACCTGGATTTTGCCCATCTTAGATATATAATACATGCCTAAAATTCTCTTCCCTAGTTACTCAATTGCTGATCTAATTATTGCTAGACATGTAATACAGTAGAATACTTGGCAAGTTGGCATACATACCACTTGTAAACACCTTTATTTAACCATAATATCCTATACTGAGGACATGAACAGGATAACCATACCACACTACTTGCAAATTAATAACAATGCAAATGCCTGATGAAGTTAAATATTCTAAAATACTGGGGTATTAGGGGTAAGGTCATTTGGAAGCTTGTGTGTATTATTTATTTGCTATGATGTAGTTTCTACGCAACTTGAGTACTTGACCATAAAAATTGCAGCTGTCTGCTGATTCCGTTATGTGAAGTGCTGGATACTCTATGTCCAACATTGCACATGTTAATTACTGCAGTTATTTACTATGCCGTGACCAAGGAGGTTACCTCTTTTATATAAAACAAGACATGATTCAGCTGGCATCCTACACGTAGAACTGTTACACATGGCATCAATGATAGAATTTAGAGAGCAACAAGAACAACTCACACACACACTATTATTTTTTCGAGATACACAACAGCACACACGCCCACATGAGAGGATGATTTGTGCTGCACACCAGCACCCTCTCACACACCGCACTTACAGGACTTAAATAGCCATACGCACACATGATGAGACCAGTCACTCACACAATCTCCTTGTGCAATCACCTCCACTAATTTTTGCATGGCTACACTAATTCATGCAATCTCCACTAATTCTGCTGCACTAATTCAGCACACAATCACTCAATATCCACTAATTCTGCTGCACTAATTTAGCATGCAATCACTCAATTAATTCTTAGATGCACTTAATGAAACATTCCAAATAACACAATGCATGCAACACTTAACATCTAAACATGATAACACAAATGTAAATACAAGATTATTTCTAACAATCAAGAAGTTTTACTTCATTTGTCATGGGTGTTGAGCTAGGGTATTGGGCTAGGGCCCAGAAGCCATGGGAACAGTACCCCTAGCGGGTACTGTAGCGTGAACAGTACCAGGGTGCTGTAACAAAATTTGGGGTAAAGGGTTATCTTTAGGAGTTATATTGTTAGGAGTCCTAATCTGCATTCCCTTAAGATTAGCTAGTCAGTTATGTGATGTATTATATATATGTCGGAAGGCATCAAGAAATAAAGCATCCAAGATTAGATTAAAACAGACCAGCTTGGAAACTCTACCTTGCCGGTGTGGAGGCTGCTGTGCCGATGAGGCCCCTCAGGAAAATATCTATGTACATGACATCATTGTGCTTTATTAGCTTATAAGAGGATTGATGATTATTAGTACAAAACTACTGTACAAATACGACTATTATACAAATACTTGTACAAATACACTTACCCTTGTGGATTCCTTCTAGGAGTAGGATATCTTTTATATATGTTCGGAAGGGAATCCTAGAGAGATAGAAACACTCATATAAGTATCATATACCCTTTAAATTAGGAAATTCATCCCTAAATTAAAGGAAGTTAGAGTCCTACACTCCTACTCAGATAAGACTCGGAGAAGGTCACTATTGAGCTCCCCTATAAAGCTTCCTGGGTAGGACAATGAAGGGGATCAGAGCTCATTGTTAAGCTCACCCCACCTAGCCAACCCAACCATAAAACCTAGGCGTTATAGTGGGAGAGGTGGGGGCTTTTATCCATAGTCCAACATTCCCCCTACGGCGTGCGAGCCCGGCGTAGCCCACAACAGGTCTCAGCACACTAGATAGGCGCAGGGGAAATCATGCAGCGGAAATGCAGAAATGCGTGGCCAGGGGGATTCGAACCCAGGACCTTGGCTCTGATACCATGTTAGGCTCACCCCACCTAGCCAACCTAACCATAAACCTAGGCGTTATAGTGGGAGAGGTGGGGGCTTTTATCCATAGTCCAACACTCATAATCAACATTTGGATCCAGATTATACTTGACAATAAGCATAGCTAATTTTCAAACCTTCAATGCCATCATCGTCGACTAGCTTAGGGTCAAGATCAGGCCAATTTCATCCTTGTAAAATACTAAAATATGTCAAATCAAAATAAGAAGACACGCCATATGGATATTATCCTAAGGATATTATACTAATTTTGTGTGTTTTTTGCTTGATACTAACTTTACATGTATTCCCCATCGTAATTATACACGTACATCGTAAGATTGACAGTTTACAAATCATCAACAAGTACTGTTTATAAAAGATCAGTTTACATTAAGAGCAAGGCCATTGACCATTGCTGTATTGGATAAGTGTAGGGTTGGCCTATTAACTTTCTGGTAGATGCAGCTCGATCAAGTGTACACATGTACTGTACTGCTTAGAAATCCATAGCCCCCATTATTTTGTCTTTAGATCTTAGTATTTTTCTTTCTTTACTTCAATTTGGTCAAATGCAGGATCTAGTGGAGCTTGAGTGCAAGGATTGGGCCAGAAAAAATATTAACATAAAGTATGAGATTAGAGACAACAGGAAGGGATATAAAGCAGGAGCCTTGAAGAAGGGCATGGAACATACCTATGCCCAACAGTGTGATTTTATTGCCATTTTTGATGCAGATTTCCAACCTGATTCTGATTTCCTTTTAAAAACGATACCATTTCTTGTGCATAACCCGAAGATTGCTCTGGTACAGACACGTTGGGAGTTTGGTAAGTAAATATTTTCATCATTTAGTTCTATCTTTCGAGGATGGTCAAATAAATATGAGTGCTTCACTGCTTCAGTTGTTGTTCTGATAGTCCAATTTATATTTCTGTTGATTTGTTCACTCAACTGTTATGCTTTCCTATTTTGTTTCCTAAACTCTCAGATCCTGTTGGACATCAACATGTTCAAGTAGACTGAACTATGAAAAACTTACAAGTTACAATGCTATATGACAACGAAGGAAGTCTATCAGAAAGAAAACCTCAACATAGGCACATGACAGCACATGTTTTGCATTTTTTAAGTTACCAAAAATAAATTTGATTAGGTCCCAAAAAACCCAAAATTTTACTCACCACTGTCTTCACTGCTAATGCTCTGATGCAATTTGCTTTGTTTCCAATGGGTAATGTGGTGGCATTTGGTTATTTGAAGTGAGATTTTTTGTTCATTCTGATTACAGGCTCTTCCTGCCCTGGCCTTTGCTGGGCAATTTTGCAGTGAACTATGATGTTTGCCTTATGACAAGGATACAGAAGATGTCACTTGATTATCATTTCAAGGTAGAGCAGGAATCAGGTTCATCTATGCACGCTTTCTTTGGTTTCAATGGTAAGATCCACTATCAGAATTCAGAACCACTTATTTGTTTTTTTTTTGATAAAACTTATTTGAACTCATCATGTCTGTTCCTAACAGATCCGATCTGTCTGCAGGGACTGCCGGTGTGTGGCGTTTATCCGCTATTAATGAAGCAGGAGGCTGGAAGGATCGCACAACTGTGGAAGACATGGACTTGGCTGTACGAACAAGCCTCAAGGGATGGCAGTTCCTGTATGTTGGTGATATAAGGGTACATATTTGTGACAATTTTATATCATTTGTCCCTGAATAGCATACATGCATAGTTTACCCTGTTGTAGTAACAGACCTTGCACAGGTTAAGAGTGAACTCCCAAGTACCTTCAAAGCCTACCGACATCAACAGCACAGGTGGACTTGTGGCGCTGCCAACCTTTTCAGAAAGATGGCAAAGGAAATTGTCAAAACCAAGGCAAGCATTGTAGAATATAGCACAATGGAATAAGTCACAGGCTTGCCATGCGATAAGTTTGTTTACTGATTATATGTGATCCAGGGTGTATCTGTATGGAAAAAACTCCATCTTCTCTACAGTTTTTTCTTTGTACGGAGGGTCATCGCTCCCATCCTGACTTTCCTGTTCTATTGCGTTGTGATTCCATTGGCCGTCATGGTCCCTGAAGTCAGCATCCCTGTCTGGGGGATGGTCCACATTCCCACTGCCATTACCATCATGAACGCCATCAGAAATCCGAGGTAAAAACAACTTCCTCCTGCTGAGAATGGCTCTCAATCTGCCCATCAATTTTCGCATGATTACAGATTTTATCTGATGTGTACCAGGTCTCTCCATCTGATGCCATTATGGATTCTATTCGAGAACGTCATGTCCTTGCATCGGATGCGTGCAGCTCTAACAGGCTTGCTCGAGACCATGTATGTCAATGAGTGGGTGGTTACGGAAAAGGTAGGTGATCATACGAAGGACACGCTTGAAGTCCCCCTCCTTGAACCACTGAAGCCATCAGAGTGCGTTGAGAGGTAAAAAGAACTTACAAACATAACGGTTACCCTCTGATAGTCTGATAGCAGATCAGTGAAAATCAATGCTTAAAACTATCTGCCCGATTTCACCCATGCAGGATTTACATTCCTGAGCTGGTGGTCGCGCTCTACCTCCTGGTATGCGCCTCTTACGATTTTGTGCTCGGGGCCAAGCACTACTACCTGTTCATCTACCTCCAGGCATTTGCTTTCATTGCGCTGGGATTCGGATTCGCTGGGACATCTACTCCCTGTTCATAGCACAGCATCTTCGCACAAACGATGCATTCTTCCCATTCATGATTTGCATTATGTAACTACAAGCAATTCTTTTGTAAATAAAAGTAAAAACCACGCAAGCTCTTGCCGTAAATCTCACCTATAACCATGGCTGGCCTAACATTTTGGAGGCTGGACGAAATTAAAAATAGAGATTCATTAAACATTAAGGAACATGCTAGTTTAGTTCTGACTAAGCATAATCAAAGTTATCAATGGTTGCTTACTGTATTAAGTTATATGCACCAACCAATTTAAGCTTTTAATAGAGATCTGATTCTAATATCATATTAAGTTACATGTATCAATCAGTTAAACTTCATAGCTTAAACTTCAAAGCTTAAGCTAGACATCCACTTTATATTGTAACATACTGATCTAATCAGTTTATGAGACTAAAGAAGTGGTCATATTGAACACAGAGAGTATACTAACCTACATACGGCGACTTTGTGACATCTAACTCTTGAAGCTTTATTTACTATGATTTATGCTTCATGGTCATATTCAGGGAGGAATCTTATATTTTGGGGCTCGGACCACCCCTTAGGGCTTAGGGATGGCCCTGTCTATAACATTCCAGTTACCAATGATCGTGAGCTTGATGTGATCTGACGTGGCTGAAGTATGGGCCTGGACCACGAGCCCATAAAGCCCTCACAGATCATGCGAAGCTCCTCTCTGTGCATAATGCAAGGACCCATGTATTGTTACTTGTTAGTGCTTCACACGTCGTTTTCTTCCAACTGAAGAGAAGCAAACGAAAGCCGGAAGTCCAGGCAAGAAACCACAAACAAACCTTTTGCTTCCAGACCATAGAAAAAATCTAACCCCAATCTTTGGTATATATACGTTTGGATTTTTATACTTTGTTACTTATTATTCTTTTCGTTTCAGAATGCAAGTATTTACTAATTGATAAATCTAGATATGTATATATATATATATAAATTCATCTAATCTGATAAAACCAAAATAACTCCAGATAGTAGATCGCACATATCCAGTTCCGATCGCCGCTTTGTCTTGCGAAACCAACTTTCTGCAGAGGCAGGGTCATATAAAGGATAATAATGTCTTGTCGATTAATTTTCTTTAATTTAATATTAATGGCATCAGTCTAATTTATCTAGTTTTCTTAATATCTCTAAGAAAGATTATGATTATTAGTTAATGAATTTCTCGTGACATTGAAATTGAATGGCTGTGATTGAAGTGACCCTCTCCTTTTTCCTTAGCGGTTCTTTTCTTTGTCCCACGAGAGCACAAGAAAATGGGAGGGAAAAAACCGACCAATCGAGGCCTGGACCCTGACCCTGACCCCTCCCTCTTGTCACGGCTCGGGCAGTGGCGGAGCTAGAGAAAAATTGAAGGGGGTGCATCACTTTAAACGGTACACTAAATTTAATTTAAGGGGGTGCACAAAGGATAAAAAATCACTAATATACACTAAAAATTTTTTGGACGGGGGTTTCTATGAACCCCATAGCTCCATTGAGCTCCGCCCCTGGGCTCGGGAGCTACGGTGCCACTGACAACTGCCAAGTTATATCTAAAGTCACCTTTTTTTATTTATTGGTCGCACGTATCATCGATACGAAACACTCATTCGTCCTCTGATTCTTCCACGTGTGTCGGGCTAATGTGAAATTTTTCGCCAGTTAGGATAATCTTTTGTATTAAGTACGTGTTTGTTTCCTCTAATCCAAAATTTAGTCCCGTCACATCGAATGTTTAGATAATATTTTGAAGTATTAAATATAGACTATTTATAAAACTTATTCATAATCGGTAGATTATTCGCGAGACGAATCTAATGAGCCTAATTATGCCATGATTTGACAATGTGATGTTACAGTAAACATTTGTTAATCATGGATTAATTAGGCTTAAAAATTTGTCTCGTTAATAATCCTCCGATTCTGCAGTTATTTTTATAATCAGTTCAAGTTTAGTCCTTTAAATTAATGTATAAATATCAGTCTATGGAACTAAACACTCTCTAAATCAGTCTCGGGAAGTTCGTTGCTTTCAAAAATCAGGGCTTGATGCCAACAGTCTGTCAACGTTGGAAATAATAAATGGCGTATTTTTCTTGAAAAAAAACAAAACTTTCAACGTTGGAAATTCCGCTTTCAGCTGTAACTTTCAATAAAAAATTAAAAAGGAGAGAAATAGGCCGCTCAAGTTGGTAGATTTTTTAAAACAACCCGATGCGGAGGTTTATATTAATAGTAAAAGAAAAATAAAAGTTTACGAGGTTGTAATCAAGAGAAAAATAAAAAGATCATTCCAATGAGGGCAAGCAACACAACTCAATACAAAACAGTAGAATGATCGATAAGACATTTAAGATAATATCTCCAGAAAGGTTATGACGCCAAAATGCCGCCATCATCCACCCAAAAGAGTTAGACATGGGTTTTCATTGAAGAGTCTCGCTAGAGAGGAGAGAGAGTCTACTTGATAAAGCCCTAAGAGAGGATCATGACACCTAAAATCGTCATCAATATCGACCCAATAAGACTGGCTTAGTTTTTAACATGTAGTTTTCTTTCCTAACCCTAAAGCCGACCCCAACTGCCTCAACAACCAACAAACCTCCGCTAGCAAGCACCTCTACCACGACACCCTAGAATATGCACATGACCTTACACTCCTGCCGCCCCAGCCATCACTACTACAAACTGTCACTGTAGTGGCGTTGGGCAAAACCACTGTAGTGGCGGGCCATTAGATGCCCGCCACTAGAGTTGCTGGTGCTGACGGCAGCACCAGCGCCCGCCACTATTGCTGGTAAAGTAGTGGCGGTCGGTGATGACGTCAGCCCGGACCGCCACTAATGTACCAATAGCAGTGGCGGGCGCTGGTGCTGCCCGCCGCTGCTAAGATGGCCGCCACTAAAGTAATGATGACATCACTTGCGACCGCCACTACTATTCTAGCTATAAATGCGCAGCGTCTTCCTCCCCGAGCTCTACTGGAGTTCGCATTCAATTTTGTCCGTACAATGGCGACAAAAATCTAGATAAAGAGGGGGGAGGCTTTGTTTTCGTTTCTTTTGAAGGATTTCATTCTAGGAGGTAAATCCATTCCGAATCTCACATTTATTTTGTATTTAATCATGTATACAATGAGTTATTATCGTTTTTCTAATTTAGGGTTTGTGAATAGAAATTTTCAAATAATCTTCCATTTACGGCGTTACCTTCTCCCAAATGAACAAATATGACCCTCCTCACAATTATTCATCACTTGTATATTGATTTACGTCATTTTAATCTCCTTTTTAATTTGATTTATGATTATAGATCTAGAGTTATGTTGTTTGGAGAGAGAGAGAAACCAATATAGTTAATTTATTTAATAATTTTTTCTGCTTAATAAGTAGTTTTAATTAAAGCATTGAGGATTTTTAATTAATGTTGTTATGAGCGATAATAAATCAATATATTTTCAATTTGTAAATTAACGGCAGTGGCGGGCAGATGATGTCAGCACGCCCGCCACTGCTGTTAACACAGCGGTGGCGGGCGCTCTGACCGCCACTGCTAACCAGCGATAGCAGTGGCGTTAGAGCAGTGGCGGACTGGATGCCCGCCACTATAGGTCGATTTTGCCCGCCGCTACAGTGTCGCTTTGTAGTAGTGCATACTAGCGCCCCACTGCTGGCACCACTTCCGCACAATGACAACAATATCAGATAAAGAACATTACTTCTAAAATCAACCACTGACTAACCAAAGAGCACCCCACAACTGAAAAGGAAGATGACTATAGAAGAGAAGGAGATCTAACAGGAGGGAGGAGAAAAAACTAGAAGGAACAACCATCGTACTACTGAGGCCCTACTCGACATGTCAACCACATTGACAGACACCGCTAGACGATTCGCAATAATAGATCAGGCAAAGATGACCAGATGAAGAAGGAGCTGGCCACCGTCGGCTACACTCGGCCATGCTTCTTATATTGTCACAAAAACGGAACCACTACTAGCTCAGTCCTAGTATCGCGAAGGAAAATCTGAGCCTCCTGACCATGACTAGGCACAAGGCCTCGTAAGATCTGGACACCTTCACCACTGAAGGCCCCGCGCACGTTGGTAGCAGACACAATGACAACTTTGCTCACCATCAACCTCCTCCCATGTCATTGGACAGTCGACGACCTCTTTGTGTCGCTGGTTTCCAACCCCACGCAACCTCTCTGTGTCACTGGCTTCCAACCCCACGCCGCCAGCCTAGGCCCACACAACGGCTTCTCCTTTACCAACAGCTTCAACCCCACGTCGCTGACCAGCTGCACGATGGCCACCTCCCTGCTGCTAACTTCCTTCCTTGCACCGCCTTCCACTCTTCACAAAACAACAATAGGGAAGGGAGAGAAATGGCCCCGCCACCACCTTCCTCGTTACCATGTGGGAAGCCCGATAGAGAGCTCCAGCGGTAGAAAAAGAGTGAGGACTGTGGAGGAGTGGTGTAGACTGGGCAGCTAGGGTTCTGCTCCAACTATTGCCTAGGCGACGCGAGCGGCATGGAGGCTTCAAGTTGTTAGAATTATCCTTAACTAAGTTAAAATGGCTCCCGTCAAAAAAGATATGGGTGAAATTAAGAATCTGTTTATTTCAGCTTTTAATGGTAGTAATCTAATTTATAAAAAAACTAAGTTGCATTAGTTTATTGAATTGTTATAACTTGTACTCTAGATTATAATAAGTTGATAAAATGAACTGATATATTATTTTCAGAAAATAAGCTGAATTACTATATTTTTAGGCTAAAACAAATAGACCCTAAGCTATAACACTCTAGCCATTGTTACATTAGTGAACCAACATGCATGACATGATCGATCGATGTATAACCGTGTACACGGCTACTATATGTTAGGTTTGTGACAATATATAATGATGGTAAGCTATCAAAGCGAACAATTCGGCGCTAACTCAACCATGCAAAATTAATTTCCAAAAAAAAGAAACTACTGCCGCATCAATTTTCGAGCCATTGGCCAACATTAACCAATTTCCTGGCCTTTCTTTCCAACAAACAATGCTTTCTGAAGTTTGACACAGAAAATACGCAAATAGAAAACGGACTAATTGTACATTTCTTCAAGGAACAAGTCCATTTTTGGCCATCGAACTAAGCCCGAAGTTTGCTTTTGGCCATCGAACTCAAAAACCAGGAATCTTCGGCCACTGAACTTTATAAACCGTGTATAATTGACCACCGAGTCCTGTTTTGAATGGTTTCAGGTGGTTTTGACCACCACGTTGGACTCCGTCGCCACATCACCCGCCATATTATCTTGCTGACTCAGCTGCGGCCCACACGTCAGATCAGGGGCCCTCCTTATCTCTTCGTTAGGTCACCCGACGAAATCTCGTTCCTCAAATCATCGGTGCGCAAGGCAGAGGGCGGCGTGGCGTAGCGTCAATGGTAGCAGGTGAAGTAGCGTCGCCCTAGGTTCGCTTCACTCCAAGAAATCTAGTGGACCATGCCTGTACAGGATTGAATACTCTTCACCCAAACTTCCAAGCGTACCCATCGAGGAAGACGAGCTCGATGACCTGGCCATGGCTCCCGTCCCGTCCCTTCCGCCGCCCCCTCCTCAAACCCTAGCGCCATCGTAGGATTCGAATGAGCCAGCACCGCTGTCGGGTGACCTAACAAAGAGATGGGGAGGGCCTCTGACCTGACGTGTGGACTGCAGCTGAGTCAGCAAGCTTATGTGGCGGGTGATGTGGCGACGGAGTCCAACGTGACGGTCAAAACCACCTGAAACCATTCCAAACAGGACTTCGTGGTCAATTATACACGGTTTGTAAAGTTCAGTGGCTGAAGATTCCTGGTTTTCGAGTTCGATGGCCAAAAGCAAACTTCGGCCTTAGTTCGATGGCCACAAATGGACTTGTTCCTTTCTTCAAAGTTAACTGGACTTTATATTTTTATCTACCCCCTAGTATATGGTAACAAGGCCAGCATCACTGCAAAACAAAAATACATAAAAACAAGTGTGTGTGTGTGTATTTTTAACAAGTGTGTGTGTGTATATATATATCAAGTATCAACTATACATAAAAACAAAATTAAAAAATTAAAAAATTGAACACATCAGGTCGAGCCTAAATGCAAATTCTTTGTGTGGACTCTGATTCTCCAAAAAATCCTAACGGCGGATAATCTTCTTAAATGAAATTTGCCCTGTATCTCAATCTACATACTCTGCCTTCGAGACGACAACTCACATTGTTTGCCACTACTATTTTACCGTGCAGGTCTAGAACCGGCTCCATTGTCGTTTCAATATCCGGGGGCTTCCGTTGCTACCCCGAAATAACGACATCCAAGTATGGTGGTGCAAGACTTCAGAGCTTGCCCCTAAAGGAGTTCGAAAGCATATCAATGGCCTCCTCATCCATACTTGGTGAAACGTTTGAAAAAAAACGCAATCAAAGAATCTTCTCTGACGAGATGAACCCTATTCATTTGATTGTAGAGGTGACCGCCTCTGAAGTAGAAGTGATCCGCTTTTCTCATTTAAGCTTACTATAATCTCTCCCGTTCTGCTGCCCCCTATTTTTGGTTTCCTTTTTCTCTCAAACGTTGTGATTTTGTTCGTTTCCTTCTTTAATTGATAGTGATCCTCTCGCTTTAATTAAAAAATGCTGGCCACACATGAGTTACCAAGTAAGGTGCGAAAGCATAGATGTTCTCGAAATGCAAGTCGAAATAGGCACAACACACGTGAAACTGCCAAAATGCACTTTGGCTTTGTTTGCAACAGCTCTAGCTCTAAGATTTTTTTGAACAGACTTAGTCTAGCTCTAAGAAATCTTAAAGCTACAGCCGTGAATGGATTAATTAATCCTAGAGCTAGAAATCCTAGTAAAATACAATGCACGAGCGGTTCGGTAGCACACAAGAGCACAGGCTGCCAAACTGGTACAAAGATATACACAGGAACAGAAACTAATTAAGCCAAACTCAGTACAACTCTAACTGTACTACACCGTTTAGTACTCTTTAGTCAATTTGGGGTTTATCTACTATATTATTAAGAACAATATAATAGTTCTGGGTGTCTAGAAATTACCACGTTTATTAGAAAAAAAACAATAACAACAACAACATAGCTTTTAGTTCCAAACAAAATTTGGTAATGCAATAAACCAAACATATCCTAACAAGATTTGGTGGCTCTACACTACTACAAACCGCCACTGTAGTGGCGGGCTATTAGACGCCCGTCACTACAGTGGTTCCAGGCGCTGCTGCGCTGGTGACCGCCACTAGTATAGCCACTACTAGTGGCGGTCGCTGATGATGTCAGCCCAGACCACCACTACTTGACCAATAGTAGTGGCGGGTGCTGGTGCTGTCCGCCGCTGCTATGCTGTTCATCACTAATGTAGTGATGACATCACTTGCGATCGTCACTACTATTCTGGCTATAAATGCAGACCTTCCTCCCCGAGCCCGAGGCTACTACTGTTAGCAATAGCAGTGGCGGGCAGATTTGGGCAAAAACATTATAGTGGCGGGCGTGATGAGGTCAGCGCGCCCGTTACTGCTGTTAACACAGTGGTGGCAGGCACGCTGACATCATCTGCCCGCCACTGCTATGGCTAACAGCAGTGGCGGGCAGATGACGTCAGTGTGCCCGCCACTGCTGTCGACACAGCGGTGGCGGGTACTCTGTCCACCACTGCTAACCAGGGTTAGCAGTGGCGGACTGGATGCCCGCTACTACAGGTCATTTTTGCCCGCCGCTACTGTGTCGCTTTGTAGTAGTTCTAGAAAGTCTTAAAACTCCACCAAAATTTGTCGAGACTTCAAACCAAGCATTACCCAACCTCTCTTTACGTTAGTAAAATTTGGTAGTACAAAATTTTGACATTACCAATAATTTAGTATGGTTAGAGATGGTAACAAACTAAACATCCATAGAAATTTGAATATGAACAGCAGAAAAAACTGAATTTGCCCCTGCATGCAGCCACGAAATTAGCTTACTAAATTGAACAGGAGAGTGAAAAGACTCTTCCATTACGTAAAAGATAGTTTCAGGTTGGAGCATTTGAACATGTTTATCTGAATAATATTTAGAATGGATTAATTGCTCCAGATGCATTTAAACAGTTGCATGAAACGAAGAACACCTGACAGGCTAACACTGATTAGAATATAAGAAGATGAGCTAGTAACTAACATATCCCGGAATAACAATGCAGCACACTGTTCCTAACACCTTCACCCGAAGACACACCGAAAATAATGACAAAATACGGGGGAAAAGAAGCGAAAACATTCAGATGAGATATTACTGGAGCATCTCCAAGAAATCTCTTAAATTTTATTTCCTAAATCTTATATAAGGATCATCCTAAACTTTATTTCTTCCTAAAAACTAATCAATCTATATCAGTTTCCCTGTAATCACGATCCCTATTTTTTAAATACTGTAAAATGGCCTATAATCTTTAATTATTTTATGTGGAACTATAGTTTTTTTAAATATGTGTGACATCCAATATATAACAACGTGCGAAAAGAAAATAATACACTCGCAAGAGAAAAAATATGCATGGATGAGAATAGGGAATGACTAAATAATTTTATATTTTATAGAGATGAGAGGCGATTCAGGGAATGGAATAGGTAAGGAACTCATTTAGGAAAGTGAGATTCTTGGAGCTTCATTTTTTACTAAAATACCTAAATTCAAATTTAGATAACTATATAAGTAATTTCTCGAAGATGCTCTTATAATCGGAAAATTAAATAAGAGCATGTTTGTTTCAGCTTCTGACAGCTGCAGCTATTTTTATAATCTGATGCGGAAATAAATAGTCCAGATTCTAGACTCAAATTGTGAGAATCAGTAGCTATAGAATCTAGAAATGAACTAGAATCCAAAAACTAAAAAACACCAGCTATTCAGACTAGCTAGCTACTGAAAATCTCTAGCTGCTAGAAACTGAAACAAATAGACCGTACAGCTACATGCATCCTGTGTACTGGGCAGGCGATTTACCTTCTGAGATCTGAACCACATGTACCGTGAATAAAAAAAAGATGACATCTGCGAAAACCTTTTCCTAAGTAGTGACACGGCCGGCTTCAGAAGCTCATCAGAGCCACATGATAAAAGACAAAAAAATTACCGAAGACTTTCCCATGCTTCGAGCGGAGAAAAAAAGACGAGCTGTTTTTTTTTATGAAAAGCAAAACACTAATCAGGCCAACTCTCGTAGCATGACCATCTTCCTGGGGGTGGAATTCAACACGTCACACCGCTTTATGGATAGATCGATGAAACGTTCGTCTAAATTGCGAGTCTCAAATTATATATGAATAAAATTCTAGTCATCTAGCAAAGGGGCTCGTCACATAGACAAAAATTCCTCCCAAGGTGCCACCACCCAAGCGTTTTTCTTGCAGCAACAAGCCAACAAACAGCTGGGCCGGGTGTTTTATATTCTAAAAAGGAGTAAGTAGTTAATATAAGAACTAGAAACGTAGGATCTGTTTTGGATGTTTTAGATTCGAAGTAGTGAGTAAGTATTTAGCCAGCAGGGATTTTTTTAAAAATGATGTTTCTTAACTTTTAGATTTTAGGTTAGGTTATGTAACTATTGAGTTCTTTAATCTAGAATCTGGATCTAATTATTTGAGAGTTTTAAATACTATGAGTATGTATAGCTGCTAGAAGCCCAAACATGTATCTGGATTCTCTTTTAACTTTTAAATACTAGTTGATTTTTATATTCTAGAGCTATTAAATTTTTGGGAATTTTACCGTCCTTGAGCGTGATAATAAAGTACCAAATTTGAGCTGCTGGTACATGCCCTCTCAAAACATGATACCTCTAGTTCTCATGAAAGGTGAAAGAGTATTTTTGATATTTCGCATCAACAAAACTGAACAGGGGTGGTTGGGGTGGGTTGGCGATGCCGACCTGGCCAACGACGCGGCGGGGTAGCGCAGCGACGGCGGCACCGTGAGATCTGCGAGGGGCTTTGGGGCGACGCAACGCCGATGGTGGTGGGCCGGCGGCGGTGGCCGGCCATCGGTGGGGCATCGACGCCGACAGTGGGCCGACGACGGTGGCAAAGCTAGACCATTTTTTCTATTTTTTCAATTATACCCTTGTCAAATAAATAATTAGATTTAGTTTCATACATGTTAGTGACTTGTACCTTTTAATAACTCTTCAAGGATGTTAAAATTATTCTTAAATTTTATTATCCGGAATACAAATTACACCGTTTACATCGTTTAGAATATCTATAAAATCTATGAGTAAGCTACACATCAGAATCTCCCTCACCCAGCCAAAAGGGAAAAAGAAATGAGATAAAAGCAGAAAATTCGTGCACCAGCAAGGAAGGATTTGATTGCCAAGTAAGGTGGGTAGAGAGGGAGCTAGGGCAAAAGGACATGGTGGAGAGAATCAAAAAAACGCAGCGCTGAGGCCACAAATCCAACTTGTGGCTCTCGACCCCTCGCACCCCCGCCTGCGTGGCCCCCACCCCCGCCCCTTCCTTTAAACTATCCCCAATCCCATCTCCGGCGACTCCAACTCCAAGGAGATTCAAGAAATCCAGCAAAAAAAACAAAAATCTCGCGCAAACTTACCCGTATGAACTCGTCGTTGCCGCCGCCTACCTGTCGTGTGCAGGTGGTGTAGCGCACGACGGTGGCCGAGGAATCCAGGAGACAAGAGTCGTTTTTGCAGCGCGGTCGGGGTGGCCGGTGAGTGATCCGGCGGAGGCATGGGGGAGTGCAGGGCGGGAGGAGGAGGAGGAGGAGGGGGAGACTGCTTGATCAAGCTGTTCGGGAAGACCATCCCCGTGCCGGAGGCCGGCGCCGGCGCCGGCTACGCGGACAAGGTTGGTGTTTTGTGTGCTTTTGTCCCTTGCGTTTTGTATCGGTGGGGGCTTGGAGAGTCGAAATTCGTGGTGATGGTGATGGGGCGATCAGGATCGGCGGTCAATTTGGGAATTCGATTGGTGGTTAATTGAGCCCTGGAGTGGCTGATCGAAAGGTCATCCATTCGGTTTTGGATTTGATCATGGCCAATCGGGAGTCGTCTCTTGATCATAGCTCACAAGGTTGTATATAATTAGTCAGAATTATCCGAGTGTTTCAGGCTTTCAGGTGCTCTGTTTCCTTGCTTGCCTTTCATTTATCCCTTTTGAGGGATATCAATGTGAGTAAGCATGTTTAGTTTCTATTCGCAAGAGAATTCTCCAAAACTGAATCCCTCCCTGAGTGCATCCATGCTCTCTTTTCATAGCGGTTTCTAGTTGTCAGAAAGATGGAACCTTTTTTTGGTGTTTCTAGACTAAGCAGCCTCTTTTTCTTGTGCCTTTCCCTCTGCCTACAAGGATTTTCTGGAAGCAGCTGTATCTTTTCCTTCCATGCTGGACTACTGAAGTTCAGAGGCATATGTACTAGATCAGCAAACCAATTGCATAACCTAATTCTCATTTCCTAAGCTAGAGTTCAGATCATGTGAACTAGCTTATACGCTGTCAGTTACATCGTTATGCTCCAGAGTCATACCACAAATCATAATTGAACGTGAACCATTGGACAAACTGTCCCTGATCTTGCAGACGCAATAACCTGACACACCCTGTCTTTGTGGGCTTGTAACTCCCAATTACAAAATTCCATCTTTAATATAGAAAAACTCAGAAACATTGGCTACATGCTTGCAGGACCTTCAACACAGTGGCAGCAGTACGACTGAACCGAAAATACAAGAGAGCATCCTTCAGGACTCTACAAGTTCACCACCACAGCCAGAGGTTGTGGACACCGAGGACTCATCGTCTGCCAAGAACTCATCCGAGAATCAGCAGCAGCAGCAGGGTGACATGGCCAACCAAAAGGAGAAGCTGAAGAAGCCTGACAAGATCCTGCCGTGCCCGCGGTGTAGCAGCATGGACACCAAGTTCTGCTACTACAACAACTACAACATCAACCAGCCGCGCCACTTCTGCAAGAATTGCCAGAGGTACTGGACAGCCGGTGGTGCCATGCGCAATGTTCCTGTGGGCGCAGGCCGCCGCAAGAGCAAGAGTGCATCAGCGGCTTCCCATTTCCTCCAGAGGGTCAGGGCTGCTCTGCCTGGTGATCCTCCTCTCTACACCCCAGTCAAGACTAATGGCACGGTTCTCAGCTTCGGCTCCGACCCATCCACCATAGACCTCACGGAACAAATGAAGCACCTAAAGGATAAGCTTATGCGGACAACTGGTATCAAGAACACCGATGAGATCTCAGCCGGTCCATGTGTTGAAGGATTGACAAACACAAAAGACTCGAACCAAATGAACCTAAAGGAGAAAATTTCAGCAGATAAACCTGCAAATAGTGCACTTGCACACCACCCATGCATGAACGCGGGGGGCATGTGGCCATTCGGTGTTGCACCATCACCTGCTTATTACACTTCAAGCATTGCAATTCCATTCTATCCGGCAGCTCCTGCTTACTGGGGGTGCATGGTTCCAGGAGCTTGGCACGCTCCATGGCCGCAGCAGTCCCAATCACAGTCAGTTTCAACATCTAGTGCTGCTTCTCCGGTATCCACAATGTCCAATTGCTTCAAATTAGGAAAGCACCCTAGAGATGGTAATGAGGAAGGGAATAGCAAGAGCAATGGCAAGGTGTGGGTGCCGAAGACGATTCGGATCGACGATGTGGATGAGGTGGCCAGGAGCTCTATATGGTCACTTATTGGAATCAAGAGCGAAAAGGTGGCAGCAGACCATGACAGAGGGTGTAAGCTAGCGAAGGTTTTTGAGCCAAAGGATGAGGCGAAGACAGCAACTCACACAGTGGTCAATAGCCCATTCTTGCAGGGGAACCCAGCTGCACTAACGCGCTCAGTGACCTTCCAAGAGGGATCTTGAGCATCGCATGGGAAAATTTTTCAGCTGCCTTCTGCTACCATAAAGACAAAGCATGATGCAGCTGGAATTTTGTACATTAGAGAATTGTAAACTAGGTATGGGAAATGGAGTGTTGTAATGTGTAACATAGCTACACCCAAACCATGTAGCTCTATTAGATAACTTGTAGATAGCTATATCCTATATGGGTTGGGGAAAGATAGGGAGAGAAGTTCCCTTATTTGTAGATAAATAATATAATGATTGGAATATTTGGCTCAAAAGATTTATTTCTGCAATAGTATCTGACTAATCCGTTGCTGTCTGATTCCACTGTATAAAAAGTTTAAAACTAGTCCACTGTAGCCCCGGAAAGGTTAATATTTTCGTGCAAATATTCATCCGGTTCACCTCTGTCTATTTCTTTTGGTATCAGAATTGGTAGGGACAGCAGAAACGGTATTTATTTTGTTTGTTCCCTTCATCTATATATCTGTTTCCTTGTTTCTTTTTCCTGTGTTTCTTCTACTTTCAATTGAGATAAATGGATCATGAAAGTGATGCAAAAAGTAGAGAAGGCACAAAAGAAAGCAAGAAAGCGATAGACAACTATTGGATGTCCCACTGACCTTAAATGTGAGAGCGGAATATATTATCTCCCTTCACACATTCTGCCAACTGCCCCGCAGAAAAATCTGACCAATAAGAAAAGACGAACACAAAAATAACGTTTTAAGTCCAGGCAGATTTCCATGTGAATAATCTGATAGGTGCACTTCAGAATTCAGATCAGAAAGGAATATCCGGTTCTGACAAAAGAACAATAATTTCCAATTAAGAAAAATTTGATCATTTCTCAGAGTAAGTAAAGAGGAAAATGGTAAAATTCCATTTCCCCCATAATTCATTAAATGTCAACTAGACATTACCAAAATATGGAAAAAACTGGTATACAGTAAATGGTTCTGCCAAGATTTGTGTCAAAAAGTTATATCCATCATATGAGAAACATATAGTGATAGATAGTACTAAAATAAAGTATGGCATGCATTAAATTACCATGTAACATCTAAGCTTTGAATTTTTTCAACACATGTATTATTACCACCATTCAACATGCTTTTCACTAATTGGCATCTGGTAGTGCCACCTCCACTTTCACCATTGGCAGCCAACTTAGCAGGCCAGCATGTTTGACCATAACAAAACTCCATTCTGTGTCTTGTTTCTAGCCTATTGACACCAAAGCACAATGTTTCTATCACCAATTCCCTCAAAAATGTAAACATAGCAAATAATAACTCATAGGGACATAATAAAATTTGAAAGAAAAAGGCTTAAATCTTTTCTGACTAAGCATACTTACGATGATTAATCTCTGACCTTTATTCCTGTTTGAGTGAGGGTACATGTTTTAGCACTATGCTATGCTGAAAAATATCTCATTTATGTTGGAATGTGACTGGAAAAACAAGTATTGGGCACGCACCATATCTACCCTTGCGACTTTCGGTGATGCTATGAAACAAATGAAATGATCCCTTTTGACATTTGAAGGTCAAACCCAATAAGCAGGCAGGTCCCTTTTTGGTGTCTACACATGAGTGGCAGCTAAAACCTTAAGGACATAAACTTTAGTAGACTTTGTGAGTGCACTTTCCCATCAAACGCAAGTAATGCAAAGGTTGCACAAGTGTGCTGAAGTGGACACACTCACTAGGAGAAACCTAATTTCTAGTTCAGAATAAAAGTTTTAAAAACTTATGATGCATGCTTTTGAATACTATTTTATGTATGAAGTCAAGCTGAATAAAAATAAAAAAGGACAAAAGGGAAAAATATATGATAGTGATATTTCAACATACCCACCATCAGCAGTGTGGTTAGAGCATTGAGCACGCCATTCTCAAAAACAGACAACAAAGCATCCCAAGCAAGCAATATAACTCTAGTGTTCAGCTACAGCAGAACAAACAGAAAATGATGAATATTTTCCAGATTATCTATGAATGAACAAAAAAGAAGAAGAAATAGCTGGTTTGGATCTTACTATTAGTTTGTCTAATCATTTCTAGAGTTCTTGTGGATCTGGAGGCATCAGATAGCTTATACAAGTTTCTAGATAGTTCCAAGTAATTTCGGCTGGGTCAGGTTTTCTATGATAGCCCCCAAAACTACATCGGAAAAGATTTCACAAGATTAAGTGGTCTGTGGTTTTTCCTATGTTCTCAAATAACATATGAAACTATTCTATATTATGCTGAGAAAGGGTGTGACTTACCTATTAATTGGTCAACTTGTCTTTGTCGATCTGGTTTATAAGTACTTCCCATGTAATATGGAAGCTGACCAGTAGCCAAGTCATTAACTGGTCT
Source organism: Zizania palustris (assembly GCA_019279435.1). NCBI lineage: Eukaryota > Viridiplantae > Streptophyta > Magnoliopsida > Poales > Poaceae > Zizania > Zizania palustris. Next base: position 57,130,285 of record JAAALK010000079.1, on the reverse strand, counting down.
TCTAACAGTAAAACATATGGGAATAATATCATGTAACACTTCCTTTTTTGATGGTAAATTATAAGTTAGCATGTGAGATTCAGACCTAGCTTCTGAACAGTGAAATACTTGTCGCGTGCTACCCTTGGAAAATAGAAGGAACACGGGATGGGCATTAAAAATGGTGACTTCTGATAAAAATATTTAATTAACCAACAGAAAATGAATATGTAGAGAAAATATGCAATAACCAGTTGACTTTCTTAGCATATGAAGAAAAGATATTTTCACGCTATTGGGAAATGATAGCAACACAGTGTGTAGCATGTGCCGTACCAGTGTTCAAAAAGGCGCTAGGCGCTAGGCGGGCGGCAACCCGGCGCCTAGTGCCTAGGAGCGTCTAGGCGGCGCCTAGATATGCATTCAGTTATGCCTGTTTGTCTTCTTTTTTCCTATTTCCTAGGTCATTTTCATATAGTTCCAAGCATCCCATCTTTTTTTCTTCCTATTTTCAGTCCCCACGTCCAATCTGTAGGCTTTTTCCCTCCGAAAGTCTCATGCTGCGCCCCTCCCATTCTCTTCTCCGGTGGCGTGCCCCTCCCATTCTCTTCTCCGGTGGCATGCCCCTCCCATTCTCTTCTCCGGTGGCGCGCCCCTTCCATTCTCTTCTCCGGTGGCGCACCCCTCTTCTCCGGTGGCGCACCCCTCCCATTCTCTTCTCCGGCAGCAACGACCGGATTAGGTCTGCGCGTGCAGATCTGGCTGCGCGCACGTGCGGCGTGGGAGTCCGGACACCGGAGTGGGACTGCGCGTGAGGCCGGTGAGCGACGAGCAGAGAGCGGCACCAACGCGCGAGTGCACGACACAGGAGCATGGGAGTACCGGCGTCTAGGCGCCACGGTCAACTACCTAGGCCGCGGTTGACCCGCCTAGGTGTGCCCAGCCTGCTGCCAAGGGGCTCCGCGCGGCGCTGAGGTGGCGCCCAACGTCTAATCCCGCCTAGGCGGGCGCCTAGACCCGATTTTTAGAACACTATCCCATACTGTATTGAAATGTTCCTAATATGAGATTAATTGCAACAAACTCCATTTAAGATACTGTTGACACATCATGGCCAGGTTTGAATTTAAGTCTCAAGAACAATGTAAAAAATGCAAGTATTTCTGGAAGTACCAAAAAGAAAATCTCAAGATCTTACCAGTCACTGTCGCTTCATTGGCATCATCATGGCTTAGATCTGGATATTGTATCATTTATGTGCAGCAAATTAAGATCATACACCACTATGCCTCCTATCCACATATGTATGAGTGGATATAAACTTTAGCGCAATCAATTTGTGTGGAAATATTGCCATATATGCGACACAATCCTATATGCAGAAAAAGTGGGATAAATGGCACAAATGTGACGTTGCATTTAAAGAAAATGCATTGACACATGCTTACACTGACGCACTTTGAACTCTCATATATAATACAAATAAAAGATGCCCTTAATCAGGATTTTTCAAGTATGGCTAAGTTGACACAACTCATGTAACATTCCTGATGGTCAATCCTTTGGAAAGTGGATGACGATTGCATATAAGCTTCTCAAAATACATGATGACACGTACTTTGGAAAGTAGTCACCAGAAATTTACAAGATTTTAACATATATAAACTGAACACAAGACTAAATGGCTATCGCTTTGTTGGAGGCCAGGATTGATCAAATTTAGCATTCTTCCTTTGCTTGGTTTGGTTTTTCTCTCATTATTCATAGTATCTCGAGATAAACCATATATTCATATGATAGTAAAATCCACACAAAAGAAGTATAGAACTGGAGTAACAAGAAATGGAACTGAACAAAGATGATTTTGGATTTCCAAAATGGCAGAGATTATATTTCTCAGATAGATGATAGATCACTTGAAGTGTCAAATTATAGATAAAGAAGTATATATATTTTTTGCACAAACATCAGCTAGGGGCTTTCTCTTATAAGATACGAGGCAGGCAGGCAGCTTTTTGAAACTGATTATCATCACACTTCAGACATCCCTCATCTTCATTGGATTCTGCAACCACCTGAATCTGGCCCTCGTCTGACATTCCCATAGGCAGAGAGTTCAAGAAGATCCATATCACGTCCTAGAGTTATAAAATAAAGTTATTTAGAAAGTTTGTACCACTGATTAATTTCTATGATTAGCAATCACTTCACCAAAGACAGTAAGCTCACTTAAGGTAGATACTGCTTACCTGAGACCCTACAATAGGCACTCTTCTGTATGAGCTCCGATTTGGATATCTCAGTTTTGTTCCCTTTAGATCGGTTCACAGTAGCCTGAAAGCAAGGACCGACCAGATAAAATGATCAGACACACAGCACACAGAATCATACCACTAGGCTACTAGCAAGATTGTTTTCCAACCAGATAACACAACATCAACAAATTTCAATCATAAATAATTCATTATTACGTCAATATCCAATAGTTGCTGGAAAATCATAAGCTACTACTTTGGTAGATTGTGACTGAAGAGAGGAGTGAATGTTCAATCATGCAAACAAACAGGTGGGTTGTGGGCGTAACATACGAAGTTTGTTCTCTCAATTACCTAGAAGCAGAGAACATTCCCCGTTACCTTACTCCAATAAACGCTGGTTAAGAAGTATTGCAGATTTGCAATGGAGTGGTCGAACAGGGAATCGATGCATGTACCTGCAAAACCTGGCAGTTCTCCAATGTGCTCTTCCCACCCTGTCAATTTGAAAGGATCAGAAGCAAGGGCAGTGCGTCTCGTAGCATCAATCTGCTCTAATACTATCCAGACAGCACTGAAATCTCCCAGGCTTTCGCACCATAAATCCAGAAGGCGTCAAAGTAAGGAATGGTTTGGGACTCGAGTTGGGGTTGGGACCTTGGAGTAGGGGACGATGTGGTCATAGTCGTGGCAGAGGCAGCCGGGGCAGCCGACGAGCTTGCGGAAGACGACGTTGCCGAGAGCGTCGCGCCGCCACCTCTCCTGGTCGCGCCCGGGCACCCGGTCCGCCTTCTCCCAGCACTGCTGCTTCACCACGTACGGGAAACTCCGGGGCTCCGACGCCGACGGAGGCGGGGCCGTCAGGAGCAGGTCGTCCAGGTCGGCGGCGACCGCGGCCGCGGAGGCGGAGGTGGTGGAGCGAGGGGAGGTAGGCCTAGGCGTCGCGCCGAACGATGGCGGCGGCGGAGCCCGGTCGTCTCGACGCCGGCGGAGCGGCTTCCGGCCCACCATTATCCGCCTATCTCGAGGGATTTCCGGCGCCTCTTCCTTCGGATTTCTGGTCGACTGGCAAGTGGGGCCTCCTGGATAAGATGAGATAAATTAGAACCAATTTGTTTTAGCTTTTAGGGGTTAAAGACTTTCATTAGCTAGCTAGCTAGTCTGAATAGTAGTTTCTGGATTCTAGTTCACTTTTATATTCTACGGCTACAGACTCTTACCATCTAAGTGTAGAACATAAACCATTTGTTTTCACATCAGATTTTAGAAGTAGTTGTAGCTTATATTCGATCCGGTCAATAACATGAGATTACGAGCATATATGATCGAATTTCCCCCTTAAAATTGTTGTTTTGAACATTATATCTAAAATTATGGCTACGAATATATTTGCTCTAATGCCACAAAATTAAGTGATATTTGTTCTTTTGCCATGTTCTAGGTATACGATAAGTAAGCTTAGGAGCCACATATATGAACTTATATAGGGTAAAAGAGCAAACTGATTATCATTGCATGAATTATAATCTTGGGACTAGTTTAGACTTTAGAGCCGCCAATCTGGCTTAATCCGAGAATTAGCCCCCAATTCTCTACTTCTCTGGAGATTGCTCATTGTTCATCCAATTGCTTCGTTGGATCTTTAGATCATGTTAGTGTTTCCTCGTGATGAGTGAGCATTATATATTCCCTACTCTCAAAGAAACCATATATTTTCTCGTGATGGCAAAAGCAAACCCAAACCAATCATGGTGGCTCCGTCCACAGCCGTCACAGGTCGTCTCGTTCTCTAAAGCATCAGGACGAATATATTACACATCTTGCAAAGCTTAACAACGCCCAAGAAAACTAAACTCAACTAAAAACTTGCTGAGTTGACTGTGCTGTGTGGCACAACAGTACAGGCAGGGGACAGGGCTAGCAGTTCTTCAGGCCTTGATACAGCACTGGAAGTAGCTCAGGAACGTCTTCCTTCCCTGCATGAGATGTTTCAGTCAGAACCCACCAACATTAACAGAATGTAGACATCTGTAGAATTAGTTTATCACACCATGTTCATTTCAGAGTATGTACCACAAGTTGGGTTGCAATTCTGAGTCTTACATGCCAAATTGTCTTACAGAAGGAATTGCAATTTTGTCCAATTCCACAGGCAATGGCATAAGCAAAATACATATTGTTCTTAGACGCCACCAACTTGTATCAGACTTCACCTGGTCGTTGGTAACTAATCGAAGTTTTTCAAAGCGTACTTGCATCTCTTTTATTGTGTGCTAAGAGTTGCTTACCCCCATTCCATTCCAATAATCATTAGTTCCTTCTAATCACCTTTTGGTCAATGAGATTCTCAACATATTAATTGGTTGTCCTATGGGCTATGATAATGCATATCAGTACAGCCTTTTAAAGGCATACAAATATGGAGATGTGATGCATTTGATTAACAAAACAGGAGGATTTTGTCCTTGCTAATCATTGTGAGCTGCATCAAAGCAGTGCACTACATGCATGAAGTTGGGATGGCTGGTGCTGTTGAACAGACTCCACTGTGCTGTGCATGCTGATACAGACAAGATCATATGCTTTCCGTCGTTGATCTCCTAACTGCTTAACAGTGAATAGTTCTAATTCAGGAGACGTTAAAGCATGATATCTTCCAAACTATGTGTCCAATAGGTTTCTCGAAATTTTCCATGCCGATATCTTACCGTAGAAAGCTAGAGCTTCCCATGTAAATAACCAGGCAAATGCAGAGTGACTGAATGGATGCATCACTGTGTCAGCATGTAAGCTTACCGAGGATGACACCCTCACTCGTTGCTCATTGGTTCATCCTGTCCTAACATTCTCTGGTTACTACATTTTAGAAATTTTCTACACATTAATATTGAGACGTTAGCTCAGGACACCGATACTACAACTTGCAGATGCAGGTTGCAGTCTCCACATTATCAAAAGCTCTCCACCGTCCAGTAAAAACTATCCATCATCCATGCTTCGGAACAAGAGTTTGACCAGGCGAAATCTCACCTGCCTGCTGTTCTCTAGTTTATGGATCAAGAAACATTCAAAAACTATAACAGTATTATCTTCGAAATCTGTTTCAGAATTAGGAAAATGAGCTTGTACATTGGTGCTGCCCACTGAAGTGATATTATTCTTATGTGTTGTTTTATGGGCGATTTGATAATTTGCCACTCAAAAGTATCCAAAACTTTTGAGGGACAGATTATCAAATCTTCCTAAAGAATGCTTGATGATGGAAGCCACTTTTTTGGCAAATAATAGAAACAACTTCTTTTGAGTGGCAAATTATCAAATCTACTAAACAAGAAATATTTGATGATCTTGAGTGGTAAATCACAAGCAAAAATGCTACATTCAAGAACTGGAGTTGCCAGTTGTTAATTTTTATTTATTCCCTCCTTTAAATATTTGACTTGTAGTAGTATTAGTTAACGCCAACTAGCACTGGTCGTATCAAACAAGAGAAAAGATCAGATCTTTACACTCCAGTTAACACTCAACGATTCGGCTAAGATCGCACAAATCGAAATGAACATTTTACGATCCAGGAATGAGTTTGATGGAATTGTGGGAATACTCCTTGTCCGTTAGATGACAGTGAAGTAATGACTTAATGGTAATTCTAATAGCAAATCAAAGTCTGGTATCAGGGGGAATGAGCTTACCGTTGGGGAGCCGTCGCGGCCATGGAGCTGCCGGTGGTGGTCGTTGGGCGGGGGGCCGAGCTTAGCCTGGTCCTTGACCTGGGCGGCTTTCTGCTGCTGCTGGGCGAGGAGGTCGTCGTCGTCGCCGCCGAGGCTGGTGCGGGAGAGGTCCTTTTTGTTCTGCTTCCGCATCTCGCGGATCTTGGAGAAGTCCATGGAGTAGTCCGGCAGCGCGCCGTTCTTCATGTCCCAGTTCCCGAACGCCGGCACCGTCACCCACCCGTTCCCGCCGGCCGCCGCGCCCTGCCCCTGCGAACGCACACAGCGAAAGATTCAAGTTTTTGCAGAATTTGATGGCTTGCAAGCAACCCGTGGACGTGGACTTCCCCCTCAAGAAACAGGGGAGACAGACATGAATGAGTTGTACATAGGAGGAAGCTAATGTCGGGAAGGTTTCAGGGAAGCATGCGAAGCTGCTCTTATTACCCCCTTGATATTCTCCATGGATGATCTCTCTCGCACAGGCACACCCACTCGATTGATCTCTTCCTTCCTCCTGCGTTGCGGTCCTCTTGTGTCGCTGCTGGTGTTGTGTTGCAAATTCTCCACGCTTGAGGTCTTCAGCAGCAGCTGCCAGTATGCCACAGTGCTCAACTTGTCTAGTATGTGGAAACTTCAGAGAAGAAAGAGATAGAGTTGTACTTATATGCAGCCGAAGGGAAGAAAAAACATCCATGCCCAGGCCCAGCTGGTCTTGAGCAAACTGACAAACTGTAGCCGACTTCCAAACTTGGGAATAGTAATCACTAATCAGTAATCACTCAGCTAACCAATAAGCAATGTATTAGGAGCTCGATTCGGCTATGCCGCTGCACTGTGCTCGTCGTGCACTACGCGTCCGCAAGGGCTACAGCTGGGGACGCATTGATGACTGTGTGCGAACTGTGAAGTGGACTAGGCAGCTTCTTCACGCGGCTTTGTGATGAGCCGAACTCGGTTTCCGGGAGCCGAATTGCTGGTTGGTTAGTGGAATAGTGGTCTGGTCGTCGAGACCGCGAGAGAAAGGGAGAGAAAGACCGGCGACTCCGTGTGGCCAGCTCGACCAGCTCAGGCTGCAGAAGATAGCTGCGAAGATTCAGTGGATCGCATCGAAACCTCGTGCTAATTGGTGGCGACAGCGTACGCGTCTGAACTCCGTGTCCCCCACGACGCGAGGTTGCAGCTTGCAGATCATGATGCCATTCATCGAATTTCCTGTGCATCCGCGTGATGTGCAGGTTTCAGACTCGAGACGGTCTCTTCAATTTTTCCGGTCAATTCTACGAGGAGAAAGCACTGCGAGGAGAGTTCCCAGCAGTATATGGCGTTCCTAGTCGCCGACATTATCACCATCTTTAGATTTAAGAAAATTTTACTGATCTTAAGAAATTATGACATGAATTATGTCAAACGGATCTTAATAATACACAATGGATTCAGTTGTGAAGGATGTCAGACCTTTGCTGGTTGGGAACGGAAGATGCTCAGGGAACACTGTTTGTTGCTTTCAGATTAGGATACCTGAGCTCATTTACTTCCACAGTGACACGTACCACTAGATGTTACATGAAAATTATTTGAAAACTTTCAATTGGTTGTTAGGAATCTTTTCTGCTGCTCATTATATTAACGGGAAAGGCATCTTTGCAGCCTGAAAAACGCACGTCCGTGTACAACAAACTACTATGGTCTGCATCAACTACAACTTCTGCATGTCTGCTTATCATTGTGCATTTCCAAATCTTGTACTGTATAATGTATATGAAATAGTTACATTATTGGAGTGGACTGCGCCTGTTTCTCTCTGGGGTAGCTAGTCGTCGTGCTGGGTGTACGCAGGTTTATCGTGTGGTAGTTAACAATTAGCTCTCCGAGGTCATGCCGATGAAATGGTCAACGTTTCCTTGTTGGACGTCATGTTCAGATCTTACCAGTTCGGACATAGGATTGTACAGATGGGTATTCAAAGTTACAGCAAATTATCATATCAAATACAGAATAGGAATCTTACCATCCTTGAGAGAGGAGATGTAACAAATCTGAGACATTTATTATTTTCATCTAACAACCGAAATTAATTCAGTACCTCTTGGTACCTTTTAAAGATAAAATGATACCTCTTAAATATAAAGAGTATTTTCGTACTCTTGATGTGATTTGTGTAAGGATTGTTGGCAGGTCGTCGTAGATCGCCGGCGCGGCGTGGTCGTCGATGTTGGGCAGCATGGAGTGGATGTCGATGTTGGGCGGCGCATCGCGGCCGTGGGCAGCAATGCGCAGGGGTGGCGGAAGCGCGGGCGACGGAGGCGCTCGGGCAGCGGGCGGTTGGCGGAGCTGCGGACGGCGCGGTGGGCGGAGCCGCGGGGGCCATCTTACAAATCAATGGTCAGATCTGATTTGGTATGTATGGTATCTTTACCTCGTGTACCTCTCTTAAGGATAGTAAAGCCCTCAATACAGAAAGATTAGTGTCAAGAATTAAAATAAGTACGGGTAGTTCTGTCTCAAGTAAGCGTAGCAAATTACAAAATAACCAAAGAAAGCTGCAATTTAACATTTGGTTGGTCCCTGTATTCGCGCGCTCCAGACCACTTCTTCAGACGAATGCATTTGAGCGAACTAGGAATTGACATGTTCCTGCCGAATTTAGTGAAAACGACCAGAACAATTTCTTGTGCTGATTGCATTGCATGATCAGTAATTATATGACTGTAGCGTGATGGTTACAGCGACGTGAATGCACACGCATAGATAGTGGGAACGAGAGAAATTATTTGAGAAAACAGTTTGAGAGAGCTGGCTCGCATCTTCAGAATAGCGTACCAAGAAATGACCAAAGAACAGGACAGCAATCAGACGTGAAAGTTTATACTTGGCTATTTGATTGCCAATATTATCTTTGTGGACAGGTAATCATCCGTATGCACATTAGCAGGGGGGCAACAAGAGGAAGAAGAGAAACAGAAGAGATCAGCATGCAGGTTGCAGGAGGAGAATCACGAGTCCTGCGAGTAGAAGTCGATGATCTCCTTGAGGTCGAGGTGGAGCAGCGAGACGGAGGAGCGGTCGTGGTGGCAGGCGAGCCAGAGTATGTGCTCGAAGAGGATGGCGTCGACGTCGACGAACAGCGCCCTGCCGCTGCGCCTGCTCTCCTCCTTCCGGACGACCATGCCCAGGAGCACCCGGAACGGGTAGGTGTCGAGCACGAGCTGGTCCACGGAGAACACCCGCCGCTCCTTCCCGACGACCACCGTCACCGCCGGGCAGGGAGCATCGCCGCCGCCGTACTCCTCGTCGAGGGAGCGGTAGCCGAGGCGGGACGGCGAGGTGGACGGCCACCGGAGGAAGACGCAGCAGCCGGCCATAGCTTTGTTCGTGTGATTGCTCTTTTCGGGGGTAGAAGAGCGGAAAGGGAGCCATCGCTTATAAGGGAGTGGCGGTTGAACGAACCGTTGGGGCAATTTTACAGATAGGACCTTGATGTTTATTTAAATATTGCGTCGTCTCGGGGTAGCCGTTGGACCTGGCAGTGGGCAGTGGCAGATGATGGAAAAGGACGTGCAAGACGCCGCGTCCTTTGACCCGGCCTCTCTCTCTGGAATCTGCCTGCCACTACCGGTGGCGGGGGTGAGTGGTCACAAAACCCGACACCCGAACCAAAAACGTAAACTTTGGCTAAAAATCCGAGACACACAGGTCTCGTCTCCAGTTGGGACTTGCGAGAGAGTTGGAGGACAGGTCAGGGTCTCAGGGAGGTCCATCCAATGGCGGCACCACGGGACGCGGGGGCAGCCGCCAGCCGGAGGACGTGAGGCCGACGGGCGACGGCGACGAGCAGCTGAGCTCAGACGGACAAGAAAAGCTTCCGCTGCATCTGCATCCAACGTGAGGTGGAAAAGGCGGTGGCAGAATCGAAGAGGACGAGGCACGACCGGCTGTTTCGTCCATGTCTCCCGACTCTCCCCACGTCCAACGGAGCGGACGGCTCTCTCTCTCTCTCTCTCTTCTCCGTGAGTGACTCCATTGTTTACTTAATTTTATATAAGGAGATTTTTACGATGCTCCTAAAAATTTATGAACCGTTAATTATATTTCATCTAATGGTTCAGATTTGATTAGGGTAACTTATTACCTTCTGGGAGGTAATAGGTCACATTTCCTTCTATTTAAATCATGTGCATATCAAGTGTTCCTATTTTTTCAGTTTGTCTTCTATTTAAAATCATGTGTACATCATGCACTTGATATGTTTCCATTTATACTGTGCAATATCATTTACTTTACATTTTTTCATGTAATAATTAGAGGATACCGTGCAGTATCACGCACCTTCCTTTTTCTCGTGCATTTCGTTTTTTGCATGCATGCGGCAGATAAAAGCTTTTAAAATTTTAATAACAACGACTTGTTTATATAGCTTAATGGAAGTGTGGGTCTACAAGATTTTTTTGGCAATTTTCTCTCGGGGTGCTTCCTATATTTTACGTGATGTGCAATTTTTTTTTATTTTTTTCAACATGAATGGATCGGAACAAAATGGAATACAAATTGTTTGAGATTATGACTGGTTAATTTTTTAAAAATTTGTGTACATATTTTATTAAGTTTCATCTTAATTATAATAATACATGATTTTTAGGTATTTGAAATATTATTTATTACTATTTTATCGTTCTAATGATAATTTATTTATTTTTGTTTGAATATGTGATTTGTCTATACAGAATTCATGAAATTGCATTTTTTTTATAATTTGTGTAGGTGTTTCATAAGTTTTAAAAATTATTTAATGGGTGGACTCACCTAGTAGTCAGATTATATTTTAGGCAATAAATTTATTCCAAACTGATGCCCATGTCTGTTTAATGGTAACTAAGGCGCAAGATTTTTGTTCCTAGTATATGGCAGGCGCAAGGTAATAGCCGGTTAAAACATTAAGAAATAATTTTATTTTTATTAATTCAATAAAATGAAGGGCTAAGATTTATCTTACCTCTTACCTCCTAAGTAGGATAATGGAGTACCATAAAGGCCCCGTTATATAATTCTTTAATTCTAACCGATCTTTAAAAGATCTGTAATTTAATGTTTTTATAGACCATTTGTTTGCATACCAATTACTTTTATTTACTTAATATTTCTTAACTACACCGTAGTACACCCGTCCAAAAATCTCATGCGTATTATATTTTCTATTTTTCAAAAAAGTATACATGTGTGTAGTTTACTTGCATGCGTGTAAGTTTTAAATAAGCATTAATATTGTTTTGTTTAGCATCTAAATTAAATTAATGTCACATAATGAGAGAAAAAATAACTTAATTAGTCTTACATTTAGGGTTTATTGGGAGAGCTCCGGCTCCCAACTCTACCGTGGAGTAAGATGAATTTGTCCTAAATATCCTAACTCCATAGCTTCGTCTAGCAACTAGCACCATGAAGCTAAGTCTATAAATGCTGGAGATGCTAAAAATGTGTTCCACAAATCCAAATTATGAAATTATCCACCATACATCTACTCCACCGTAGAGTTTTAGAGTAAAGTTAATAACGATGGAGTGACAGTCACGGCATGAATTCAATCAACTATCCATGCAAAGTCTTAAATGAGTTGTAATCGTTTTATTTAGTGGATAGTTTGTTATTTTATCCTGGAAAAATAAATAATACGTAGCAGCTTTGTGGATGGACGAAGTATAGTTTTATGATATTATTTTTATTTAAAAAATCAGAAACTTTGATGTTTTATTCTATAACTAATTTATTAACTTTATATGAAAATGACAGAGGTTTGCTGGTCAGATGGGCCTCCACTAATAAGCATTGTTGACACGGCCCACGACGAGGCCTTACGAAATTATGCATCAGATTTCTTATATATTACTGTTTCCAAGAGAAAATGAACGATATTATATTTTTAAACCAAAAAGGAATGAATACAGTAGGAAGAGACAGAGTAAGGGGAACAGAAAGAACATCTTCACCAATAGCACTCTCAAAAGTAAATTTGTTTTGACAACGCGTAATTGTCAAGAAGTGATTTTGATTTTTTGTTTATGATCCTGCTATCCATGTATATATCATTGTCATGATAACTAAGAAGAGAAATTTTAAAGTCCTTGAGGAGGTACCATATTTTTTAGTGTTAATTTTGGTACCTCTTGACACATGAGGTATCAAGAGGTACCAAAATTAACATTGAAAAATGTGGTACCTCTTGTACCTCCTTAAAGACTGTAAAATAACCCAATTAAGATTATCTTGAAATTGGCAAACCATTCATCCATTTGCTTGGAGTCCTTGGACAAAGTCCCATATCTCAATCCGTCTCTTCAGTTCTTGCTCTGTTTCTTTATTAATTTAATGTACCTTAAATTTTGCCTTATATTAGGGTTCTTTAGTCTATTTAATCTAGGATACATCTCTTACCTTTGGAAGAGATAAGAAATAGAATTAATCTTAGAAAAAAAACAGTATGACATATTCTGGCAAATTTTAGGAGAAAATGACCCTTTCTCCTCATTATTTAGCATAAGCATTGAAAGGGACAACAACTAATTAAAAAAACAAATCACCAAGTGTGCAATGAAGAATGATGCTTCTACAAAGTGAAACTACCAGCGCAAATGCGCGGGGTATCCGACTTGTTTGCATTATAATGGAAGCCAGATTCTCGTGCCGGCCACACACATGACAAAGAAAGATCACCAGAAAAAAAAGTTGCACCACCAACAAGACTGTACAGCAGAACAGATGGAAGGGCTGTTCTCCTAGTGCACCTGCGCCGTCCTATACGCCGGCAATGGAGATGCTCCTCCAAGCGAGCGCCGTGGTGATGGCTGGATCCTCGTCGGCGACCTCGGGACGGAGTTTGAGGTTCTCCTGATGACGTCGACCTGTGGCGATGCCGTGCTGTTGTTATACTTGGAGTCCTGCAGCTGCTCCAGCTCCTCCAAGATCTCGGACATCCGAGGGCGCATCTTGGCGTCGTTGTAGATGCATTGCAAGGCGATGTTCGCGACGGCGTGGGCGCCTTTCTTCGGATACTGGCCTCCCAGCTTGGTGTCCATGACGCGGTACAGCCTGCGCTTGTCGCCCAGGTGCGGCTTGGCCCAGTCGACCAGGTTCTGCTCTACGCCGGGCTTCGATTTGTCCAGGGCTCGTCTTCCCGTGAGCAGCTCGAGCAACACCACCCCGAAGCTGTAGACATCTGCCTTCGCCGAGAGGCGACCTGTGAAGGTTCAAGTAACACAGGAATGGGTCAAGTCCAGATATAGTCCACATGCACTGCACATTTTTTTCAACACATGTAACCTGAAATCCAGGAATAATACAGCAAGCATCATATTGAGTAGATGGGTAGTAAAATGGAACATTTCATCCATGAAAAGATTAGTCTGACTTGACATGTTATGGTGTGCTAGGAATTCATGAAATGGAGACAAGTGAAAAAGAAAGGTATACTTTGACGTTAAACACAGGTGTGGCGAGAAGGAGTTTGCTGCGAAAACGAGCAGCGTTTTTCTGTGTTCTTCATTGCTAATATGAAATCAACAAACAGACTCAACAAACTGAACCGGCATGCCCGGCCGCTATGCGCGGCATGCCGCAAGACGCGCTCTGCCCACAGTAGTGGAGATCAGGAGCTCTACGATAACTACACAGCCATGATGCATGAGCACTAAGCTGCAACTAAGTAGGACATGGTCCATTATTAGCTAAATTCTGGGAAAGCAAACATAAGCAAATGACTACTGGAAACTGTGATCGTACGCAGGAATATCCAACAATTCTCCCCCTTAGTCCTGTACACGATCACCTGCAGCGTTTACTCCAATCTTGTTCCGCAGCTCCATGAACCGAACTCGCCCAAGGGGCTTTGTCAACAAGTCTGCCAGCTGCTCTTCAGTCTTTGTGTAGCTGATGCTAATCAGTCCCTCTTCTACACACTCACGAAGATAGTGGTATCTCACATCGATATGCTTGCTCCGATCATGATACACAGGATTCTTGCTGAGTGCGATAGCTGATTGATTATCCACCTTCAGCTCCGGTGCTCCAGGCTCTGTTCCGACCATGTCGGCTAAGAGCCGAGCCAACCAGACTCCTTGGCACGCCGCGCCGGCTGCTGCAATATATTCTGCTTCACACGAAGAAAGGGCTACCACACGTTGCTTGGACGCCTGCCATGTGATGGGATTGTTGCCAAGGAAGTAAATAACTCCACTGGTGCTTCTGGTGTCAAGGTCTCCAGCCATATCCGCATCACTATACCCAACAAGCTTCGGACTATACTTGTTACTCCTTGTGTAACTCAGTCCATAGTCCCTGGTTCCTGCAACATATCTAAGCACACGCTTAACAGCAGCAAGATGATCAGTGCGTGGAGCTTCCATGAAACGACTCAAGTACCCAACCGAGAATGCGATATCCGGTCGAGTGTGCAACAGATAGCGGAGGGCACCAATGAGACTTCGATATTCTGTGGCATTCACAGCTTCATCACCTCCTTCTTTGCTCAGTTTCAACCTCTGCTCCATGGGAGAGGCACTCGAACTGCATGTACCCAGACCGCAGTGATCCAGAATCTTGCCGGCATACGCTACTTGACAGAGAAAAATACCTCCTGGTGTTTGCCGCACTTCAATGCCGAGGTAATATGACAAAAGTCCGAGATCACTCATCTGAAATAGCTTCTTCATCTCAAGTTTGAACTCTGTGATTACCTTGTCGCAGGTGCCGGTGATTATGAGGTCATCTACATAGACACCTACAATCAACCGACCAGCATCACTGACCCGCACGTAGATGCCATGTTCTGAAGTGCTCTTCTGGAAACCAAGTGATGCCAATGTGGCGTCAAGTTTGGCATTCCAGGCCCTGGGAGCCTGTCGAAGTCCATATAGAGCTTTGTGCAAGCGCAACACTTTATCTTCCTTGCCGGCAACAATGAACCCAGGGGGTTGATGAACAAACACTACCTCCTTGAGTGTTCCATTGAGGAAGGCACTCTTGACGTCCATATGATGGACAGACCACCCTTCGTTTGCCGCTAGTGCCACCAACATCCGTACCGACTCCAAGCGCGCAACAGGGGCGAATACTTCATCGAAATCGACGCCAGCACGTTGCACATAGCCTTTCGCAACAAGACGTGCCTTGTGTCGAATGACGTTGCCATTTTCATCTCTCTTCACCTTATACACCCACTTCAATCCGATTGCACGGTGTCCTGCAGGAAGAGAGGTTAGTTCCCAGGTTGCATTTTCTTCAATTGCCTTCAGCTCATCTTTCATTGCTTGGCGCCAGGATGCTTCTCTTTCAGCCTCACGGAACGTGACGGGCTCATCAGCTGAAGTAAAGTTCAGCTCCACGTTGAGAGCCCTCCTGGCGAGACCAGGATTTACAGCTTCTCCTAGTACATCATCCATCGTGCGCAGTCGGAGAGGAGCATCATCATGTTCAGCATCCAAATCACTTTCTTCTACATCATCTTCTGGTGCTGCTGGTTCATCCACAGGTGGCGGTGAAGGAGAGACAGCTGTAGATGGTGTGGCCTGGACGCCGTCGTCCACCCCTTCAGTGGTGTACTCCACTGTAAAAGGCTCTCCAAGTTCTTCCTGATCATGCTCAGAATCAGACCAGTGCCACCTTGCAGCTTCATCAAAGACCACGTCACGGGAGATAATGACTCGCTTGCTTGCTGGATTGTAGCACCGATAAGCCTTGCTTCCTGGTTCATAGCCGACGAAGATCGTCTTCACGCTGCGATCATCCAATTTCTTGAGTCCGGGGCGTGTATTCTTCACATAAGCAATGCATCCAAACGTCCGGAGGTAGTGAACCGCCGGAGTTTTACCATGCCAGGCTTCATGGGGAGTTTTCCCGGCCACAACGCGAGTAGGAGATCGATTCAGGATGTACACGGCCGTAGAGACAGCTTCACCCCAGAAAAAGCCCGGCAGCATCTTCGTCTTGAGCATGCAACGAGCCATATCAACAATGCTCTGGTTTCTCCTCTCTACCACTCCATTCTGATGTGGTGAATAAGGCGCAGTCAGGTGTCGCTGCACTCCTCGCTCAGCACAATATTCACCAAACTCCACTGACGTGAACTCCCCCCCACGATCAGTTCTTAGGATTTTCAGTTTCTTCCCGGATTCAACTTCCACCAAGGCCTGAAATTTTCTAATCTCAGCAGGAGCTTCATCTTTACTGGACAATAGCCGTAACCACATGAAACGTGACATATCATCAACCAACAACAGAAAGAACTTCTTGCCGCTGGGTGTTGCCGGAGACACTGGACCGCATAGGTCACCATGTACCATTTCCAGTGCTGTCTCAGCTCACCATCTTGCCTGCTTGGAGAAGGATGCACACCGTTGCTTCCCCACCAGACAACCATCACAGACTTGATCCACCTGGTCAAGTAATGGCAGCCCACGTACCATGCCCTTAGCAGCCAGCTTCCGCATGGAACCAAAGTTTAGATGCCCAAAACGTGCATGCCAACGCCAGGCTTCCTCTGTTGTCCGCGCTGAAAGGCAGACGGGTTGTGCAACCTGCAACTTAATGTAGTAGAGGCGTGAGTCTGATCGAATAACCTTGGCAAGGAGGTGTTCATTCTGATCAAGGATGCGAAGAACACCCATGTGGATCGTCACTCTGCAGCCGTTTTCATCAAGCTGTCCAATGCTGAGAATGCTTGTCTTTAGGCATGGGATGTAATACACCCCAGTGAGAGTGCGATGCTCACCATTCTTACAGAGAAGCAAAATATTGCCTCGGCCCTCAATGTGAGTCACGGAACCATCCCCAAACTTGACTTGGCCGGAGATTCCTGTATCAAGTTCAGTGAAGAATTGTTTGGCGCCAGTCATATGATTCGTGGCTCCTGTGTCCAGAACCCACTGCTCGCCTCCACCATCTTCTGGCGACCCAAGATTGGCATAAACTCGCTGCTCCACAACCTGCACTTGACGGCGTGCCGGGGAATCTGCAGAGGGAACAGGGTTAGAGGCGACAGTGTGCGCCATGAGCAGATTTTGTTCTTCTTCCTCAGCCTTGGTCACATGAGCCTGAGCTTCTTGATCTTTCTTCTTCTTGCGGCATTCACGGGCCCAATGACCCTTCTTGCCGCAATAACCACAGATGTCATCCCGCCCTGCCGAGCTCCTCTTGCCTTCTCCCGCATTCGGCTTCCCTCCATTCTGCTTGACACTGGACTTGCCACCAGGGTTCCCCCCGCTGATCCGTGCGCCAGAGCCAGAACTCCCCTCGCGAGACTTCATTCGTGCCAGCCACTCCTCCTCAGTGAGTAATAACCGGCCTCCACTCTCCTTTGCCGGGGCCTTTTTCTTCCTCTGTTCGACGGCGCGGAGGTGTCCAGTGGCTTCCTCAATCGTCATCGTGTCGAGATTGAGCATCGTCTCCATCGAAATTGCCACTTGTTCGAGGTTGTCGGGGACGACGTGGAGTAGCTTTTTGATCACCTCCTTGTCAGTGACTGTGTCACCAAGTGCTCGAAGTTGACTCGCTACGGTGGTAATCCGGAGTGAGAATTCTTCGACCGTCTCGCCGGACCTGAAAGAGAGATCAGAGAATTCTTGCCGAAGCCGCTCGGCGTTGGCCTCCTTGACGCGATCAGCGCCAAGCCGGATGTTGCGAATTGCATCCCATGCCTCTCGTGCCGTGTTTTTAACCGCGAGTCCTGCCTGCATCTCTTGCGGCACAGCGCGAAGGATTGCAGCAAGGGCGCTCCGATCATCACGGTAGTCACCATCGCCGGAGTCGATGACTTCCCACAGTCCGGTCGCCTGAAGGTTCACCTTCATTACCAGCGACCACTCGGTGTAGTTCGAGCGTGTGAGCGTGGGATAGACGACGATTGACGAAGACTTCTCAACCACGCGCTCGCGGAAGGGCTGGCGTGGACGTCGAGGCGGGTGGCGACAGCGAGAAGGGGCGATCGTAGCGGCCGCCTGTGGGAGACTGGCCGGAGTGCCCGGTGGGCGTCCTGCCGGAGTGGCGAGACATCTCCGGACAGTTTCAAGGCTCTGATACCAAATGACGTTAAACACAGGTGTGGCGAGAAGGAGTTTGCTGCGAAAACGAGCAGCGTTTTTCTGTGTTCTTCATTGCTAATATGAAATCAACAAACAGACTCAACAAACTGAACCGGCATGCCCAGCCGCTATGCGCGGCACGCCGCAAGACGCGCTCTGCCCACAGTAGTGGAGATCAGGAGCTCTACGATAACTACACAGCCATGATGCATGAGCACTAAGCTGCAACTAAGTAGGACATGGTCCATTATTAGCTAAATTCTGGGAAAGCAAACATAAGCAAATGACTACTGGAAACTGTGATCGTACGCAGGAATATCCAACATACTTGACTCTCCAGTGCTGGAATCAGAAAACAAATATAAAGATGATCATTTGCAAGACGGTCAAGCACCCTAATATTTTTTTCTAATTTAAACTAATATAGTAATATGCCTTCTGTTGTGCAGCAAAATAAATAACAGTGAGCTTGGGGTAATGCAAAGCAATGACTCGATGCTTCAGTCAGCAATGTAAAAAATTAGTGAGCATTAGCTTGTTCAGTCAAAGCAAGAACCTGACAGTGACATGTCTGGCATTTCCTAGTTTAGTCTCATGCTATATAATTTATGCAAAACAAAGCTCAGTGAGAGCCTCTCCTGCTGGTTTATCTCAAAAATAATAATTTATGCAAAACCAACAAATAATAATCTAACCTGTTGCAATGTACTCGGGAGCGGCATATCCATGAGTACCCATGACTTGTGTGGAAACATGGGTCTTATCCCCGGTTGGACCTGCTTTTGCTAAGCCGAAATCTGAGAGCTTTGCGTTAAATTCCTGCAGTGAACCAAGGAAAAAAGGTTGGAAGAACATCTCCACAAGCCATATGCTTGGTGAATCAACATTAATTTCCAAGCATACCGAATCAAGGAGAATGTTTGATGCCTTGAAATCACGATATATAACTTGGTTTTTGGCGTCATGCAAAAATGACAATCCCCTAGCAGCACCAATAGCTACCTTGAGCCTTATTGCCCATGATAAAGGATCAGCACCCCCTACAAGAACAGAAACATATCATTTGACATGTGTACATTTACAATGTGATAAAGCAGTGTCTTAACAAGATAGAAATATTTTAACCAAATACATACTTCTGAATAGATGATTCTCCAAACTTCCCTTAGGCATGAACTCATACACCAGAAGTCGGTTGTCGCCATCAGAGCAATAACCAATGAGCTTAACAAGATTCTTGTGGTGAAGTTGGCCAAGGTAGTTAACCTCAGTCTGTCGCACAAAAATAGAAATAAGGGATCATGAAAAATGTCTTAAAAGAACAGTAGAAAATAGTGGTGGGTAAAATGCTGAACCTACCAGCCATTCCTTGTGTCCTTGGAAACCTTCTGGTTTGAGCTTTTTGACAGCAACAACCATACCAGTTCCTGGTTTTGAAGGAGCAAGTGTGTGTTCATCAATCCAACCTTTGTAGACATGTCCAAATCCTCCTTCGCCAAGAAGACTGTCGGGTCGGAAGTTCTTTGTCGAATTCTTTAGATCATTGAATGAGAAGGCCTTCAAATTCGATGAAGACAAGATTTCTCCTTCTGTCCGAGGAGTAGGAAGCTCACTTCTGTCCTTCATAGATGGCAGAGTCAAAGTTGAGCGACTTGAATTGCTCTTAATCGTGGAAGGGACAGACGATAAACTTGTTTTGCTGGTCACTTTCGATGGGTCTGCTCTCTCAACAACAAATGAATGGAACGTGCATAAGTAAAACATGAATTAATAATGTATCATTTGCTAATGTAAAGTTCAAAATGTATCCATAAGCATCGCTTGTCCAAATCCAATCAGAACTCGCTCCCCCGCTTAATGTTGCACATTTGTTTGGCAGATGGCTTTGGGAAATTCCATATGATTTGAAAATGAATGTCCTGCTAGGAGCAGCAACAACATGTTGGTCAATTTGGTTATGTAGGAATGCTATGGTTTTTGATAAGAGAATTATTTTTTCTCCTTTGCAGGTTATATACCTAATAATCCATTGGCTTTCTTCCTGAGCTATTCTGCGGAAGCTAGATATGCAGAATTTAGTTATTGTGGTTTGTCAACAATTAGAGCATATGGTCAAGGAGTGTTTTACCCAGGAGCATAGGTGGCGATCTAGCCTTAGAATTACTGGCCCTTGATTTTTCATATTTTCCTTTTTTAGTAGGTTTTGGCTATGTGCATCTTAACTATGCAGAGGTCGGAAGTGTTCTTAGAACAATTGTATATTTTCGATGTAATGTCTAAGTTCAATAAAAACTTCCATTATAAAAAAGGTATTGTCAGGATTGCTAAGTGAGATTTACAATCTTCTTATGATAATTCAACGAACCCTATTTCCATTATAAAAAAAGGAGTGTTTTACCCAAGAGCATAGGTGACATCTAGCCTTGGAATTGTTGACCCTTGATTTTTCATGTTTTCCTTTTTTAGTGGATTTTGGCTATGTGCATCTTAGCTATGCAGATGTCAGAAGTGTTCTTAGAACAATTGTATCTTTTCGATGTAATCACCTAAGTTCAATAAAAGCTTCCATTATAAAAAGGTATTGTCAGGATTGCTAAGTGAGATTTACAATCTTCTTATGATAATTCAACGAACCCTATTTCCATGTTTTATCCATGCATTGCTATGCCGTGCTTAGTTGCTTACCCCACAGAAGTAAGAAAGATGAACAAAAACAGAAGTGAAGGTGCACAAAAGCAACAATTAACAAGCTATACTAAAAAAACTCAAAGAAGTAGGCTAAAAAGTAGGATTTTTTGCTAACTAGTTCCAGAACACATATTCTGGTCTTAAAATTTTTATATGCTTGCTAATCTCAGTTCAACACCTAACAAATCAACAAGCTACTAGGACAGGTAACCCAATTACCCAAGCAACTATATCAAGCATACAACTATGATAGGAAACTGACAAATATGTACAAAACAAATTTGGAATTTTTAAGAGGAGAGTATTAAAGACACTCACAGGCACCATTGTTCATGCTGTGATCGACCCGCACCGCCGTGGTGTCCATGCAATTCCCCATCTCGATCTGCTCTCCTCCTCTCGTTCTTTATATGTCCACTCTACCAAACTAGCAGCCACCCATCCAATTGGTGCCTCTTCTCCAATCTTCTCTGCTATTGATGTGTGGAATGAACCAAGAAACCTTCTTAGCCCAAGGATCCCCAAGTCAACTAAAACCTTTGGAGGAAAAGTTCTCTTGGTGCAGCTTTTTGCAGCAATTAGGAAGGACCAATAATGTAAGGAATCGAAGGGAACAACGGCTCCAATGAGCCAAGAGACTCCCAATGAAGTGAGAAGTGAGCCACCAAGTCCCAACAGTCCGATCTTTGCAGGGTTTCGATCAATCACGATCACCAATTTCGCGGGAAAAAAAACGCTGATACAAAGAAACAAACAGAGCACGAACCAACCCCAAGAGTCAATCCAAACCTGCACACCCGGCCAGGCACAGGCTGAGCTCCTCCGAGCTGACCAGCCGGTCGCTCGCGAAAAAGATCCGGCCTTTTGATCGATTCCCGCGCACTGACTCGCGGGGGGGAAGAAACCCAGTCCGCAAGAAGGGCAGCCACGAACGCATCCAAGAAACGAGCCACAGAAACTCTACCTCCCAGCTGCAGAGTCCTCGCAGCGGGCAGCTCCAGCCAACTCGGGGCTAGCTGCCAGCTGCCGCGCCCTCGCCGCACGGAGGAGAGAGGACGCACGAAGGCGAGGAGGATGGCCGAGACAGGACGGAGCTGGATGGAAGGGTGCGAGAAGAGACGGAGAAAAGCGGCGGCCGAAGCAAGCAGCTACCAACCGACCTATCTCAGGTGGGACGAAAAGAAGTGGAGGTGCGAATGACTGAAGGCGCTGTGCTCTCTCCTCTCTTCCTTTCCCACTTGAACACTTCTTCCCCCGTCTTCTTCCTCCTCCATTGGGGTAGATTCGTACATACACCCTCAGAATATTCACATATTTTACTTATACAACTTGCAGAGCTGAGCATTGGACGGTCGCAGAAGCAATGCGTTCTCAGAGAACGGTTTCTTTTTGCACAACCACGCAAATTCGCAATGTGTCGTAGATATGGCTCAGCATCTGAAAAAATATATTTTTTTCCTTCTTGTTCGTTATCAGGGCGGATCCACCTCCTTTGGGCAGCCGCCCTTCAGATCTACATGTACATGGTAGAGTAAATAAAATATATACTGTATTTGAACTCAAATCATGGTATAGCACAATGGTTAAGATGCTTACTCTTATTCAAGAGGTGTTAGTTCAATCCTTGTTCATTGATTTGATCTTTTATTTCGAATTTTTCAGATTATTTTCTTTTGCAGCCAGTTTGTTGTGTTTGGTTGTTTGATTAATTTATTTGTTTATAGCTGTATATAGTTTTTTCTCTCCGTCTTTTAGATGTTTGAGGAGCAAACCCTCCAAATTTATTTTTCTCTACAACCATAGTGTTTTCATTTGATCTCTTTCTATTTTATTATTTTTTATGGACAATCATAATGTTTTTTCTTTGATCTCGTACTATTTTATTATTTTTATGTACAGTCATAGTATTTTTTTTCTTTGATCTCTTACTATTTTATTATTTTTATGGACAGTAGTGTTTTTATTTTTCTTTGGCTCTTACTATTTTATTATTTTTATGGACATTGATAGTGTTTTTCTTTGGTTTGGATGTTTGAGGAACAATATTTGAAATATTTATATTTATGCAAGTTTTTAACTTGATTATTTAATTTAAAACTTAATATATTACATAGTATATATATTAAATTATGTTGTAAATTTAATAAGTATTTACCCAATTAAAAATGTTTTTATTGTATTATATATATATATATATTTAACGTGACATACCCATTAATAAAAACCTAGATCCACTGCTACTGGACTTCACAATAACTAACCATAAAAGATTAATGATGTCCTATGTTATAAATTGACAGTGATTTGGTTAATCATTTGTACTTTTATATGTGTTGGATTATATTTTATGGCACAAATTTTTATCCAATACAACTATATGTACATGTTTATATATATTATTTTAGTTAAACTCGCCAATCAATAATATGAACATATTTGTATATATAGTCATTTTAATAAGGCTTAGAAGTTCGTCAATGCTTCATAAAACTTCTGGCTCCATCACTGTTCGTTATCACCATCTTTCTTAAATAAAAAAATCTTGTTTATCGTCGCTTAACGTGCATCACTTAACCATTCATATTCTATTTAAATCTCTTTAGACTGATTTCTAAAATAAAGATATATAAGATTAGTTTTAAGAGCACATGTAATAAGAAATACTAAAAACCAGTTTTTTATCCTTCGTCAAATACCCTCATCCGCCTCCGCCAGCTGCCCCTGTTTTTATGGGTACTACCCTAAATTTAAAATTTGCAGAAGTGTCCTCTGAGTTACTCATGAATCGAAAGTACAACATAAGAAACAGATGAGTAGCAGCCAAACAATCTAAGAAAACCTATGTTAGCTGCTACTGGCAAGAGAGGATGAGTAATACAAGGAAGTTGCTTCAGAGAGCAGAAATCCTACACATGCATCAGCTGAACTTGATGGTTTCTTATTCCGAACTCGAGCAATAGAAAAAAATAGCCAGAAACGCAACAGTACGTGTGCGAATATCAACAGCTTCAGCTTATTCTTTCCTACACTGTTAGTTGCTACTCAACCTTATCACCTCGCTTTTTAAAATCTTAGTAGCACTCATAGGGCTCCTAAACAAGTCGAGAATCTGACAGCGCCACCTTTCCTTTCTTTTCTTTCCTTTCCTTTCCTCGTTCTTCCTGTCCGTACTTCTTGTTCTTGATTTTTTTTGTCTGTCTAGCAAGCAGTCATCTCTTCCAGCTCCATAAACGTGTTTAACGTCTCAATTCGGACGAGAGGAACAGAAAGCCTGCTGTTTTGGTCGTAGAGCATTTGTCAGATGAGTCGCTGGGTTGCTGGTACGTACTTTCAGATATTCAGATTTGCTGTGAAGTCAAGAAAATTTAGAGGCTCCTGTGGCCTGTCTCGTGTGATCCGTATGCTGACTTCCCAGCTAATCTCTGTTTACTAGCAGCATCAGATCTCCATTTCTGTCCATGCCTGAGCTGACAAACAGTCAATCCACTGTCCACAAAATCAGATAACTCTCACCTCTGAACACATTGTCAATTCAAAGCATTTGCACTCCAGACATGCATGAAATGGTAGGCCCGTCGTAGATTGTTTATTTTCAGGGTTGACCTGAATTATGATGCACATCGATCTGGTGGTCCTCACAGTGACTTCGTTGCTGCAGCAGACAGTTTCACACAGATGCATTGCATTTGCTTGTACTGCCACTACCAGTACGCCATGGGAGGAAGAACTGGCTGCTGTTGCAGTGCAATCTGTCCGTGGGTACCATTGAGCAATGGTGTTTTTTTTCCCAGTTTATAACAAATCTGTTTTTTTATAAAATATAAATCAAATGGAAATAACTAAAACGAAGTAATTCAGTTTGGTTTTAACCGAAATATGATATAACCATTCTTTTAAAGTAGCATTTGGTACGGCAGATAGGATTAAAATTACATCACGATTCAATATATCGATTTATCGAGACATAAACATTAGAGCGTTTTTTTTCTAAAAAAGCGAACAATAAATCTAATTTACTTAAAATAAAAACCAAATATTAAACAAAAAACCTCAAAAATGCTTGAAACTCGGTTCAGTTTTCGGTTTATCTCAACTCACATGTATTGAAAATGGACCGAGTAATAAGAATGTCGTGACACAATTCAATCTAAAAGCTTAAGTTGATAAGAAAAGACGGACAATTTATATTTCAACACTCCCTCTCACACGAGACTCCGTTAAAAGCTTAAACCGATGAGGAAAAACAAATAATTTAATTTATATTCCAACACCTAAAAGAAAGAAGCTTTTTGCTAGAGTGCTACACATGATTCGGCTCAACAAGAACAAAAGGACCTTTCTTTTTTTTCAGAGAGAGCAGCAAAACTATCTTTAGTTTGTAGCCACAAGCTGATACGAAAAAGGGATTCCGGTGTATCAATCTACCGATTTATTTATATTCCTCCTCGCTGCATCCAACTTTTTTTTTCTATCTCTTGTAGGTGATGATGCGCTGTCACCTTGCCTTTTCCTTTTGTGCACGCAAGGGCAAGAAAGACAGAAAAAAAAAGCAGATTGCGATCTTGCTTTGCTCTGGTTCTTGAGTTCTTCTTCCGTTTCTGTCCTGCCGGCCGTGTCACACGACGGCACGGCAACATCTGACGAGAAAAACAGAGGATTTATCTCCTTTTCTGCTCCCCACAAAAGAAAACTCTGACGGAGTAGATGCGTAACATGTGTTCTTCAGAAAGCTGCATTGAGACTGAAGAATAATCAAACCTTTTATTTGGTCATGTCGAGTCAGGCGGAGCAGAAGGAATCAGCTAATCGAAGTGGAAATGCTGCTGTTACGGTGCAACGGCCTGATCCATCGAGCTGGGGAACTCTGAAGTCAACCGTTTTCATGTGCGATATTCAAAGTCCGAATTGAATTCGCCATTCCTCATCCACTACTAGAGGGGGCAGGCAGGGGGTCAACGAAAACAGTTTCGGATATTCTGCACGAGCGAAAGAGAGTAAGAGACGACACGAACGAGAATTCATGGAGTTCTAGAAGACGGAGATTGCAGAATGCTCGCTGGCTGCAAGGATCTCATACCCAGCACTGTTGCAACTGCAATGGACGATAAATTGGCTGCGTTTTGTCCGTGTTTAACTCGGCTTTCACAGTGTCGTTACTGTCGTCGCTGTTGCTGTTCAGCTGGTAGGGTTGATACAGCAAGAGATCGAGTCGAGTTAGGCAGTGAGCACTAGCTACTAGCAACCTTTTCCATAGTGAGGAGTGTACGGCTGGCTCGGTTCAGACTTCAGACTTCAGACTTCAGACTTCAGACTTCAGACTTCAGACTTCAGACTTCAGACTTCAGAGAAAATGCGTATGAACAGCTATCCCAAAGGCGCTTTACTTAGTCAAATCCATAAAAGAAAAGATTTAAACAAACCTTGTAAGATATGCTAAACATCTCACCATTAATTAATTGACAGGCATTAACAAAGAAAGAGGAAGAAAGCTTGAGCTAGCTCAGCCATGGTAGATAGCTCCACTACTAGCTACCGGCCATTGCCAAGGACACAAGAATTGCTGCAAAGTATACATACATACATACATACGTACGTACGTATATCTCGATCAAAAAGAATAGGCTTTAAAAAGTAAAAGTTAGTATTGTTTTTAAATTTCAAATCGTCGCAGGAATCAAATGCGATTAGATGGCTTTGTTGCCTAGTTGCATAATGCATGTACAGACAGGCGTACACCTAAGCAGGCCTCAAGTAGACGTAGACCACATTACGGCCCAGCCCACTAACAATTCGCGGAAGCAGTCAAGTAGACCACGATGGCTACCGCTCCGGCCTGGGCCGCACGTGTGTCAGGGTAGCATGAGCTGACGAGGACTTCGTCGTCTACTTGGCCGGCAGCTCGTGCACCTCCTGATCGATTGACCAAACTGCTACCTCAGCCGGCGAGCCGACGAGCAGGAAGCACATTCGTCGAGATGGAAATTACTCGAGTGCGAGGAGAGTGCTTGATCAGTTGATCATGGATGTGCGTTTGTCGAAATTCCTCGATAATTAGACTCATCGTCAAGGGAAGGCTCGAACTTTTACAAAGAAGCAAGCATAGGTACGTACGTACACCCATGAGCTTAGCAGTGGCCTCCGACTGTGGGAAGCTAACCTCACGGGCTCGTCAGGGCGCCCTCGGCGGCGGCCATGGTGCGGCAGTAGTCGGCGACCTCGCGGAACCTGGGCACGCTCCTCAGGTCGACCTTGGTGCCGTCCTTGAGGGTGATGACGATGTCGCCCCACTCGCCGATGAACCGCGGCACGACGACGACGGATGTGACAGACGAGTAGGGGAAGTCGGTGCGGTCGGCGCCGGACAGCCCGGAGATGACGGTGACACGGCGGGAGGTGAACCGGTACCGGAGGATGAACGCGCGGGACACCGCCGCCAGGGTGAGCGGCAGCCACAGCAGGGTCAGCCCGAGGATGAGGTTCGCCGCCAGGTCGCCGTAGTGGGCTCCGCCGTCGAAGAACACCGTCTCCGCGCCGCCGTCGGCGCCCACTCCCCCGGACGCTGCGGCCCGCGCGACCATGCGGGAAGGCCGCGCTGAGCGGCTGAAGGACACCGCGGAGGCACCAGCCAGAGTCGCACTCGGGGACGGCCGGAGGAACGCAGCGGAAGCGTTGGCTGAGGCGGTGGACGGCGGCGGCGGCATGGTGCTGGTCCGGTACTCCGGTGCGTTATCTCTCGCTCGTGGTGGAGGGGGGCGCGGCCGCGTGGGGCTCTCCCTCTTTTGGTGCCTACTTGTGTGTGCTCCAACGAGACACGTGTCCGAACTGAGTGGCTACACGTAGGCTTCGTATACAGGCCAGATTTTATGCTTTTGGGCCTCAGTTTCATCCACAAAGCTCACTGCTTTTGGGAAAATATTGGGCCCAAAATTAGGCTTCGTTTTGGACGCTCAACATCGCACCAGTACCGATGCATCATGCGAGAGATTTTAGATTGAAAAAAGAGGGAGGTGTGAACCAAAAAGGAGAAACAATTAGCAGTTCAAGCTGACCGCAATTAGAAAGGAACATCGGATAATTAACCGAATTTAGTGATAACCTGATTCGATAAATCAAACTGCCGAGGACAGTCTCAAACCTCACTGATTAGGATTGTTTTTAGCATTAATTATATTATCATGTTTAACCATGACGTACGTCCTCCATAACTGGCGGCTTGCTTGATTAGCCGTGCTTTCGACTGCAGCATCCAGCAGAGCAGCCGGCCCAGATCGATCAGAACGATTTCAACAGTCGCGGTGCACTTTTGTTTGCACCCACACTGTGCAGAGCAGTAACATGACAAATACCACTCATCCCAAATTCACGATTCACGATACACAGTGGCCTTGCAATCCTACATCATCTACGCTATTCCAGGTATCACAAATTCCAGGAACATGCGTAGATGCACGTACGCGACGCAGGCAGCAGCAGCCAGCAAAGCACCTTAGCTTTCCATGGATGGCAGTTGATTGTTCGTAAAACTGACAAGAGTTCTGCAACAGTATCAGCTCAGCTGCAGGCGGCAGCGAGGGTGGTTGTCACTCTGTCAGGGATCGATCTGCGGGAAAGGGAAACTTTTGCATGCTGGTCCCTGGCCTGACTCTGACGCGATCAACTGCGCCCTCCGCCAGGTATCCATCCATCGATGCAGCAGCAGCGGCAGCGGCGGCGGCGGCATGCGAATCGGCCGGCTCGTGCAGCTCGATCGCTAGCTAGGCGAGCGCTCGGCGGCAGGCAGGCAGGCGACATCTCGCTGCATGCCATGTGCGGCACACCTGTCGATCTCTCCCGGCCTCCCGCGTTAGGTGACACCACCAGGCAACAGGCAACAGCTACCCAGCAATAGAGCTGGGACTTGGGCCGTGCTTTGCATGGGCCGGCCCAAAGCACGTAGGCCCGGCCCATGCAAAGCACGGCCTGGTACGGCTCATGGATGGGCTGGGCCGGCACGGCCCGTACAAGGGCCGGACTTGGGCCTAGAGGTTAGGCCCGGTGGGCGGCCCGGGTACGGCCCGGCCCAAAAAAAGCCCATGGGTAAATAATTCATATGTACAAGGAGAAGACATGTTATTAAAAATTAAAAAGTCTGCAAATTACTATTTGAATATACCTTGCTCTATATTATGTATAAGACAAATCAAAATTTGAGTCATACATATATAGGACAAATCAAAATGTAAATATATATGCTCAAGAGCAAAGAAAGTAGTATTAATGAACTAGTATCATGTGTAAATTATTAATAAAATTCATTTTCCCCTATTTTTTGGGTTGTTCTATTATTTTATGTGAACTAGAATTTTCATTATTCAAAGATAAATTAAATAAATATTTTCATAACCCTGATAAGAGACCATCTAACAATGTTACAAAGTTAGGGTCGTTTTTGGGCCGGCCCGGCCCATCCAGGCCCGTCGGACTTTGGGCCGTGCCTGGGCTTGGCAAACACAGGTTCGGGCCAGCCCGACACGGCCCTTATTTTTTTGGGCCGAAAAGGCCCGGCCCATTTCAGGTCCTGGCCCCAAGGACCCGGACCGGGCCGGTCCGGCCCGGCCCATGTCCCAGCTCTACCCAGCAACATGCCGGAGAAATCCCTTGGAAACTCCCGATTGGATTCGAATAATCCTCCCTCTACTCCCCCGCTACCATTGCCACGACGCATGCATCATATCGTGCACATCATGTGGCGTGCTAAGAAAACAGAGAGTGTTAACCATGTTCGTGCATAGCTAAGCTAGCTTACGCACGAACAGAGAGAGTGACAGTCTTACAGAGGTACTAGCTGTTTCGATCCTTGGATAGTTTATACTGCTTGGTGCATTGATTGATCTTTTTTATTTGCTTTGCTGTTCTGATTGGGCCGTGCGCGCGTGCACGGCCGTATGATATTATCAGCTGGAACCGTTGGCTGTCACATGTGTGCTCCTCCTAAATCTCTTCTTCAATGGTGGGAGCTCGTTTGCCATCATTAATTCTATTGACTCTGATTTTTTTATTGTTTCTAAAAGCAATTATGTGGTGAATTATATTTAATTGTAAAATCGTAAGACGGAATGGTTAGATTTTAATTCTGGTAAGAATGCACAATAGCCACAAGTGACCATTATACTCCTGTTTTTTAGTTGCATTACATATCCAAAACTATATGAATAAAAATAAATAAATTTTATGAATTATGAATCATAATAGTTATAATGTATTGTGTGTTAGTTATTGGGGGAAAATAATCTCATCAGCGGTATGATTAGACGACTGCTATATGCTTCAAAGTATAAAGTTCAAAGTCCTCTAATAGTAGCGGAGGATGACCTGAAGCAAAAGATTCGAAACCTCTCCCTATGAATACCGAGGACCTTCGTAGGGGCACCTGAAGTCCCTCGGGTGATCAAACGGCTCCGGAGGGACTTTAGGCTTCGTCGATGGACTTCGTTCCGAAGGTGTGCCGTGAACTTGAACAAAACATTCACTTTACTTCTGCGTTCACATACGTCTTTACTATTCTGTCTCTATGAAGTCTTTTGAAAAAAGTCCACAACAACCGTTATAATTAGAGAGCAAAATAGTATTTTCTTATAGTATTATTGTCTATAAATACTCATCTCTTCTACTGTAATAAAAGATGCATGAGCTGGATTGAGGTTATTATCCCTCTCGGTAACCAAGAGCTGAGATGGTGATGGTGGGCATTGTGGCAGTGATGGGCTAACTTTAGCCTCCGATTTTGTGCGGCTCCCGGTCGGTTAACTACCCTGCTTGCCACGCCATACGCAACTTCATCAGATTCCGCTAGCTCTTAATTTATTCTGATTAAATTGTCTACTGTTAATTAAGAGTAGGTTTGGTTCTGTTTTTAAAATTTGTTCCTGATCGATTTTCGTATCTTAATTACAACTATAATAATTTACATTGTTCGTGTTTCGATCTCATGCACTTGGACCATGCATGCATCTACTATACCCAAAAAAGGAGTCAGATGAGTTGTATAATTTACCTCATTTGTGTTTTTTTATGAACATGGATCGTCCACCGAAAATAAGTATAGTCAAATCAGGTAATTAACTTCGTTTGATTTCTTTTTCGATGTTTTGGGTCACGAGTGTTGACACTAAATTTGTACTCGGATATGATTATATTGTTGGATTCAAACGCAACTCTTTATACCATTTGTTCCACTAAATCTCCCGACGATTTTCTGAATACTAAGCTTTATATCAGTTACACCTTGGAATACTCTCCATCTTGTAGAAATATAAATTGTATAAGCTTTTGGAGCGATCTTCAACGTAAAATTTTGACCATTGTTTTTTCATAATATATCACCAATACTTACAAAATTAATATTAAATAATAGTGTTTTCATATATGAATTCACTATATCAGATGCATAAAAAATGCATGTGTTTATCTTGGTTAATTATTAATCAAAAGTTAAAAATGATATTTTTTTCAAAAATATACATATAAGATATTTTTTGGGGTAATTTTTTCCGCGCTATTATAATTTTGACGGTTTTACAATATTTCATCGGTATGCCACTAATAAATGAGAACCGCCATGTCATCACTGCTAATGACATTTTATAAATTATTGAAAATTGTAATGATACTTGTGAGGATTTTTTCTTTTTTTATACGGAGGGAGCACTACACAGGTACACAATGCAACACAAACTTGAGTGGAAAAATGAGTTGGCTTCAAGTCGATTGGCGCACATATATATATATATATATATATATATATATATATTTTTCATGGATCAGACGGTGCGTATGTAGTTGCCAAGCAAATGACATGCAGAGGTCTAGCTAATAGGGCGGGCGAATGCATGGTGAGTTGGGCACTGTGCTACCACATGGAGGTGTAAGGCCGATGCGCTCTAAAAGGCATGCACTAAGTACTGAACCGATGCAACGGTTTGGACCTACGTACGTATAACGACACGTACTGGCCTGGTCCTATCTGAGCCAATTATCTTGGGAGCTGAGCATCTCGATCGTATGCGCCTAGCTACGCCTCGATGGAGACCCACACTTGCAGAGTACTCAGAACCCTCTCCGTTTTTCTGCTCTGAATTGTAGCAACAAAACGTGCATCTGTCACGGAAAGGCCAGGACTGTTAGGTTTTTAATTGCACGCAACATCACGAGGTTTGGGCCATATATCCGCCGCGCGCCTACATTGGACGTAGGTACCGTAGGTACAACGAGTACGTCGCGTCCACCCGCCGCGCGTTGTGTTGCTGCCGTTGCATGGTTTTTTGTTAGTGCCATTGAAAACACATTTTTTTTAGTTTTGTTACCGAAAATCCAAAATTTACCGTATCGAAAATTTTACCTAATGCATTTTTTGGCACTCGGCAAACTATAAATACTCGAAAAATTAATTGTTTGTCAAGTGTTTTTTGAAAATAGACTGGGCAAACAAAGTACTAACAAACATCATGACGGCGTGCTTGCGTGGGTAAATTTTTTTTCGGGTTTGCCAAATGTTTTTTAAAAAAACTCGGCAAATCCATTGATTTTTTTCTGTGTGTAAACCTTATTTTGACCGTACATGATATTTCTAATTTGGTTTTATCTTCAATTTTTTTCTACGCCAAAATACAACATATATTACCACATGTAAAAAAATCATTTTTTAGTTCGGTTTGCAATTTTTAATCTATTAAGTATGTTTCTAGGATTTAAATTGAAATTGGTGAAATTTGAACTACAATTGCCTAGAACAATGAACCGAAAATTATAAAAAAATCATATTCACATTTCTTATTATATTTTAAGTTCTTTCGCACTAAATTTAAAGAAATATTTAAAAATCTAGGATGTGACATTCTATCGGCAACGTGAAGCTTACTAATTTTTAATTCTAAAATATTAAATAAAGTCTAAAAATATGAGACTTATCGTGGTGTTATTATATGATATATAGATGCTATAATAAAAAATTAAAAATGATTCGAAACTTTTTGTAACGTATGATGCTAAGAAAACTCAAGATTATCTAGAAAGGAAATAAGTTTTAGTCGAGGAAGGAGCTAGGTTTGGAATCAATTCGATGATTAATTGTTTTTTGTACTTGATTTTTTTTCCATATTC
This sequence comes from Zizania palustris, assembly GCA_019279435.1. NCBI lineage: Eukaryota > Viridiplantae > Streptophyta > Magnoliopsida > Poales > Poaceae > Zizania > Zizania palustris. The sequence goes on along the minus strand of JAAALK010000079.1, from coordinate 57,097,447 downwards.
AAAAGATGAAATAACTTTTCTCATGTGAAAATTAGATATTTTTTAAGCCAGATTACTATTTATAATTCATTAAGTGTGTTTCCAAGATTTAAATTGAAATAGGTGAATTTTGAATTACAAGTGCATAAAATAATGAACAAAAAATTATAGAAAAATCATATTCACATTTCTTAGTCTATTTTCAGTTCTTATCCACTAAATGGAAAGAAATTGTGAAAAAGTTAGACTGCGACACTCAATCGGTAACGTAGAGCTTAATATTTTTTAATTCTAAAAAATTAAATGAAGGCTAAAACATGAGATTTGTTATGGTGTTATGATATGATACATTGATATTGTGATAAAAATTTAAAAAAAATGTTTCAATATTTTTGTCATGTAGAGCGTTTAGAAATTTGGAGATTATTCGAGGAGGAATTTAGGTTTAAAGTAGAAATGGTTAAGGTTTGAAAGCAAATCAATAGTTAAATTTTTGTTTGAACTCCAAAATTTTTATACATTCAAAACTCAATGTATCTTACATTACGCAAAAATTAGGCAATTTTCTAGATCAGATTGTTGTTTTTAGTTAATTAAATTGGTTTCTAAGATTTTAATTGAAACATGTTGAACTTGTATTCTTAAAAAAAGAAGGGAAGCGGAACCAGGAACCACAAATATATAAAATAATATATCAAATTGTCCTAAAAATCATAATCATATTTTATAGTATATTTTTAGGCCTTATCTACTAAATTTAAATATTTTCACCGAAAACTATCAAGAAAAAAATAAAAACATTTTTTTAAAAAAAACAAGTTTACCGAGTGTAATTTCTAACACACTCGGCAAAACCAAAACGTTTGCCACGTGTCATTTCTAACACATAAGTCTTTTTTATACAAACTTGAATATAAAATTGTGACTATTAATTAATTTTAATATATATCACCAATAACTATTGAGATTACAACATATAAAAGTATTCTTAAATATCAATATAACTATATAATATCTATAGCACTAAATATAAATTTTTTTAACTTAATTATTAGTTAAAAATTATAAATGATAACCCTTCCTAAAAAATATAGATGCCTTATATTTTAAAATAAAAAAGTATTTTTTATTTTTATTATAATAATCTAAATAGCCGAATTATTTTGAACGCCACGTGGCCATCTATATAATTGAATTTAATTTTTTAATATAAAAAACTGAGTAGAGTCAATTCTTAAATACAAATTATTTTGCTTAAATCAGTAGTGTCAGTCAATCTCCATAAGTGAGCATGGCATGAATTAATAAGGGGCATGTTTTTTTATAAGGAAGCCACGTGGCTTGGTTTTGTTTGACAGACATATTTTTTTATTTTTAGAGAAAGACCAAAAAGACTCGATTTTGATTGAAAGCCAATACAAAGATTTTCGGGAGATCATTCATCCTGATACTACTCTTATCTGAACACGTTTAACGTCGTAACGTCAGAGTTTTTATAGGATCCGGTGCCAACTTGCTCACGTGACACGGCTTTAAAAATAGGTCAACTTCATCCAAACGTCGGTTATAGTCTGATTTAACAAAAAATCGTTTACAACATATCACGACAAGAAGGAACAGAAATCAGTTAATTTGCTTATCACGTTTTTTTGACAGATCGTGCCGCCCACCGGATTGGAGGGCAGACGGCCGGCCGGAGCTGGACCACACTTGTCAACGAGTAGCGACGCGACGGCGGTCGTAGCTAGCGTGCGGATGGACGGAGGCGCCGTCCGTGGAACAGATAGATCTCAGGCCCGTAAAAATGTAGCGACCTAACAAAGCAATTAAATTTGAGCGGCTGTAATGTAATGCACGCAGTGCGTGTACGCGTAAAGATCGAGAAGATGTACTTGGGGCGGGCAGTGACGTCGTAAAAGGCAGCGTTTTTCGTGGACCACCGGTAGGGGGGGGGGGGGGGAGGGGGGTGCAGTGGTACGGGGCCAGAGCCAGACTAGACACGGTCCTTTGGTTTTTCTGCCTGCTCCGGCCCCCCGCCGCTGATCAACCCACAAGCCATTGTTCTTCCCTCAGCTACCTCCTAGCTGTGGACCTGCCATTGCCATGAGGTGACCTACCCTGCCAATCCCACACACTTGCCTCACACAAACACAACCTCTCCTTCTCTCTCCCTCTCTCTCTCTAAAATTGCATCATTCGAGTTTGATATAAAATTTTAAAATCCAAAAATTGCTAGCTCTGGATTTTCGACGGCGAGGGGAAAAAAAGGCACGATGAAATCGATCGAGCTCCCGGTTTTACTGGCGCCATCGCTTCGATTTGGTTTGGTTTTGTTTGTGCCGCGGTGGCCATCTCGCCGGTCACTTTCAGACAGAGAAACGGCAGCAGAGCCCCGCCCCCCCGGTTCAGTCAACTGTAGCAGCTGATGGGCATGCAGATGGCAGCATCCTAGTAATAAAATTGATTTGCAATAATAAAAATAGCATACTAAATCGTAAAATTAACCTATATAAATAGGTGTACTGAGCTGCTACACATGACTTAACTGATAAGTTTACAGAGTTCTGCAATGGCTCAACTTTTTTACAGTCAGGTTAACTTCTGAACAGTGCTAGCTGCTAGCTAGATCTACATAAGCCATCTGCTGACCTGCATGAACGTACGTACGTATAGTATGTAGTCACGAACCAAACAGTACTAGCTAAACATAAACATGGCCAGAATTAGGCTAGCTTTGTTTGTTACGTCGTTGTATGACAAGCTAACTTGTGGCGATATGATGAAACAAAAACATTCAGAAATAGCTAGAGGCCAGGGTACGGTCCCAACACGATGCATAGACAGATCGAGCTGTCAAGTTTAAATATTGCTGGTGTCCATGCTTTCCTGTTCTTTCTAAACGGCCTTGATTGCAGTGTAGGGTTAGCTTGCACGAGCTAAGATTAATGCAGGGATCAACCGGCCGGCAGACTGCCTTGATGCATGCAACAGCTGAAAACTATGGTCCAGAAAAACATATGTACTTACATTAACCAATCACACTATACGACAGTGCAGATAAGATCTATGAGGAGTCAATCCCTACATATACTAATTGGATTTTTTTATAAATGATTTTTTCTCGAAATTTCAAATCTAAATAGCGCGCTCAGTTATATTCAGGGCGATCCGTCGACAGTTCAAGTGTCAATATAGTCTCAGTCGACAGTTGAAGTGTCGACAGAGCGTAGGTCTATTTTTGCAAATTCTGCGACGTGCTATCCAGATCTGTAATTTTAAGAAAAAACATTATTTATAAAAGAATCATACTAATTGGCACTTGGACGCAGTTCTAAAATTAACCAGTGACACTTTGATTATTGATTACTTATACGATCATTACTGTACATCCTAGCAATCCTCTGGTCAATTTACATCATGGTCTAATCTATATTTATTTTTATGGGCTCCTTCTAAAGTCAAAATATTCTATTATATCTTAAACCAAATACAACTTGATATTTATTAACTATGAATTTAGCAATTGTTAAATAAAAAAGGCTATAATTGGGACTCCAAACCGAGTAGAACTCAGTTTTATTAATCAAAGTTTTTTAAATTATTAAACCATGAATTATATATAACACTACCTTGGGTAAAATCCATATTTATTATCTATAAATTTCATAATTACTAAATCATAACAATTATAATTGCGATGCCAAAGTAGTTAATTATGTGCTGCTCCATATTTACACGGGTTGGCGACTATTATCTCTGAATTTAAAAGGACATGTATATGAGCAAGATCTGGGTATGTTTGTACACTACTAGCCTCATCCATAGTGATGGGTTCTATTGCGATCCGTTACTAAGGAATACATCATTACTGACACGTGTGAAACAACTCGTCATAAAAAGTGTATTACTGACGCGTGTCGTTTACCCGTCACTTAAAGATGCGTCACTAAATACCGTTTTTGCGGTAGTGGTACGACCTGAACTACTAAGACTAGCTTAAACCAAAGCTCATGCGTTAAAAACTCAGCTCTGAACTTGTGATTGCCAAAGAGAATGGTCATTTTCTCTCTTTTTGTGGGTGTGTTTACTCATCTGAGTTTCAGAATTCACAAGCATGATCCACACAAATTAATTAGAGCAAGAAGTAATGCACCTATACAAGAACACTGCATGCATGCCTCACACAATTCACAAATTTATGTATGTAAAAGAAGAAGAAACAAATAAATAATGCAGGAGAATATACCACTGAACTCCAAAATCTACCTAAGTACGACGTTACACCTCACTCGATCGCTTATTCCTCTACAGGTTCCTTCTCCTCTTGATCAAACCCAAGGCTCAAAATTAAAGTAATAATTCATCACCACCCCAATACACTCTCATAGCTAGCTACCTCGATCTCAGCCTTCTCCCTCCCTAGCTAGCTAGCTTCAATTCTTCGATCTCTCTCTCCAAGAATCCAAATGCTTCGAATCGTTGAAGCGTGCACGTACGTGGGCGCATTGCTGATCATCGTGCGCCCCTGCTGGCGATCGCGGCGATTAAAGATGTATATTTGGATGCATGGATCAGTGGAAGTGCTGGTGGTCGGGCCACGGCCAGAACGGCGGCGGCTCGTCGACGCCGCAGAGCAGGTTGCCGAAGCTGGCCGTGTCGACGGCGGCCGCTGCCTGGCCGCCGCCTCCTCCTCCTCCGTGCTCCATCTTGACGCCGGCCGACGGGCTGTGGAGGAGCTGGTCGATGTCGACGCCGCCGCCGCCGCCGGGGCGGGCGACGGAGGGGTAGAACGGGATCAGGCCTCCTCCTCCTCCTCCTCCATGCTGGTGGTGGTGCCCGTCGGGCGGCGGCGTGCGCGAGATGTCGAGGTTGATCTCGGAGCTGTTCTCGCTGCGGTTGCTGCAGGACGCCTCTGTCTCCTTGTTCAGGTTGATCAGCTCCGACGCCGCGTCCCTCCCCTTGAGCGCCACTATCTGCATATATTATACTGGTTAATCCATCATCACCATGCACAGCATCCAGTTCATTAATAACAACCCTCGGTGACGACCATGATTAACCAGCACCACTAGTAATTAATGAGGAGCAAGAACCAGCAGCTCGTATGTATGCATGTCCACTCCAAGCTTAGTACCAACGCTCGAATATAATCGATCCATCGATCCCCAATCATGGGAGTACTCCACACACACGCGTCATTGCAAATCTGGTTGAGAAGAAAAGGCAGCGGCAGCGGCAGCTAGCACATGCATGAACCCTGCGAATGCGACCACGCACAGAGCCCCAGTTGGTACGTTCGAAGAGGAGGCCATCATTGATGAAGCCATTGACTCCACCACATCTAGCTTACAGTACAAAGGTAGTGGTAAACTATACAGTACAATTTACAAATACCTATTTTGAGCTTGTTTTTTAATGTGTATAATCAATAGGCTCCGGTTAATTAAGCGGCATCATCTAAGTCAGGTAAAAAAGTCATTTTTCTATACTAGTAATATATTTAAAAATTACTAAGAATAAAATAATTATGGTATGTAGTACGGTGTTACGCAGCGACTCAACACTGGAATATGTACTGGATCGATCGATCCATCAGTGTGCGACGCGCGCTGCATATTCTGCTGAGCTTTTTTTTTCCGCGAAAAGCTGAGCGACTTGTCGATCGGCCACTGCCGCGTCGTCGCAGGCAGCAGGAGGCGAGCAGATGCAGCTACGTGACATCCGTACTGGCGAACGGTGGGAAAGGCGCCCGGTTTCCAACAACCTTTCTGCGAACGCTGAAACCCACATGGATCCGTTCGTGGCAGTCACCAACCAATCATTCAGCTGGGAAGCCCGGGAAATGTGTCGAGGATCGCAGCTCGCGCAGATCTATCTAGCTCTAGCTGGGCGCGCGCGTCGATCGACGCGAGGATGGCCGGAGATATGATGAGATGGAATGCATGCGTAGTTGGGTTGGGTACTTTGGTGAGTGCTTAATTGATTGATTACCTCGGATTGGAGCTTCTTGTTGTGGGAGAGGAGGGCATCGTTCTCGGCCTTGACGGCGTCGAGCTGGCGCTTGAGGGCGTCGTAGTCCTTCTCCAGCTGCTTCGTCTTCCAGCGGGCGCGGCGGTTCTGGAACCAGATGGCCACCTGCCGCGGCTGCAGCCCCAGCGCGCGGGCGAGCTGCATCTTCCGCTCCGGCTCCAGCTTGTTCCCCAGCTCGAAGTTCTTCTCCAGCGTCCGCACCTGCTCCACGTTCAGCCGCCGCTTCTTCTCCCCGGCCTGCGACCCGTCGTCGGAGAGCTCCTCCTCGCCAACGACGCCGCACCCGTTCCCCTCGTCTCCACCGCCTCCTCCCCCTCCATCGCCGTACATCGGCCGCTTCCCCAGCAATGGCGCCATGCCTCGGAATTCGTGCAGGGAGGGGCATTGGGACGACGGCTGCAGGAAGGGGTTGTGGTGAGGCGGCGGAGGAGGAGCGAGGTGGTGCTGCTGCTCATGGCCGTGGTGGTGGTGGTGCTGCTGCAGCTGCTGCTGCTCTTGGGGGTCGTGATGAGGCGGCGGTGCGGCTTGCTGCTGCGCCATGTGGAGCAGGAAGTTTGGGGGGAAGAAGGAGGGGGAGGACGCCATGCCATTGCTGGCCATTGGCCTCAATCAAACGAGCTGGCCGGCGAGACGCATCGGGATTCGGGAGTATTTGAGAGAGAGACTGAGAGAGAGAGAGAGATGTCTAGGTGAGGAAATGGAAATTTAACAGGGTGGTGGCTGTTTAATTATCACAAAGAAAAAATATTAATTTACAAAAAATGGAATCTAGAAAAATAAATTATTATTTGAAAACAATACAAAAAATATAATATTTCTTAAGACATATGACATGCCAGCAAAGAGTACCACACAAAGGATCATGCTTGTGTAGAGAACCATTCTAGTTCTACCACTTCCTAAAAATCATTCATTTTATAACAATATCCCCATAATCTTATTTTTTATATTTTAATAGGGAGTAAAAAGGGATATCCTACTTTAAAGAGAAATAATAGATAATGCAGGGATTTTTGCTGCATGATTTTTTCTAAAATATTTAAATTTAATTTTAGGAAACTAGACAGGAGCACAATTAAAGATGCTCTTAGGCTATTCACAATGGGGTTTTATGGGGTGTTTCATGGTATTAATTACCATGCCACATCAGATTTTTTGCTTACATGACATTCAATTAATGAAGAAATAGAAGGAAGTAGTGTCATCACCATGACACGGTGCTAACCCGTTTCCAAGACGGATGAATTGAAATGAAATAACCATTGAGAGCTAATTCGTTTCTTCAGAGAGGGTATTTCATGAGAGCTAGTTGCATTTAATTACACTGGTTAGCCTATAAAATAGTGAAATAAAACTCTCCACTGAGAGAGAGTATTTCATTCAGTTGTAAAGCTGACGTGACATTCTAGGAAACAATGCTATGAAGCCCACCATTGTGAATAGCCTTATGATAAGTCATAAGTAAGATATGATAGTAATAAAAGCAAACCTAGAATTAAAATTATTAGATATTGATAGTAGCATAATAATTTAATTATCAAATATTTTAGTTAATATAGACTAAACAACTAAAAACGTTTCTCTGCACTTGGTCATGTGCCTTAGGGTATATATATCAACATTACAACATATATAGGGTCGCCACTGGATGGTAGCTTCTACTATATTCTTCCCTTTATGCACTGGTATTATAAACATTTTTTCTCTCGTAATTAAACCTAGCTTACTTGGTTATGTGAACTGACAAAGAATCTGAAAGAAAGCTACATTGATGATGACTGCAGCATGCCATGATAATTTACAAATCATTCCAACCTGATGATCAAATGAGTAGCTAGCCGTATCTCACTTCATCATATGCAACTGCTGCCAGGCTCAATTATGGTTTACATGCATGAGCTAGCTGAGAAACAAGTTTGGAGCAGCAGCAGCAGCAGCAGCAAGAGGTATATATGTGGAATAGAAAGCCAAGTACAATATATCCCTTCAGAATTATTGACTCCAACTGTTGGGTACATCTCGCGTAGTTGAAAATCTTCCCTGCACAACAAACATTTATTACAGGTTTCCCGCCAGTTTTTGTAGCTAGAATCTTCAGTCCGATCCACTTCTAGCTAGCTAGCTAGGGTGATATGAAATATAATGGACAGAATATAAATTATGAAGCTTAATTTGAACATTTCGCAGGAGGCGACGCAGATCGACCGATCGATCAACACATGCATTTATGCCCATCTGGATCGATCGAGCTGATGCTAGCATATGGATGATGCTGGCCACATTGTGGCTTGCGTTAGCTCCTCATTAGGAAAAAAAATAAGAGATGGAAAAACAAGGACACGAAGAAATGGATGCCAGAGAGGGAGAGAGACGTGCAGTACGTACGAACGAACCGGGCCTGCACCGCGTCGTCGTGCATGTGGCCAGATGCAGATGCAGCCCAAGGCAACGCCGCACATACGTGGAGCCCTCTCGACCGTGGATCTCCCTGATCTTTTCACACGTGGCAGTCTAATCGTCGGTTCTGTCCACGTATGCACGGCGTTGTCACGGGTTAAAACAAACAATCTAAATTCTAGAAACGAACTACAATGCACAAACCGAGAAACCAGTTTCTCTATTTCTCATTAGCTAAGTACTCAGACCAATTTGATACCAGAAATCGATTGGAAGATAAACTAAATAGGATTTTAAAACTATTAGAGCAAAGTTGTCAGGGTTAGTTCTTAGGTAGGTCTCGTGCATCTGGGAGGTAGGAAGCATGATATATATCCACACATGTGCAATGCAGAGCTGCAAGCACGGCGGGGCCCACGCACAGCGAGACGTACAATGTACGTGGCTGGGGAGTGGGGCCCACCATTTCCCCTGCTCCCTGGTACTGCTTGCTAGTGCGAACCCGGTGGACCTGGGGGGCTGGCTAGTTGGCCCTTGTGGGAGGCCAGCCCAGCACATGGCCTCGTTAGCTAGTTTTTGCCCAGCTGCTTCCCTTCCCCGTTCCCACTCTCGTCGCCATGCTCAAATGCCTCTTCCTCCTCCAACCCTAAATCTCAAATGCTTACCGTATAGGATGCATTTGACGAGACTCTAGCTCCAACTTTTTTGTTTTGTGGAGTTAAAGTCAAATCAAACAATTTTCTTGAGAGTGAATCCTATTGAGAACACTTTAGAAAAATGAACTAGAGTTGTGGAGAAGAGTCTAACCAACTTCAAATGTTTCACTCTAGCTTTAGTATGAATTTCAGGATCTTAAACTTTAGCAAATAGGCACTAAGCAAGAAACTTCCGTGTTTCACAATCGTGTAAACTGAATCAATGCACAGCATCGTCAAACAAAATATACAAGAGCTTATTTGGTACATCTCTAACTCCGAGATTCGTGTTAGATCTTGCATTTATACAATTCATACGGCACAATAAAAATGTTTAATTTTTTTAGTTTAAAATAAAACTAAATAGGTTTCAGCTCCAACTTTTTTATCCTATGGAGCTGGAGTTAAATCAAACATTTTCTTTGGGAGTAGATCCCACTGAAAACACTTCAAAAAAATGAATTGAAGTGATGGAACAAAATTTAATCAACTTAAATGTTCTACTCCAGCTTTAATATGGATTTTAAAATCAGAAGCTCTACTAAACCGACTCTAAATATGTTTCTAAATCGAGGAACATGTTCATGGGAGACTTGCGGGTGTGGCCAACGGCTCGATTACTCCACGATTTTTTCGGGGTTTATTTTTCTTTGCATGGTGGTGGGTGTGTACACCGAGCCGTGGTTTGGAACCTTCCCCATCCTCCTCCCGGCCACTCTCACGTGCCAGCCACACCTTCCTCTCCTCGCATATGCATGCATGTTCGCCCTCCATTTTTCTAAGCGATCCACTTGGATCCATCATCCATGATCCATTGCTTCTTTCTTTTCTTTTCCCAGGTTGGTAGCTGGATGTACGTACGTGAAGAACATTGCTAGCTGCGTGCTGCTGCATGTAGGTACGTGACAGACGGTGGAATGTTTCTGCAGAGGGTAAAATGGATTGGAATATATATATGACCACGAGATGCACTGCCGATTATCTATCGTTGTTACTACGTCATCCAGATGCATGGTGGTTGTCGACGCAATAAAAAAAACAATGGGGGTGCAGTGCCAACGCTTCCTGAGTAGTCAATCCTCTCAACGCACTGGCTGTATGTATGTGCAGACTCAGCTAGCTTCCTTCATTCGTAACGCCTGGATTTTTCCTGGTTCGTGTGAAAATCCATCAGTGATCGAATTATATTTTTGACGCATTTATTGCACGATTGATCAATCAATAGTTAAGGCATATTTAGCACCACTCTATCTCCTGAATCCTGTTAAACCAAATACTATCAGATTCTTCTTATTTTTTTTTAAAAAAAACAGAGCAGATGTATATGCTCTAGAAAATACAGAGCAATAACGAGGGCATGTATGCGAGAATCTGAGATTTTAAGAAAAAAACTAATAAATATCTAGCTGATGAGAATATAGCAGAAGCAGAAGTGGATGTTCGTATTAGTTTATTTTTTAGGTTACTAAAGTTTTGTTCGGTGTGAACATTGAACTCCGTTAAAGCAGAGGTGTCCTAAGCTTTGTGTCGCCTGCAGTAAGGCTCTGAAACATTTTTGCTGGGCTCAAGTATCTTGGAATTGAATGGAATTCTAAACAGATTAGGGACTCAACAGCTGCCAGCTATGGGCCAAGGAAATGTCTCCTTTCGTTGGGCCTTACCTAATTACCAATCTTGTTTTCTCTGTTACTGCCAGGATTATTTCCTCAGGAATGAATACCAACGAGACATGTATTCTCTAGAGCTGCGAATTGGGCCGAACTAGGACAGCCAAGTCCAAGTCGTTCGGGTCAAGACTTAAAATGGGTTGGGTTATTCTGGTCCAATAAATTTTTGGATCGTGTTGGACTGACCCGAAGCAGTGATCGTCAAGTTTAGGCATAGTCCAAAGCACGTCAGGCCTGAATGGGTCATACCGGCCCAAGAACGGTCTTAACTTTGTAACATTGTTAGATTGTCTCTTACTAAAAAAATAAGGGAAAAGGAATTTCATTAATAATTTACACATGATACTAGTTCATTAGTATTACTTTCTTTCCTCTCGAGCATATATATTTACATTGTGATTTGTCTTGCATATAAATGACTCAAATTTTGGTTTGTCCTACACATGATATAGAACAAGGTATATTCAAATAGTAATTTACATATATTTTATTTTTAATAACAGGATGCAATGTTCTTCTGTTCCATTATCAGACGTCTCCTCCCTGTGGACGCATAGGAGTACTTCTCGCCCCATGTGCCTTTTCGTGTCGGGCCAACTTAGGCACAGTTCACTCTACGGGTCGTACCTGTATCGTCCATCGGGCCTAACCCCTAGAACTATGTCCGGCCCTTGTATAGGCCGTGCCGCCCGTCCCATCCATGGGATGTATCGGGTGGTGCTTTGCATGGGCCGGACCTCCATGCCTTAGGTTGCTCTAGTATTCTCGAAACGCTTCAGGATTTGACTGATGTGCACTAACTATTAGTAATTCAGACCTGACAGTGGATGGAATGATCCACCCTCTTTTTTTTGACATTTTACCACTCCCCATTCACTCATTTAGTGCTTGTTTACAATTGACAGTCTCTAATATATATGCAGAACTATATGAGTGTGCAAGTGCAACAAAAAGGAAGCTCCAAAGCCAGTGCCCGGCGAACAGGGTCCTAGAATCAAGGGAGAACATGTGAAGCAAAAGAAGAAAAGATGCAAGAAAAGGGAACTGCAATGTTTGACTAACAAGACCATAGCCAGCCATAATGCCCAATGTTAAGCTATGTAGTGCCAGCCTTCTCTTCTGTCTTGTTGATTCAAACAGTAGCTTCAACCTCAGTTGTTTTCATCAGGTCAAACAAGCTAGTAACCATAGTTAATCACCTGCCTGCATCATGCATGCATTTTGATCCACACAACAAAATGAAGGCCAGGCCAGCTCTAGTAGCTAGTTACAGAATGACCCAATCAATACATTTGAAATTCTGAGCTTCCCTCCAAATGGCATTCACCAGACTCCCAAGTCTGAATGTTCCCAAACCATCCATTTCAGAATAAGAATGCTCTCAACATACAATTTTTGCTGTTTTTTGGACAAGTAGTAGACATTCAATCATACCACACTTCATCCAAACCTATCATCTAATGCTAGTTTTATCTCCCCCAAACCATATATATATAAGATAGTAAACCCCAATCCCCATAGATTAGTATCCGGCCAGCTCATCCACCCACTACATAGAAGTACTCAACATAATGTTTCTAGCTAATTAACCACACTCCAGGTCAGTTCAAGGCTAACTTGATCCCTCGCATTGCCATTTGCCGGTCTGCTACTGCCATGGGGTGCACCACCTCCAGGCAAGCTCGGCATGACCTCCGGCACTGCCCGTCGCCGCTCGCGCTGACGCGCAGCCAGTCATTCCCAGCACACTGCGCCACCGGCGATGGCGGCGGCGTTGGCGTCCACGTCGTGCGGCTCACGTCGTCCACGCTGGGCTCCCTCGAGGTCGAAAAGGCTGGGCCAAGGGTGGCGGAGGCGGCCGCGCCACGCGCGACGGCGAGGTGGGCGCCGCGCACGCCGACCATGACGCCGCCCAACGAGCCTGAGGCCATCGACGCGTGGGCGCTCATGGCCGGCCTCGAGGAGCACTCGCCGCTTCTGGTACCGCCGTTCGCGCGACACTCCTTCTCGTTCCCGATCACGACGGTGTCGCGGGAGCTCGCCGCGTCCTTCAAGGTCACGCCGCTGACGCTGCCGATGCCTCACGCGGCCGCAACCGACGAGGAGAAGGCGAGCGAGAAGGCCGCGGCCCCGCGCAAGGCCGTGCTCTACTTCACGTCGCTGCGGGGCGTGCGCACCACGCACGAGGACTGCTGCCTCGCGCGCGCCATCCTCAAGGGCTACGGCGTGCGCGTCGACGAGCGTGACGTGTCCATGCACCGCGGCTTCCGCGATGAGCTCCACAGCCTGCTCGGCCTCGGCCGGAGCGCCCTCGCAAAGTGCTGGGCGCCGGCCGCGCCCATCCTGCCGAGCCTGTTCCTGGACGGGGAGCTCGTCGGCAACGCCGACGAGCTGAAGCGTCTGCACGAGGCAGGCGAGCTGGCGGCGAGGCTGGCCGGGTGCGAGAGCGCGACTCCCTGCGAGGCCGGCGCCTGCGAGGCCTGCGCCGACGCGCGGTTCGTGCTCTGCGAGGTGTGCTCGGGCAGCTGCAAGGTGTACGTGGACGACGACGCTGATGAGCACGAGGGGGAACAGAACCCGTCGGACGGCGGCAGCGGCAGCGGCAGCGGCAGCGGCGGCGTGGGGTTCCGGCGATGCATAGAGTGCAACGAGAACGGCATCGTCAGGTGCCCCGTCTGCTGCTGCTGAGACGTCCGCGTTTTCCGGTCCCGGAGACGTCCCATTGCATGATTTTTTTCCACGTTTTTCGCGCGCGCGCGCCACTCCGATGTGTTGTGCTCCTCCCTCTCGCGATTTGTGAATGATGGTGTTTGTGATCTGGACGGTGTACGACTACGATCTTTAACATTCTGTTTGTAGCCATTGCTCGTGATATGATGCAAAGAGATCGATGCTCCGTTGCTTACGAATTATCCATTGCCTGTAACTTTCATACGTCTAATTAGAGTCAACTTAAATTCGGGTTTATTGAATCCAATAACTAGTATAAGGATTCACATTTTTAATTTTTTTATTCACGTTTTGGTCTGCGACATGAACGGTGAACCGGCTGCATGCCTAGCGGGTTAACGTTGGAGTGGTTGGCAATCATCGTGTAGCCTCCGTTCAAAGCCGGCGCCGTCGACGCAAGCAGCCGGCGTTTTCAACTGCAAAGCGAGCCACACGAACAGGACAATTGGAGCAAAACAAGGCGCTCCGATTAAAAAAATAAAAGGCCATATCCACTACAACAAAACAGAACATTTTCGTCGGCCAAGTTAACTTCCGTCGGCTTTTGGGCAAGCCGACGGAAGTTAAATAACTTCCGTCGGCCTCCACAAGCCGACGGAAGTTAACTTAACTTCCGTCGGCTTCTGACAGTGGCCGACGGAAGTTAGCGGGGGTTTTTCCGCGGCCGCCCGGATCCCCCTAACTTCCGTCGGCCAGCATTAAAGCCGACGGAAGTTAGCTAACTTCCGTCGGCTTTAATGCTGGCCGACGGAAGTTAGGGGGCTTTTCACCCAACCGCGCGCGCGTACAGGGAGCCCTAACTCCCTGTACACGCGCGCACTCCCGCCCGTTCCCCGCCGCCGCCGCTTCGCCGCCTCGGCCGCCGCCCGCCCGCCGCCGCCGCTTCGCCGCCCGGCCGCCCGGCCGGCCGCCGCCCGCCTGGCCGCCGCCTCGGCCGCCCGCCCGCCCGGCCGCCCGGCCGCCGCCTCGGCCGCCCGCCCGGCCCGTCGGCAGCCGCCGGCCACCGCCCTAGCTGCCTCTTGCCCGTGGCGCCGCCGCCTGCCCTTGCCGCCTCGGCCACCCGGTGCTCGCCTCCTCCTGGCCATCGCCGCCATCCGCCCCACTGCCGTCTTGGACGTCGCTGCACGGCCCGTGCCACCCGTAGAGGTCATAAATGAAGACGGAGAGAAGGTGACGACAGAATTCTGCAAGATTTGGTCTTCAGCCGCATTTAAGAAGACTTCCGAGCAGAAAAGACAATGCCGCGGGACGGATCCGAAGCACAGATATGGTGCCGACGGACATATTCGCCACGCTAAACGCTTGGTAAGACCGATCTGTCACTCTCTAGCTATAGATACATTGTAATGCGACTAACTCATTTCTAATGTACAGGAAGCTAAATCTGGCAACGTGCCAAGTGACATAGAGGTGTATACCTCTGGTCACAAAGGAAGCGATCCGGCACAGCCAGATGTCTTGTGTAGCCAGACAGCCACGGACCATTTGGTGAGATGTTATTAAGAGTTGACGTAATTTCATTTTTCTGCGTCTAGCTAATCGGACATGTTTTTTGCAGGCGCAGTATGGTGAACACATGGTTCGACTCCATGGAGAGGACTATGATTGGCGGAGAGAACCTGTGGACCAAATGGCCGTGTACTCCAGCGGAGGTGGCAAAAGCCATGGACGGTGAGACAATGTTTTTATTAATGTTTTGTGTATGGTATTGTGATGGTAACTAACCCCTGTTAATGTTGCAGGTACTCCATGTTCAATGGAGTTATTGACTCGAGAGCGGTGAGAGCTCAGAAGTCAGCTCAGTCGTCGCAGAGCTCCGTCGGAGTTGGCTCCAGCCGTCGTCGCTCAGAAGAAACCCCGGAGATGGTTCGGATGAGGGAGGAAATGAGGCGGCGCGACGAGCACTACAACAAACAACAAGAGTACTATACCGCCTGCTTAGCACAACAGCAGACGATGATCCAAGTAAGCTTACTTTAGAGTGTTGCATTTCAAAAGTATTCAGAAATAGGTTTAGAACTAACTGATTACATTACAACATGTGTAGCAACTAGCCCAGCAAAACAGTGGATTTGACATGTCTATGTTCCAACCACTACCTCCCCCGCCACCACCACTATCTCCTACATCACCTGAGGTACCTCCTAAATACCTAAGTTAGCGTTTAGAAGGGTAGTTGAGTTCGTTTCTAATTTTGTCTATTTCTTCAGTGTTTCCGTACGCCTGGCCAGGATGGAGCCTTCGGGGCAAATGTGAACGAAGCAGGAGGCAGCGGCGGCGCCCACGACCCAAATGTGGGCGATCAGTGAGTATATGGACAAATATGACTTTGTATGTGGCTCTCGCTGTGTTTTGTGAATTTGTATATGAGTTTGGATGTTATATGTGAATTCAGATGTTTACTGTGACTTTGGATGTGAATTCAGTTATATTATGTGATTTTGGATGTGATGTGTGAAGTGTGGATGTGATTTTGGATGTGAGATGTGGTTTTGGATGTTATATGTGAAGTTTGAATGTGATTTTGGATGTGAAATGTGATTTTGGATGTGTATTGTGAATGTATGTGAAATTGTGGTTGGATGTGAGTGTGAGTAGGGGAACCAGGAAAAAATAAAAAAAAAATACCAGGTAACTTCCGTCGGCTTTGACCATAGCCGACGGAAGTTAGCTGGTTTCGGCCACGTGGGCAGAAAGGCTAACTTCCGTCGGCTTCGGCCCTAGCCGACGGAAGTTAGCTGCCCCTAACTTCCGTCGGCCAGGCTGGCCGACGGAAGTTAAAGCCCCCTGGTGACGTGGCAGTGTTCGACGCTAACTTCCGTCGGCCACGTCAAGCCGACGGAAGTTAGCTAACTTCCGTCGCCGCGCTTCCGTCGGCCAAAGGCCGACGGAAGATAGCGTTTTGCCGACGGAAGTTGGCTTCTTCCGTCGGGAAAGGGCTAACTTCCGTCGGCTTTGGCCGACGGAAGTTGCCTGTTTTGTTGTAGTGATCGTAGGGCATAGGCCTCCTGATCGATCTCTAGACCAATCATCGTCGTCTACTCATGTAGCGCCATGCTTGACTGAGAAGTGAAGCTACTGATTGCTGAAGCATCTGAACATTTGGACAGAGCCTGACGAAACGGGCCAAAGTTCAGAGTTCAGCAGCAGCCCATCCATCCATGATCCATCCATTCACTCATCCAAATACATAGAACAAGATGACGATGGAAGCTCACTTGTGACTTGACTAGTTCGCTGCATTTCTGCTGCCCATTTCAACCACTGACAGTTCCGTCTTTTATGTATTTGCTCATTCTGTTGTACAGACTACAGAGGTGGCAAAGCCAGGGCTCAGCTGAAGGGTCACCTCATGCACACTCCAAATTAACCAAGCTCAAGGCTATGTAAAAAAAAAGAGAAAAATGATTATTTGTCACTATTATTAAGAACGGACTTCACAAAAATTGAATATTTTATGCGAAATGATGTGAGCACCTTAATATTAAATCTCATCGTAACTCTAAAATTCAATGTGCCAAGGTGAGAATAGTACTAGAATTGATGATCTTCGAGAAGTTATCGTATCACATCTTGACACATAACTTTCAATTAAATTCATGCTCGTGTGATATTTTTCTAAAAAATATCAATTTTTATTGTGGGTTTCGCAAAAAAAAAACCATGTAGTTTAACGTGCGTTTGAGTTCTCTACCATTTCACCCATTTTGAGTTTTCTGAAAAGGAAAAAGTCTGAATTACATACTCAAAGTATTGATGAAGTTTGAATAACCTCTAAACAATTTTACCGTCTAAAAAACTCCTACGATATTGAAAAATAGCTCAGTCTTTGCCTAAAATGAATTAGTTATAATTTTTAAAGGTTTCTACACTATTTTGGATTTTCTGAAAATAAAATAGAATTATTTAAAAAAATAGAAGTCAATTTTAAATATTTTTTATTTGTTCGGGAGTTATCCAGACTTTAAGCAAAGTTGGAGGGTGTAATTAAGACTTTTTCATCGATCCGCCACATCACCAATGCCATGTCAGCTCCCACGTCAGCAAAACCGCTCACTGTTTCGCCACGTCAGCAAAACCACCCTTCAAATTTGTAGACTGAGTTATTTTTTAATACCGTGGGTGCTCTACAGACAATAAAATTATTTAGGGGGTTATTTAAACTTCAGTGATACTTTCAGGGGTAATTCAGATTTTTTGCTTTGTGAAATTCATTTCCTATTTTGAGGCAAGGGAATAGACTTATTTGCCCTGTTCGTTCGCAGTACTTTCCGACAACCCCCCCGCCACCATGTTGTTTGTGAACTCTGCACCAGAACGCAACCAATGGAAAATCCCGTGTTTGAAATCTGAAAATCAAATTTCTACCGTGAAATTTCAAAAATTTCTAAATTAGCACAAATCCTAAAGCAGCAATCGAATGGTTATAAATAATTGGACCTAATGAACTTTTTTCCTCGAATAATTCAAATAGAAGTTATTCAGATTACCTAAATTTGAATTTGTATCCATGGAATACCAGTGATTTTATATTTATTTCTGTGTAAAAAATTATATTTGTATTTATATTTAAAAATATTCGAAAAATATGATTTGATATCATCCGTATCCATTTTCGAGTGTTTCAGACGAGAACCATCTCATTCGGCTTTATCCCTATTTTCATCTATTTGCGTGTAATGTTCGAACAACATACATTAACGTAGTGTGAACCTTCTACCTGTTGATTAAATGTGTACCCATATCCAGGGGCGGAGCTACAGTGATAGCAGTGGGTTTCCAGGAACCCGGCACAAAAAAAATTTAGTTGTTATTAGCATTTTTTACCCTTTATGCACCCCCTTGACTCAATACGGTGTACCGCTTAAAGTAGTGCACCCCCTCCGTTTGTCTCTAGCTCCGCCACTGCTCATATCTTGAATACCAAATACTATTGGTTCGTTAACCGGTGTCTCCTTGTTAACAAGGATCTCATCGATCATCCCAGGTATTTTGTTTCAGCTTCTACCAGCTGCAATTCTCAGTAGCTAGTTAGTATGAATAGCTGATATTTTCTAGATTCTATATTTTAGTTCATTTTTAGATTCCACGGCTACTGATTTTCACAATCTGAGTTCAGAATCTGAACCGTTTGTTTTCGTATCAGATACTAGAAGTCGCAAGCTAAAACAAATGGGACCGAAGTATCGAACGTACGTAGATATGACTTCTATCGATTTTTTAAAAAACAACTCATTATTATTACCAAAATCCAAGTAAAAATAGCTATTTAAAAAAATTCTCACCCAAAACTCTCCCGTGTCCGCCGGCCCATGATTCCGCGCACCGTTCCAGCATTTCGATCACGTCCCAACCGCCACCGTCGGCCCTCCGCCCGGCCCGGGCCGCACGGTGCGCGGAGCCCAGATTTTGCCGTGGCGGCCCACATACTATTCCTGCCCGTTGCAAGCTCAACTACTTGTCAGTTATCCCTAGCTAGGCGCAGGGCGCAGGGGTTGCAAAAACGGAGCCAATTTGGCAATCTCCGATAGGATGAGTCTGCAAGCTTTGTGGTTCACTAGTGGCCTAGTGGCAGGCAGCACTGGCAGGTGGTGCACGAGAGTTTCTCTCTCGATAGAAATATAATACCACTGTACCGGTAGGAGTGCTAGAGCCTAGCTAGCTAGTTCATTTGACCTGCAACGATAGGTAGTAGAGCCACCTGTGCATAGTATAGGGACGACGTACGACGCCGGGAGCCCAGGTGAGCGGAAGATAGCAGAATCTCTAGGTTGTTTTCAAAGTGACGCTGTCAATGAATCCGATCCTATCTCCTGCTCTTCCTACAAGTACAAGCAGTTGAAAAGGTTATCGCCTCTGCAGCTAGCGATACACTTTCAACGGCCAACGTAATTTTTATGTTATACACGCATGGCAACGGCTAGGGGAGACCCCTAAACATGGTGTGTCACGGCAGCACAATTGGGCATTTGGGCCCGTTTCTTCGATTTCAAGATTCGGAGAAAGTGATGGTAAGAATTTGTGGTAACTTCTGAATATTAGTTTAATTATGTAGTTATTTATTTTTATAATTGGAAGAAACATTTAGACTGTTCAAAATATGTAAGATTCTAGTAGCTAGAGGCCCTAGAAGCTCATGCTTTGTGTGCTATCTCATCCTGATTCGAAACACTGTTGCAAAAAAAAATCAAGGGCTGTCTCTTGTCCGATATCCTTTTTTTTAAAGTTATGTGATCGGTTACTTTGCACACTTTGGCCGATCATGATACTAAACTTTCAGCTTCAGCATATTTGAGAATTTTTTATCATGGGAAATGAAAAATAACCGATGAAAGTCTAGATGATAAGAATATAGAGAAGTTAACATTTTTAATTTTTGAATTTTAGTTTAATTCTAAGCTGTTTAGAGAGTTTTAAATTCTAAAAGTAGTCACGACTACTAGAAGTTCCCGAATATACCCTAAAACTTATTATTATGCTCAAGAAATGAAGTAACCCAAGTGTAACTCCAACTGGTATTTTAATATGTAGCAACCGAGCAAGTGTTGTGATTGGACTGACTACATGGCATGCATCCGGATTTGTCATTGAGGAACTTGGTGCCATCACATGATTAATCAGCTGGTCATGAACTGATAATTGCGACGGTCGCCCTTGCTCAAATTGAGAGAGTAGAGAGAAAAGAGGAATCTGGCATTAGCAAATAGGCAAATACGCTTGTGGCCAAATAAAAGTTCATAGGAATCTTCTTGTGCCAAAAGGAGCAGCAGTGTACATTCGGCTGGCGCCTCTCTCTGCGGCCAGGCAAGAACTACACCGGACATATTGGCCTAAAAACACACAGAAATGGAGTGAGGTTTGCACGAATCAAGAGGGATTTTGATTAAGTGCACAAAAAAGATTGGTCTCCTCTAGAAGATAACACGACGACAATGGTGCAGGACTACAGGTAGGTATGAACGTAGACGTAGTACACAGCGAATTAGGTAGTCTGCTCTGGACTCCAGTACTAATTTAAGATCACTCTCTAAGCTACAAACGTCTAAAGGCCAAGGGTCGGTGTGGTCACTGCTCAGCAGAGCTAGACGATGGCGGCTATGTCTCTAGCGCCAGCATTTGATCGGCTACATCAGCAGGCTGCGGATGATGGCCGCCTGCGCGCTGCTCATGTCGGACGTGGCCAGCAGCTCCGACAACCTGTCGCTCAGGTCGTCGACCTCCCGATGCAAGCTTCTGATGTAGTCGCAAGTCTCCTGCAGAACCCTTGAAGATGGCATCTGGATTGGGAAAGAGAGGAGGTTTTTGCCTGTCAGCTCTTGAAATTTGATGCTTACAATTGTTGAAGGGAAGAACATGCCAAAATGCAACTGTGGGATTGTTTAAGATAGTTGATTAGTTCATATAACCTTCTACTTCTGCTTAGGGAGAAATGGAAGCATTCGACTTGCGCTGATAACCTTGGCTAAGTTAGTAGATGTAACAACTACGATCATGTTCTAGCTAGGCTATCCTAATATGGTCAAAGCTAGAATGAACGGTGAATGCTAACGATAACTAGAATGCACCTGTGTTGTTATTTGTTCATAGAATGATAGCCAAAAAAAAATTTGCGTACTCTATCATTGCTCCGGAGTCGAGCCTCAGGGAGGAGGTCCTGCAGCTTGGATACGAGATCACTGATTTGTTCGTCGGTGATCCTTGATGAGCCTGATTGCCTCGACCGTGATCTCCGGCTTGACATCTTGGCCAATGTAGGAGCCAGCAATCTCGTCCAATGTAGGATGGGAGGCTGTGCTTGCAAGAGACACAAAGACAATGAGGGTTTTATGATTGAGGTAAGAAATGAGAGGTGCATGGGAGAAAGAAATGAGAGGCTACTGGGGTGTTAAATAGTGTCATAGTGCTAGCTGCAAATAGTGAAGCCTGGGAGCAGGATAAGAGAGTGAGTTTTTCACTTTTTCATTTACACTGTATAATCCAGCTCCAGGCCCTGACCAAAAGGGGCAATGCTAAGGCCCCAATGACAGTCACATTACAGAAATATAAATGGGAAAGCAAAACTCTAAACGAGGAAAGAGAAAGAAGCCATCAGCATTTCTTACCATTTGGACCTTTTAGAAAACTTATTTTATAAGTAGACCCTCTTGAAACTCATTCCGGAAATGGATTATGGACCTTAAAGGTCAGTGACAGAGTAAATAGCACCAAATCTAGACACGTCAGCGGACACCGTCCAAGCTGCCACGGGGCCTAGGGTGTCGGAACAGACCTTAGGTCCATTTCTAGAATAAGTTCAGTTGAGGGTCTATTTGTAAAAGAACCAAATAGTAAAAGTTGAGAAGGCATACCAAGCTCCATTGTGTATGTTGTGCCACTCGTGCTTTGCCCCTTCAGGTGGGAGAGGAAGCTCTGATCAATGGGAGATAAAATGCTGGTGATAATGAGACTTGGAGGCCTGCACTATCAGAAAGAACCATGAATGCCATGTTACTTGGCACACCAAAAATACGTGGATTTATCATTTTTCCCCACATTTGGTATTTAATATATGTTTACATGAAAAAGGAACAGTGAGGCTACAGTTGTTGATGTGTCTTTGTGTGCATGTCTAGGATTCAGTATACACCCATGCATGAAGCATTCATCTCTTCTCTTGTAAACAGTGCCAGGAGCAATGCTGGGTGAAGCAGTCAAAGCTTGCCTCCTAAACAGAGTAGACATTATAATAGGCGTATTTTATTTCATTTAATCCATGTTTATATGCCTATAGTACCAACCAGTTGATCACTGTATCATATGTAAATAATTGGACTAAATAATTTTAAAGTGCTCATTACCTAACAGTGCATATCAGATTCAGCAGTGTAACGATGCTGGCTGGCTTCTTCTCCAATCATCTGGCATCCACAGCCCATGTCTTGTGTCCCCTAATAATCAACACAGGTATGGGTCACACTATCAGGCATTATTTACTCCCTTAAACTATCAGGAAGCATTAGATCCCTATATCAGGGTAGATGCATCAGATCACTACGCTGCTTCGATTTTCAGGTATATAATTGGAGTTAACCAAGGGAACGGGCTGGTTGCAAGTAAATTCGTGATAACACCACTTCAGTCATTCCTGTCCTGTTGCTCAAATTGGCAAAAAAAATGAGAATAATTGGCAAGTCAGTTACATGTTGCACAAAGGAAACAAATAATAAGTATCAAAGTTTATGGCTATGGTAAAGTATTATACTATTATCCATGCATCGAAGCTTTAAAACATAACTGACAATGCCTTTTGGGAAGTTGGGATTTGCAACAAATTAGTCTTGGCCAGATAGCATATCATAATCATGTAGTCTCAGCTTCCATGCAAGTAACAAACGTAAGGTAACTGGATATTTGTTCATCTGAATTACAATAAACACATCAACTTGTCAGCCACAACACTTAGTTCTGTTAGCAACAAGCGCTAGCTAGTATAAGTACTATGGCACCAGATATGTTTACAAACTGAATAGTATAAGTACTATGTATAGATCGTGAAGCAAATCAATTATTCCAGGAAACAGTTGTGGCACAACTCAGGAATCATTGCAGAATTTGATCAGTCAATGCATCTCGTTCAGCAGGTAAAGTGCATCTACTGGTTGTATTCCAACCTCTTTCTTCATTCAGTGACAACTGAGCCTGAGAGATGTTATTATAAAATGTCGGCACGACAATAAAACTTTCAGTGGAAACATGTTCATGTGTGTGCCCTTGCATTTGATAACAAGATCCCTAGAGCTCCTAAATCAAGTTCCAGCTATAAGATCTTATTTTTCTGCATTCCAGTGGCTCATTCAAAGTGCAATACAGTAAATCACCATATCATAGCAAAGCAGATGTATTCCCGAAAAAAGAAATAAAGATGTAGTTTCCAAGCTGTTCAACATGAACAATCATTTTATCTGTAGCCTGTAGCATATATGCATAGAATTAGCTAATAAGCACGTATTAAGTCCAAATCAAACAGCTCATCAGCAAACTGCTGAAAAAATGGCATTCAAATGAAGATGTGCAGCGAAATTTAAGAGCTTGAAGGAGATCTAGGATACTGGTTAGAAAATTGACAATATAGAGAGCCTGTATTTTGTATCATTCTATTATAATATAATTTAGAAATGACGAGCTAATGACATAGGATGAGCACAAGATTTAGCCAATAATACATTAGCCTAGTAGACATCTGATTAGCCAGCCAATCACAGCATATACATGCGCTAAAAATTCTCTTTGTCGCTCAAATATTTTGTCCACAAGATCCACTGCCAATGATAGAATAATCCTTGGTTAAGTACTGCCTGTTTATAAAATTATCTCATTGACCTTTCCATAAAGTTAATTAGCCCTAGCTATGTTACCATCATAGATCTTACATAGAATACCAATTGCAGGGTAAGAAGTCCTGCAAATGATCATGTAAACTCTTAAGTACGATGTAAACAGTATAAAATATCAGATCGCCAATCAAAAACAGCTAGTGGGTGGTGATCTAAGCGTATCCCGACTGCAAGCATGTCTCATGGGTCACATGTAGCTCAATCCAATTTGTAGAAAACACCGTGCAGGTTGTCACGTGGATACGATTTATTTATGCTGAACCCTTCACCACCATCCTAGGTCACATTCACACAAACAAGTGAGATCAGTCTCTTGTTTAAGTCCACACTTGATCAAGCAAGGGAATCAAGAGTACCATCTATCTAGTAAACAATATGTCAAGTAGGCCTGTCTGCTATACAGATGCTAGGAATCACATGCATTATATTAACATATTGCTCAACAATAACAGGGCTGTCACATGCTTTACCTATTTTAACCTGCTATCCTGTTCGTGTGTAAAATTTGAAAAGCATTATGTGAATAGTGTGATCTAAGTTTGTAACCAGATCAATCAGGGACAATGATTGAACCTTATGGCCTGATACTGAAAAGATCCCCAAGACTCAAGAAGTAGGTCAATTCAGGAATAATTAGGATATATCAATATTGTGATAAAAGCCGCCTTTTTAACATCAACATTGGCATGCTTTGGCCATCAATTAATAATCTTTTGACCATGTCATTCAGATAACATGATGGAATGAACAGTGGTGAGAATACTTCGCATCTGTCTCAGGATCTCAGCTGATTTATATAATTATATTATAATAACAAGCAGAGCAACTCTTCATCAGAAAAAAAGAATTAAATGAGCTACAGAATATAATGCCATCAACATCACACCTAGGAACACATATAGGGCTCTATACAAGAAAAAAAACAAAGAAAATTTTACCAAGGTTGATATTGTGGTGCAAGTTTCCACTCTCCATATAACTATGAGAGGTATTAATCGGAGACGGAACTGACAGGTATTACTCTGACACAAGAGGAATCACCTGACCTGGAGATACTTGAAGGTCAGCTGTCTTTAGTTCAGCACACTTGAGAAATATACAGCCACTTTTGGGAAATCCAAGAGTACTTTCTGATGAATATTAAAACTAAAGTTCTGACAATGTTGTTGGTGCCCAATGGGCCAAAGAATACAATATACCTTTTCAATTAACAAGGAAAAGAATCCAGATCCTCTTGCAGAACTCCAACATGCTTATCATTGAAAGCTACATTATACTGGGGTAAACGGTTGGTAAAGAGTTATTAAAATAAATGGTTGAGGGCACAGCTAATAATGAATGTCTATTATTACAGGGAAGAAGCCATTCAAGACCAGACACCAATGAAAAGAAAAAAGTAACAAGTGAATGAAGTGATTAGAAGAGAGTCAAAGTGATTGCTCATGAATTTCTGTACTCTGGAGTAAATAATCCTTCCTTAATGACTGTAGAACAAAGAAAGCAAATACATTTTGTTTACAGAAAACTGAACAAGAGTTGACATGAGTTGAGTGTGCTGAGGACATAGTTTTGGGATGGGAGTTCAAGGAAAGGAAGTGGAGAGAAGGGTGAGCATGGAAGTGTACTTGTTGGCACCAAAAACATCCCACAACATTTCATGCATGTTGAATCCACCATATTCATGTTTGAACTTTGTTGTGTGTTTGTTTCAGACAAACAACTCGCTTCATCTAGGAAGCGGCAACCCTAGTTAGGCTGCAAGGTGGATCGGAATTGACTAAGGAAGTGAATAACTATTTTTCATGATAATAAGATTACCTGACCACATAAACTGCTATGCTATGTGCTATTAACTAACTTTTGTAAGGTTCTTCTGGGCGATCATCTGAATTTTTAAGGTGTAAAACAGCACATAGTTTCTCCAACAACATGAACAAAACTCACCTTTTCAACCAATATATGATGAGCCACACAAAAGGTCCAACACTTTATTGGCTTATTGCTGCATCAAAAATTTAGAGCCAGCTTCCAACTTACTTGCCTTTAACCAAAGTCGTGATAGCAATTTAAGGCTTCCCAGAGGCTTCCATGCTAGGTAAGGGGAAACATAAATAATCAAAGCTAGGTACTCTAATAACATCATCTTGTTAAGTTGATTATTCCTGGGTAAATAAAGTAAGCACTATAAACAAAAAATCCAAAACATTTCCGCTCGAGATGCAATTACTACTTCGGAATAACCACAGAATGGAAACTCGAAATAATGTCAACTGGCAAGAATTTTAACAATAAACCACTTCTATCATCTCCAGTCTCCTCTAACAAAACTGCAAGTAAAACCAACATGCAAACACCTAGATTGAAGTTTTTTAGTATAATTTCTGGTGCTGATTGCTAGCTTACTTTATTTGATCAACAGATTAACAAAAATTTATGTGTACAACTTCAATAAATCATGTCCCAATCCACTAATAAACGTGTACATGACCTAACAACCGAAACCTGCATTGAGAAATTACAGGAACAACCAAGCAGAACAAACCTATCTTGTTTCATGTGTACCAAGGCTGAAAAATGTATGTCGATCTACTGTTCAAGCTACACCGGAGGACCTTTTTAATTTACTGACGCATTCTGAGTTATGTTATGAGGTAACCGCTAACACTAAGTATATGCACAAGCGTACGATACTTCCAAAACATTGCAAGCAAAGCTCGCGGCTCTGCTCAAGCATCCATTAGCAATCAAACTCCTAAATCTGCAATTATAGTAGCTTACAAAACAATCTACACGAAGAAGATCGACGAAACAGGCCACGACATCACCAAAATACTTAAGTAGAAGAGGGGAAATACTTACAGGTGGAAACCCTAACAGGAGACCGCATCGCGAAGCTGAGAAAGAACAGATGGCCTTAACCAGGGAACCCGCATCGGGGACGACTGGAGCGCGGACCCGCGGTGGCCGGAGCAGAGCAGAATCCACCGGAATTTCGCGGGGGATTTCGTGAGACGCGAAGCGGGGAACGGAACAGGCAACAGCGACTCCGTTAGTTCATCCTCTCATCCGATTCCGGGGAGCTCGCCGCCTCGCCGTTCTCCTCGGCTGTACTGGGCTGATGATTCAGCGATGGGCTACTTGGCATTAGGCTGGAAACGTGGCCGCGATTCGAACCGATGGGCCTCCGGTTTGACGGCGCAGGTCCACGTGAGCGAGCCGTAGGCTGCGCGGTGGCGTGTCCGCGTGCGAGACGAGCCGAAGAGGCGAAGAGGCGAAGACTGGAGGTTGCTTTCCGTTCTCCGCGGCGGCGGAATTGACGTGTTCAATGCCCATGCGGCCGGCGCACGCGCGCGAGGTGTGTTGGCGCTGCCTGTGACTGCGCCCCGCGCGTCTGCGGCGTCGCCGCGTGCGACCACGACCGTCCACCGCGCGTACCCCCACCCGTCTCCGTCCATCCAGCTCCATCCCCAACCAGGTAAGAATCTCGATCTCCCATCGACCCATCGGGATCGGGTCAATGGAGAGGGAGATTACATTGCGACGTAGCCATGGGGAAGCCACAGGGGAACGTACGATTATTGAGACGGACAGATGCAGGAGGGGATAACGAGGAGGAGCAGGAATTTAACTATTTGTTATTTTTTTCATGTGTATATGTCAGTGATTCAAATGGACTCCACATGTTAGTGACTCGGAGTAACAATTTTATTATCACTCGCATGTTAAGAATGACAAGTAATTAAACCTCCCTACGGAAGATGCTAAAACAGCAGCATCAACAGTTCTACTCAGTACTCCTTTTATATTGTCAGTCGATGCGTGCGCCGTGCGCTGTGCGCGTGTGCTCTCTTTTAATTTTGGTTTGCTCTGCAGCTTGAGGACGTGCGAATGTGCGATGCAGATGCAGATGGCATTGGCATGGACCACACCTCGGCTAGCCCATCAAGATCCAGGAACCAACACAACCGTCTCGCCTTCAATCTGACACCCGTTGGCCGTTTTCTGGTCACTTGCAGTTGCAGATTGCAGCTCTGTTCCTCCACTCCAGACTGATGCTAGCTGCCTAGCTGCTGCCAGGAACACACCTGATGAAAGTTTCAGGATTAGTAGTTAGCTATAGAATTGTGTGGGTTGCAATATCGTGAAGGCGATTCTGCGTTTTGTAGGTATATCAGTATATGATATATGATACTATACCAGGTCGTTACGTGGAAGTGAGGGGCCGTGGCAGCTAGCTGCTGCCTGCTGGGTCATGCATGGGTGCGACGTCTCCATCGGAGGTGACCCAACGATTGACCACCTCTTTTCCTCGATCGATCCAACCATCTATCCATCCATCGCGGTGGGAACCGAGCCCGGTGCAAAGTAGCAGCAGGCGGACCAACCCCACCGAGCCGCGTCGTCGCCGTCTCGCCGATCGTGTCGCGCGCTCGCGCCAGCCGCGCGTCACCCCGCCCCGTGGGAGTTGGACCCGTTCGTCCACACGTACGCGTGGGCGAGCGCGGCAAAGCGGGGCGGAGCGGAGCGCACGGCGCATCCGCGTTGTCGCGCGCCGCGGTGAGCGCGCTCGCGCCAGCCTCGTCACCCGTCCCGGCCCGCGGGAGTTAGGACCCGTTCGTTGACGTGGCGTCCACACGCGCGGGCCGCGCGCGGCGCGGCGCGGCAGCCAGCGGCCAGCACGTACGGCGCAGCCTACGAACAAAATCGGCTCTAGGCTGGTCGCCAGCTGCTTTGCCTGACCCCATCCGCATCTCTGATTTCTCCATCCTCTGCATCTCTGTCACAAACCTGAGCACGACGACTGAACACATAACGGCCAAATCTAAAAAGCAAACAGATCGATTGATAGTGTTGATGCTCCTACTGGCTACTACTGTGTTAATAATTTGAACAGAGTAAATTGTCAGAGGCAGTACATAACTACATACATCACTACGTGGGGACAATAAGTGTCTATTCGGGTAAGCTTAACATAATAAACAGCTAGTGACTATTTAGTTAATCAATTAATAACTATCTATCTAGCTTACGCAATTAATTAATCACTTAAATCTCACTAAACCTACTAACTCTTTTTTCTCCACTGATCATGGAGACACCTCTCCTTAATGAAAATTTTGTAGCGTAAGTCGGCTATATTTCTCATTAAAATCAGGTTTTACACGAGCCCTATTTTTTTTTCTCTTTTTGTCTTTATTTAATACAGTGACAAATAAGCTAAAATCCTATAGAATAACTTAATTAATATCTTAAAGACCGTTCTAGTCCTCAGCGTAGCAAATCATTGGACCTGCATGACTAGTATGCATACAAAAATGCAAATCGATTACTCTTCTCTTCTCCTCTGTTAGCCGGATGATGCATCGAGTGTGTGGGCCTTAAATCATGCTTGTGTAGGACGAAACATCACATCTCACCAGGCGAGCAAGACGGCGGTTAGCCATGGCGGTGGGAAGCATCTTCTTCTCTGATGTCGAATACAGACCGCCCTCTAATCTTCTTCTTTTATGTTGTCTAACGTGAGTGCAACAGCACGGAGACCCCTCTAATGCTACGGAGGTAGGATTGACTATACACCAAGTCTCCTCTTCGGCCCCCATCAGATCTCAATCCAATGGTGTAAATAAGGACAGATCCAAAGGATAGGCTTCAACATACTCTAGCCCTACCCTCTGTTTTTTTAAAAAAATTCAAGTACATGTCATTTTAGTATTTCAACAATTGCCCATTTGACCCATTTATGAGTTCCACTAACCAGTTGGCACCTCAACAACCCAAATGTTAATGTTGTTGCCTCGCTCACCCGTTCCCAATCTAGGGTCATGTGGGAAGTGGCTCCTTTAACATTATTGATACTAACTGTCCTCTACAGTTCCGATTTGTGTTGTTCAATATGGATCAAACAGTGTGGAGACCTCTCAAACACTGCGAAGTAGGTTTCACCATACGTGAAATCTTCCTTTGACATCCATCGAATCTCGATCTAATGGTACGAAGTAAGGATACTGCCCTAAAGGATCTCAATTATGTCATGTGAGCTCAAATCACTTTGGTCCAGGGATTGGGGGATCAGTGGGCGCAGCCGCGCACAGCTCACGGCGATCCATCACGCATGTGGCTCCTTCCCGTCCGTGGGTTGCTCTCACTCCTCGTCCCTATAAAATCTCTTTTCAAATACAGGGATTCAAGAACAAAATATTGTTCGACAGAATTTATCAAAGAATTTCTTAAAGAATGGTGATCATGCGTCTCTTCATTCAAACGGTAGCTCTGCAAAGATAATTAAGCTGACACGTTGGAATCGTGTGTGGCACAAGCTAGCTAGCTGGTATAAGACGGAGTAGAGTCAAATAAAACTCTAGTCGGAGAGTTGGTCAAGCTGGATGCAGGACAGTGACAGGTCGGTATACTGATGTACAGTTCTTAGGGTCTTTTTGGTAGAGCTTCGGATTCTGAAATCCACACTGACGTTGGAGTGAAATACTTGAAACTGAAGTGCTCTCAGCGGAATCCACTCCTCATGAAAAGTGTATAGCTTGACTCCAGCTTCATATTCTCGAGCCACCGTATAAGAGAATCCCATTCTTTTTCTCTTTACTTCTTCAGCTGGGCGATGCATTTTGCCTCTTGATCTTTCTCCTCTTGCCCCCAAGTATTACTTTTTTTTTCAGCCAAGGCATCAGAGAGAAAGTTTGGGCTTTCGAATTATTCCCCATTGGTGGGTTAAGTTGTCATCATCCTCCAATTTCTTAAAGTAAGCACAGCTAGTTGAGGGGGGAGAGATTTTTTTGGCCAAGTGAAAGCATCCACAGAAAGAGAGAAAAGAGAGGAGAAGAAAAAATTAGTATAAAGTGTTTGTTGCACTTGGTGTCATAGATGGGAGGGCACTTCTTTTTAGGACAGATCCCTTAATCCCACTCATTAACAAGGATAATCAACACACAACCCAATGGGCAACTACTACCAGAAATCATAGCCCCAGTGACCAAGAACAAAGAGGATTACTGTTTAGTAGTTAGCAATAGTACTTAACATCCAGACTTAAAACTGATTGCTTGCACTTTATACTACTAATTTCAGCACTGAATTTACTTAAAACACCTGGCCAAGGTCACCCAGATCAGGATATATAACCTCAGGTTGGACTGTCACTGTGACACAGGATCAGATCTTCAGATTAGTTCAGAACCATGGTTACAAAGACCATGCGTAGCCGCAGCATCAAGATTCAGATAAAACCATGCGTAGTTAGTTCTCGAGTCGAGCTGTTAGGGAGATGCCGCTCTCTCTCTCTTCTTTTTTTTCTCTCGAAAGATTCAAGCTTAAGCATCAGCTGTAGGGATGGATTCGGATCGGATATGAATGGAAACGAATCCGGATAGCACTATTTACCACATTTTAATTCGAATACGAATATGGATTCGGATGTTCTCGAATACGAATACAAACGAATGTTTCGAATACGAATATGTATTCGGATGTTTACTCGGTTTAACTCCAAATGTTCGTTGTTTCACAAATTTATCAAAAATCCAAAGGGTCCAATATACCAAATTAGAATTATAATTAATAAGAAACAATGATACACAATAAACCATGCACAAACTAAGTTTTTAAACAACACTAACTAAAATTCATCATACAGAACAACCAACAAGAACTATATAAAGTCTTGAACTGAAATTCATCATACATGTCAAAAAACAGGCGGCAATTTGGAAATAATTGGCTGAATTTTATTGTTTTAAAAAATTAAACATTTTTAAAAATTTCTCAAAACATTTTAAAAAATTTATCATGGTATCTACGTATAATATTATAGTACTATGACAAGTCTCGTATTTTTCAGAATTTATTTTATTTTTTTATAATTAAAAAGCCCTTAAGCTCCACATTACCAATTAAGTGTCGTAACATGATTTTTTTAATATTTATTTAAATTTAGTGGATAATAACTAAAAATGGAGACAAAATAGTGAATATGATTTTTCTATACATTTTAGTGCATTATCTTAAGTACTTACAGGTCAAATTTCACATATTCCAATTTAAATCCTAGAAACACAATTAATGAATTAAAAATAGAAAATGGGTCTAGAAAAATACAAAAAAATTATATGGAATGAGATATTTTGTATTTTGATTATATAAAAAAATTCAAGTTCAAACAAATATTTAACCATAAATTTACTTTAAATCATAACCTATTCCTTCTCAAAATTATATTTCCTCTTAAGAGAATCTCATATTTCTTAACATTCTATATGATAAATTTCTCGAAACATTTTCAAAAATTTATCATGGTATATAAGTATAATATTATAAAACTGTAATATGTCTCGTATTTTTCAGACTTTATTTGATTTTTTTATAATTAAAAAACCCTTAAGCTCCACATTACCGATGAAGTGTCGTAACATAAATTTTTTAACATTTCTTTTAAATTTAGTGGATAAGAACTAAAAATGGACACAAAATAGTGAATGTGATTTTTCGATAAATTTTAGTGCATTATTTTAGTTACTTTCGGTTCAAATTTTACATATTCCAATTTAAATACTAGAAACACAATTAATGAGTTAAAAATAGCAAATGGATCTGGAAAAATACAAAACAATTATATGGTATGAGATATGTTGTATTTTGATTATATAATAAAATTCAAGTTCAAACAAATATTTAACCATATATTTACTTTAAACCATAACATATTCCTTCTCAAAACTCTATTTCCTCTTAAGAGAATCTCAGATTTCTTAACATTCTATATGATAAATTTCTTAAAACATTTTCAAAAATTTATCATGGTATCTACGTATAATATTATAAAACTTTGATAAGTCTCGTATTTTTCAGACTTTATTTGATTTTTTTATAATTAAAAACCCTTAAGCTCCACATTACCGATGAAGTGTCGTAGCATAAATTTTTTAACATTTATTTAAATTTAGTGGATAAGAACTAAAAATGGACACAAAATAGTGAATGTGATTTTTCGATAAATTTTAGTGCATTATTTTAGGTACTTGCAGTTCAAATTTCACATATTCCAATTTAAATACTAGAAACACAATTAATGAGTTAAAAATAGCAAATGGATCTGGAAAAATACAAAAAATTTATATGGTATGAGATATGTTGTATTTTGATTATATAAAAAAATTCAAGTTCTAACAAATATTTAACCATAAATTTACTTTAAACCATAATATATTCCTTCTCAAAACTCTATTTCCTCTTAAGAGAATCTCAGATTTTTTAACATTCTATATAATAAATTTCTCGAAACATTTTCAAAATTTATTATGGTATCTATGTATAATATTGTAACACTGTGATAAGTCTCGTATTTTTTAGATTTTATTTTATTTTTTTATAATTAAAAAACTCTTAAGCTCCACATTACTGATGAAGTGTCGTAACATAATTTTTAATATTTCTTTAAATTTCATGGATAAAAACTAAAAATGGACACAAAATAGTGAATGTGATTTTTCTATAAATTTTAGTGCATTATTTTAGGTACTTGCATTTCAAATTTCACATATTTCAATTTAAATCCTAGAAACACAATTAATGAGTTAAAAATAGCAAATGTATCTAAAAAATACAAAAAAATTATATGAAATGAGATATGTTGTATTTTGATTATAAAAAAATTAAAATTCAAACAAATATTTAACCATCAATTTATTTTAAACCATAACTTATTAATATTCACTAACTTAAGTATTCCATAATTATATAAATAATAAATAAACCAGTAATATAGTCATAATATATTATCTTGAGTCTAAGTTTAATCTGTGTGAAATCCTAAAACGAATACGGATGTATCCATTTCCATATCCACATTCAGCAGAATTCGGATGTCTGTTTCCATATCCACATTTGTAAAACGAATTCGGATATTTCCGAATGTCATCCATATTTAATTCGGATACGAATACAGATATCCATATTTACAGTAATTCAAATACGAATACGGATAATTCGGATATTCTGACATCCATATCCATCCCTAATCAGCTGGTTGGCCTTGTTAGATCCGCGTCAAGTACAGACGTAACAGCCAGCAGCAGTATGAGGTTAGTGCGGCTCAGTTGCAAGAGTAAAAAATTCACAGGCTGCCGGTACACGGTAGTACGGTGGTTCAGACGCTGATTTTTTTAATAATATTTTTTAAAAAAAATTCAAATCTGATGCTAGATTTTTTAAAATTACAAATCTAGATTACCATGGGCGGATGATTGGCCGAACGTGGTCACGTCACGCCACGTTCGACACTGCATTGGCCAAACGTGGCCACGTCAGCATGGTTCAGCCGTTGAAGTGTCGAACGTGGGCAACGACTAGCCATGTCAGCACCGTAACAGATAGTTGGGGCGAACGTGGTCACATCACCTACATTCGACGGTTGTACCGCTAAACCTAGATGATGTGGCCACGTTCAGCCTGACTAGCCGTTGCGGCGCTGACGTGGTCTAACTGTTGCCACGTTTGGCATTGCAATGGCTGAACCAGGCTAGAGATGGCAACGGGTACGTACCCGCTGGGTATTACCCGCCCATACTCGCACCCGCCAGATAAAAATTTACCCGCTACAAAACCCGCACCCGCTCACGGGTACAAAAACTTACCCACACCCGCACCCGCGCGGTGTATTGTACCCGACGGGTAACCCACACCCGATTTCAAACCGCCATGAATCATAAATATATCACTGAAAAATAGCATATGCATCTACAAGTAATAACAATTTACACCAACAAATATAGTCTAATAGATCATTGGAGCATATTACTTCCACACTAATATATATATGTATTCGAGTATATATATGTATTTGAGATACTACTATATGGGCTACGAATGGGCTGAATTTGAAGGAAAATACACATGGACATTCGGGTGTATTTTACCCGCGGGAAGCGAGTAGG